>VZRU01013527.1:8675-18690 GCA_013398155.1 Pedionomus torquatus
CTTTAGCAACCTGCGCTGAGGGGGAGGTGCCCCTGCCGATGGCAGGGGGGTTGGAACTCGATAATCTTCAAGGTCCCTTCCATTTCTAACCATTCTATTATTCTATGATATTTCACATCTTTTTCTGTCTTTCTAGTCTGTCAAGAACTGGTTAACAGACACCAAAACTCTTCCCAGCTATAAAAGTGGGATGCCCGGAAACAGTTCATTGTTTCCTCCCAAACAAACCCTTGTGAAATAACCCAAGAGCCATTTGGCATCTAAATTAATATAAGTGGTCCATACTTTAAATTCTTGTGGGTTAAAACTGTAATTTACTGTAACTGTGCAACTGTATAGGGCAACTGGATCCCAGACTCTGCCAAACTGCAGGACACTGTTCTGTAACCATTTAAGTCACGTGTCACCATGTACCCTGCTGACAAAATGTTTCAAATGCAAATCAAGTCACCCTGGTTTTGTACCTATCAGTGCCCTAAATTAAATGACATTTCAGGACGCAGCCTGTCCCAAGGCTGCTGTATTTTAGCTCTTGCTAGTCCCAAAAGGTTAAACAGAAACGTAACATGAAACCAGCAGCTGGGAAAGTTCAGTTACTATTCGCAGGACCAAGATAACTAAGCAGACTATTTTAAAGAGTTTCTAGTTTTTCTCTTGCTTTTAATTATCAGGAAAGTGGTACTAATGGCCCACCATTAGGAATCTTGAGGGGGGGGCAAGGGGAAGGAGAAAAAAATTGTTTGAGTGAATAGGTGTGTTAAGCATTTACAGGATGCTCTTTTGTGCTATTAAAAATAGCCACAGACAAAGGAGATGGTTGATGCTTGGAGTCATCTAGCAGGAACATCAAGCTCAGCGGGGGTGGTGGGGGTGTGGTTAGAGTTAATGAGTTTTCTTATGTTTCAAAATCATCAGCCATTGAGTGATGAGCAGAGGGTCAGCTTTGCAGAAGTCTTTCAAGGCTGTACAGGGCGGGAATAGAAAAGATGGGAAGAAGGGAAGAAGAAGAAACCAGAGAGGAAGGGGAAATAAGCCAGGGGCCAGAGGCAGACAAACAAGAGTATAAATGAAAATAAGCCTTTCCTCCATTGCTGGAAGATGTGAATGGGGATACTGTTTATAAGTGAGCAAATAATGGTTATCACAATGCTCAGATACTGTGCTTTAGATTTTAATCCAAAAAAGAAAGCAGTCCACCTTTCCCCAAATTTCAATAATTACCCAGCCAAAGGGGAGCAACCACTTTTTCCAGTACAACGACTTGTTATGGGTATGTCAATTTGCCAGAAATATGCTTGGTTGATTATGTATGAGCAGACGGAGTCTATCTTCTGCAGCTTGAACAGAATTTGAAGATACAGACTTTCATATTCATAAACAACACATCTATGAAACAGGCCTGATAACCCAAAGGCTAATCATAGACACTCAGTATACGGTGCAAGGACTGCAAATGGCTCTGGGAGTCTGCTGCAAGAGGATTCAGTAAGGAAAGGCTGTCTAGAGAGTCTAGGAAGAAGATAAGCAAAAGTCAGAAGTGAGACCCAGCACATCTTTCCTTGAGTTTCAGTATCCTGTTGATTATCCTGGGGGCATTAAGACCCAAGTTTCATCAGGAAAAAATCAATAGCAGCTGAGAAAAAAAAGGAGATCTAAGCACTTAAAAATACCAATTTTACAATTTAAAAAAATATATTAACATTAGGATAGTGACTAGAGAAAAAAGGACAGGGTGAACTGGGAGACATAGTATATACAATATAAATTAAATATAATGAAAACAACTGCAAAGTGATTAAAAGAAAGGAGCAGATGAAATAATTTGGAAGAGGATTTAGGAATTCTGAAGTTCAGCATAATTTTGAAGATGTGAATTTTCACTTTAAAAATAAAATACCTCTTGGAAATTTCAAAATGTGATTTTTAAAGGATTCTAGCTGCACTTGGTGGTGAAAGGGAAAACTGAATCTTGATTAAGAGCTAGAGGCTAGAGACCTTGGAAGTGCTAGTTTCCATCCTCTCAACCTGTAGATTACAAGACTGGTCTCCCAGCTCTTTCTTCTGGTTAGCAACTAGAGTCATAATTGAAACCTCACAATCCCAGAAAACCTACAATTCCCACTTGAGCTAGGAACTGAAGAATCTGGGAGCTATTTAAGCTCCAGCAGGCAGGTAAGCTACAGAGATGTTAGAGGAGTTGTTGGCACATTTCAAAACTCTACCTAGCCTGTCACACCCTCACAGAAATCAAAATGTCTCTTCAAACATCTGAAATTGGACAAAATTTCATTCTTTGATGGAAAAATTGTTCCCTTTGAGAATTTGTGAACAGTCTGTTTAGAGAGTTGAAACACATCATATCACTGAGACAGGACCTGAGAAATGAGCAAAAAGGTTTCTGCAGTACTTTCAGCAGTTTCTGAGCAAACCCCTTGTAATTCTGTTCTACTTCTTTACTTCCACCTGAGATCATCCATGCCTACTTAACAGCTTTATCCTGACTGCCCAGCTTCATCAGTTTGATAACAGCCAAGAAATCGTTTTGACACTCAATACTTTCTGTCAACAACAAAACTTGTAATTGCAGCCCTGGCTTGTTGTTACTGTGGTATGCTGTTAAAAGACCTATCTTCACAATTAGACAAACCCTCACCGTTTCTACAACTGCAAGACTTAATGACTTTGTCTGTGATGACAGGAAGACCATTTTCACCATATAAAAACATCTCTAACAATTAAAGTGACAGCACTAACTGTACACACAATTTATGGTTCAACAATTAGCCTACCACATTTGACAATGCATTGCCAAGTGAAACAAATTTAGCCTTTAAAGCACACAATTTTTTTTTTTTTTTTTTTGTTCTGTGCACATTTTCCAGCCAGTTGTGCTCCTAAGGCCTTTTTAATTCTAAGTATGTAAGAAACTCATATTAGGACTAATGAGAGTCTTGAAAGCCCAGATAATTTGCTTCCTAGGATTACTTTTCATTTCCTTTCAAGCACATTAGAAGAAATTTGATAGTGCTTCACTGCTACCATCAGAAGATCAGACAAGATGTCCAGGCAGCTTCTTCCACTGAAATTTTTCGTGCCATAATACTAGTACATTTTGCAAAAATAGCCAGCAAGTGTGTACTGGGAACCATCAGAACTCACTTTGGGTAGCCAGCTATGAGGGTACATTCTCATGATAAGAAACATCAGTTTGGATCATCACGGGGGCCAGTCACAGTCATTTGTTTGATTTTAAGTTACTGTTGGGTTTCTTAGGTTTAAGATCAGACGAGGATGTTTTCTTCTGTTTATTGGTGTAGTCGTAGAACCCTGCTGTAGACTTCATAGGCTTCTCAGTGTTTCTGGAGAGAGGAAAGTATTATTATCCCAATTTGTAAGATAACAATCTGAAGACATTAGGACGCTTTACTTGCATAAAGTGATACCATTCTTCATAAATGCTCAAGGTCTGTCACTTGCCTAGGCTAATTTTAAGTACTACTTCTAAATAGGGACTTAGCACATAAACATGCGTAGGTCCCAGATAGACTGCCCCCTGAGTAACCCAGGGGGAGCAATAATCACATTGGGACCCAAGGAACCAGTGCTTTGAGAAGGGCACTTAGGGACAGGGAAGAACAGCAGTACAGGAATTTATTTTTCAGAAACAGAGTCACAGTTAGACATCACACCTAAGATATGAAGAGTATCTTAGAAATAGGAGAAGTGTCTTCAGCTGTCTGAACTTAAGTACCTTGTATGTGAGAAACAGCATGTGAGTACCAATGATCTTGTTCACAGTTTTATATTTAGGGTCTCGGTATCCACTGAAATCTCACTTTGGGCTGCTTTTGCATATGAAGAATCTAATAAAATGTTAGCATGACCGTGTCCAGAGTAAGTCTTGCTGAGTACCAGGGGTGAAGGGGTTAATATTTTAGCCTGAAGGCAGGAACTGTCTTGCCTGTGTCCCCTATTTTGCCATAGAAATACCCATTCTGAAAAGAGGTGACCTGCTGAAGGTTAGGGCAGGAGATGGGAGAAAGAAATCCACTGGGGTGGTATTTAGAGCATTCTCCAACCAGGCAGCTGCTGCCTGAGGTGAGCAGAGGACAGATTTTCAGGATCTGGGGGGATCCTTCAAGAAGCAAACCCACCAGTCTCTGTGTGAAAAGAAGATTTAGAATACCAGCTCTGAAAGCAGGTAGTGCAACAGCTGATAAACCCATCCAAAAAAACCCACCAAACAAACAAACAAACCAAAACCCCTCCACCCGCCACCCCCTCTCACCCAACAACAAAAAGGTCCCAAAAACAACAGGGGACAGCAGAGATCCCTTAAATCATGACAAAAGCACTTGGTGTGACTTTTCAGAGCAGGAGATGGGGCAATCCTGGACTGCATAACACAGCTGCGGACATCAATTTTGGCAGTGAGTCAGAGAATAAAAAAATGAGTTCTGTACTCATAGAAGGAAAAGAAGTTGCTACATGTCTTGGGCTTTGCTATGGGACCAAAGGACTCCTGCCCTTCTTATGATCTGTGTAGAAGCCACATGGATAAGTAAGTGGGCAGCGTAACAACTGCAACAAAACCTGACCTTAAGTAATACACATGCAAGATACCTGACAGACATCAGAGTGATGGAGACAATGTACAAAATAGAAAAAACTTGCCCAAAATAACACGTTAGAAATAGTTTGTGTGGCAACAAGTAAAATGTGAATTGAAGGGTTTGGATTATTCCTTCAATATACATTCATAATATAATTCACAGCCAATTTAATAAAATGTATCTCTTTTTTTCTTTGGGTGGTCGTATAATTGCTGAAATTAATTAAGTCTTTGTGCCGAGGGAATCCTTTTAAATAGAGCTTACTACACTGAGTAAAACTTCCCCTTTCCCTGCTCCTCACACACATTGTTTTTATGCATAAGGGCCATAATAAGGGACTTGAGAAGGAGTTGTAAGAGCATGAAAGACTAAAAATGTACTTAATCTTCCAAAACTTTATAAGTAGATGATCACATATTTTTATTAACATTGGAGATGTTTGTGGTTACAAGAGTACAGAAAAGTTAAAATTACATTTAAGAAAAACTGAAATATTAAAAACAGGGCTAAAATTTTCAGTGCATTAGCCTGTGTTGGGGAAAAAAAAAAAGAGTATTCTTAGTTGGGAAAAAAAGAGTTATGTTTAAATTCCCCAAGAGCTTCTTTTGCTCCAGAAATTGAGCAAGGGTTGTTCTGTAAGCAATCCTACCTGCTACTTGTCTGCACACATCATAATTCTAGCATGGATTTGTAAATTATGAGGAAAAGTATCTCTCATGAGGAGAAAACGTCATTGAGCAATTTAGAATAATGGGAACATTTGAGATTATTATGATCTCTTTGCACATTCAGAAAACAATGTAATTTGTCTAACAAGTCAATCGACATGAATTATTCACTGTCAGAGCATTGCTGGTGGCACATCTGCATGGAGACAGTGATGGGGTGGTGCTCTCCTTCAATCTAGCAATCTAGCAGGGGACGCCAATATGGGTGCCCAGCACCGCTGAGTGAACCCTGTGGTCCTGCAGCCACACTGGAACTGGTCTTCTTGCAGCCAACATAGTCTTATGTTTCCTAACCCTCTGCAAACCTGGCTCCAGTATCTGAAACATAGACTTGCCTAAACCAGAAACTGGTGTTTCTTATTTGAAACTGCTTCTTGTCTGAGCTACAATGGGCTGCTGTTGTCCTCTATTGAGTTTTGATCCTGACTGGTCTTGTCCTGCTGGGCTAACTAGTCCTTTACCTGATTATGCCTTGGTTTCTATACCTACAAAATGTGACAGCTATTCAGATTTCCTTCAGCTTTGAACTCTCTTGTGCAAATGATCTTTTGTTAAAATAACCCTCATTAAAAGAGACTTGGTGATTTTTTTTTTCTTTGACTTGTCACAGATGAGGCAGAGTACAACAGAAGAGCAGCATGCATAAACTACCACCTCTCCCTCAACTTTGACTTCCACACCTCAAATATTTAACTCTTCTCTTTATATTCATCATTCCATTAAGAAGCTCTTTATCACTTCATTTTCTTTCTGCATTCACCCTGCAAGCAATGAATATTATTTTCCTTAGAGTAATTAAGACTTGCACTGCTTTCCTCCCAAAGCTGTGATTTTCAGAACAAATGAGAGTTTTGATGCCTTGCCTCAAACAGGCTTAATCTTTCTTTTAAGTGAGGAACTGCTTCTGCAACTCTTTTTTTTACATGTGACTGCTTTTTCATCTTCTAAGGAATGGTGTGTTTCACTCTGTTTTCTTGGGCTTTAGTGTGTTCTATGGCCAATATAGTTACAGGTTCAATAGTTGGCATGTCCCTGAATATACTCTGTGAGGGAATGATCATAGTTTATCATGATAACACTTCAGTTATGTTTGCAACAGGATAAATCCCTTTTCTCCTCGTGCAGGGACTCCGTCCCTCTGTTCTTGGGATTGCTTGCAGTTAAGGTGATATGGAGCAGGTGAGTGGGGAGGACTTCAGGAATTGTCTGACAGCACCATTTTTGAAAGCATTTCTGGAATCAAAGCAAGTGCTTCCCAGCTCCAGGGACCGAGTCTTCAACCAAATAGGAGTCCCACATGGTGGTGAGCAGTAGAACGTGTTTTCCACCATTATTCCAGGATGAAGATGACCTCTGGTTCTCATATGGGCTTTGAAGAATTAGTGTCCCAAGTCCTGTGGAGTCACTAGACTGTCTTCATTGCAGTGAGGTATGGTCAGGTGATCTCCAGTAAGGTCTTCTGGTCTTGACATAAGAAAGCCAAAATCATGAGGTGAACTGTAAAATACTTGTGGCCTCCTAATTGGATGCAGCTGGTGATGGCTGAGTAAGGGCCTGACCATCTATGCCAGTTTGTCACTATCTGCACGTATAATTCCTTTGGTAGCTTATTCAACATTTTTCTACTTCCAGCAGTGGAAATGTATGATGCATACTGAAGGCTAACTAGATGCAAAGCTTTGTTAGTAAGAACAGACTCTCCCACTTACATTGCCTTCCCCCAGTATCAATACTCTTCCCACCACAGCTTCACTTGACTCAGCAAAGCACCTAAGAGAAAGTAATGTGCACTGAAGAAACTGTTAACCTCTGTGCCCTGTTCATTTATCATTCAAACAATAAAAACCAATTAGGACTTAATTTAAAACAACTGACCCATCAAAATCCTAAGAGCATACTCTCAAGAACAGGCCTTCTGAAGGGATGAGAAAATGTAATTACATGTTACCGGACTCCTTGATTTCAATGCATCACTGTAGTTGAGAGGACTGTGTCAGGTAGCTTTATAACTTTGAGTGAGTTTTACTTAAATGTGGAAGAAATATTAAAAGCAAGCAAACAAAGAACCCCAGTGGTAATAGAAAAGTTTAAATGTAATTACTCACATTCCAATGGAAATAGATTAATTTAAGATGCCATTAAAACTGTCCCCTCCACTCACACTTTTGGAAATTGAAATCCAAACACAACAGCATTATGTTAATACTGCAAGTGAAATTTAACACTGAACAAGAATGGATGGGTGCGTTCTAATTCCAATAAGAGAAATGAAGCACTAAAATGGTAAACAGAACATAAAGTGACTTAAATGTATAAAAAAAAAAATATATATATATATATATATATATACTTAAATGTATAAAATACTGTGATATTTCAAGAGTCATTAGTTAACACACAGACGAGATTGTGCGGGAACATGTTACCAATAAAAGGACTATTAGACAACATATGTTTCATCAGTTAAAAAACCCCACATCTTCTAGAAAGGCCTGTATGCTCCTTCCTCAAAGCTGTGAGAAAGATATGGATTTCCAATTCAAATCATAAAAAGCAGCAACATAAAATGCTTTCCTACTCTGCATTGTCCAGCAAAGTCCAGCTGTCACTCATTCTTAGAATCATGGAATTATGGAATGGTTTGGGTTGGAAGGGACCTTCAAGATCCCGGAGGACCAACACTCCCTGCCATAGGCAGGGACACAGGGACATATTCTTCTGCTAGTAGACTCTATACTGGTAGAGACAGTAATCCCTATGACAGATGACAGCACATATCTAGGCTGTGCAAGTGGACTTCAGAAAGGTAAACAAATAAATGGCACACACAGTGTAATATCACAGAGAGAGCATCCAAAGAAATTACTTCTGGGAACCTCAGGCCAGTGTCACTGACATTTTCTGAGACAGTATCTTAGCTTCAAGAATTCTTTTCAATCAGATAACGATGCAAAGAAAACTCACTGCTGTTTTGTACAAATCTCTGAAAGCCCAGGAATGCCCCTATGCAAAATTTTGCATAAAGAAAATAATAACATAGGATATTCTCCCCAGCTTTAAAGTTTGCTTATGTCCCCACCTAAGATTTAGTAGATAATTGCATTTTGTGGAGAATAAAAAGAGCCACAGAGAGAAAATAGAAGAGGTTCAAGACCCCCTTCCCTAATATGCTGTGTAAATGATGCAGTAAACCCCACAGAAAATCATTACTTACTCCAGTATTCTATTCCCAGCTGCTGCAGACTCTACTCTGACACCACTTGAAACTGCAGCTCAGAAGACATTATGCTGCTAATTCTGAAACCTCTTCCAGTAATCTGCACTCATGCTTCGTGGAAAGGAGAAGGGGAAATATCTTCCTGGGCTACTCACAGGTAAGACCTCACATCTGAAAGATCAGCCTGTGTCCTACTTAACATTTACTTGACTGCAGTGGAACTAGGCATATACTGCAGTAGTTTCTTATACACAAAGCATTCTTTGTGTATAAATATCCAAATTCTTTGATGGCCTGATTCAGTCCAATTTTTTTTTTTTTTTTTTTTTTTATTTACTTGATGAAAACCGCAAACCTAGACTATCATCTTTTTAAAACTGAAATTTTTCCTTACCACCTAGCTCTCTTTTGTCCTTGGTCAGCCTCCATGACTATAGCTTCTGAAGGGTAACTATCTCATCCGGAACTATTTCCACGCCCCTGAGGTGACAAAATGCTGTTATCTTCATTTCACAGGCAGAGGTTCAATGTCATACTGGAGCTAATGTAAGGCCTCCTTTCTGAGACTGGATTCCATATTTTGTATTCCATATCTTGAATATAGGATGAAACTTGTATTTATGAACATTTTTCTCTGATCTAAAATATACTGCAATTCTTGATTTATTTATGCTTATTATCTTTTTCATTCCTGCTAGTTGTTTGAAAAGATTAAAATCATGCATATAATTCATTGCCCATAATTCAATTTCAGACAGCTGTCCACTGGAATGGGAAACATACTTGTTGTTTGCATAAGTAACTTCATTCTGGTTTTGCTCTCCAATTAAAAGGGCACAAACTTTAGAATCTCTGCATATGAGTCAAAATTTTTCTTCTACGAATATTCTATAACACCAGTTGTTTTAATAAGTTTAATAGTTTATCATGATAACACTTCAGTTATGTTTGCAACAGGATAAATCCCTTTTCTCCTCGTGCAGGGACTCCGTCCCTCTGTTCTTGGGATTGAAAGATATTTCGTAAACTAGCATAGAAACGTCTGAATGTAAAACAGGTAGAAATGGGAACAAACTGACATAAAGGAAACTGTCCCATGTGTGGATCTTGACCTTTCAAGTATACTTGTACTTCGCTTTTTTATTAAAAAAAAAAAAAAAAGTTTGTTATATTTTTCCTTAGCAATCACAGGCTTTTGTAATGGTAGGAAGCCTGTGTGAACAGGGGTTTCAGAGTATCTGCTCCAGAAGATTAATTTCATTTCCATCCAACAGTCTCCTCTGTATCCATTACCCAGGAAAGCATAGGAAAGGCTGTTTGCCAGCTCCTGATGTAGAACTGAATACTTGTTGCATTTTTTACCCTTGCAGATTATGTGGGGTACCACTAATCTTGTGTGCTAGCAAAATAATCCTTATCAAGCCAGAATTAACCCTTGAAATTTCTGTGGTTTTGTT
>VZRU01013527.1:37070-79945 GCA_013398155.1 Pedionomus torquatus
AAAAAAAAGTTTTAAAAGGTTTGAGAGCTTTTCTAACAAGAAAATACATTAAATATTGCAGATTTTCTGTCACGTAAAAAAGATTCCTTCTATAATCCCTGGTTCCTCCTTCATCACTCCCAGCTCCAATGCACAGCTGCCAGGCTTGCAGTATTTCAAAGGATGTTGTTTTCAGTTCCTTTCAGGTTGCAGTTCCTGTTAAAAGAAAAAAAAAAAGAAACAAAAAAAACCCCCAAACCTAAATCAGAAGCAGTTTGACACCCCCAGTAGGACCTAAAACCTGAAAAAAGCCTCTTCCACCTGTGAAATGCTTCTGAATGCAGCAGCTGTGTGCTCAGGGAATGAGACAGCATTCACACTGCCTTCCTTGTGTCATTGGTATGCATATGGGCAATCCACGGTATGGGTGTGTAGAGCATTTATGTATTTCCTCTTCATCTCAAGAGCTCAGTCAGGTACATGAAACACCTTCCCATTTTCCATTCCTGAAATGCTAATCACTGGAGTGGTTTTCACACAGTTCGATGAACAAGCAATTGAGAAAGCAGGGTCAGATGCTTCTCTGCTAAAAAACATAAAATCATCCAGCCCAGAAGAAACCTCCAAAAGGCCATCTAGTCCAACACCCTGCAGGNCTGGACAACCTCTTCCAGTGTTCCACCACCCTCAGAGTAAAGAATTTTTTTCTAATATTCAACTTAAATCTGCTCTTCTCCAAATTAAGTCCATTGCCCCTCGTCCTATCGCAGCAGGCCTTTGTGAACAGACCCTCCCCAGCCTTCCTGTAGGCCCCCTTTAGGTACTGAAAGGCTGCGATTAGGTCTCCCCGGAGCCTCCTCTTCTCCAGGCTGAACAGTCCCAGCTCCCTCAGCCTGTCCTCATAGCAGAGGTGCTCCAGCCCTTTGATCATCTTCATGGCCCTCCTCTGGACCCGCTCTATCAGGTCCATATCCTTCCTATATTGAGGGCTCCAGACCTGCACACAGTACTCCAGGTAGTTCCAGAGCAGAGTAAAGTGGTAGAATCATGTCTCTAAAACATGCAGCTCTGCATAGGAGTGGCAAGCCCACCTGTGGGTACAACAGGGCACTTGTGGACAGGTAGACTGTGAAAAAGGGAAAACAATGAGGATGAAATATCAATATAGCAAAAATACAATGACTGGAGTAAGAGCACCAGCAACATCACCATGCAACGGAATCTTTTCTAACCCTGCTTTTACTACTCTGTAGATGAGATTTCCTGTATGGGCACAATCGTTGGGATTTGATTTAGCTTCTTAGCACCAGAGAAACCTTCAGCTTGAAATCAGGGTGAAATTCTTAGTGAAATTCACATTCATTTACATGTAGCAAGGATGTCACATGGTGCTGGCCAAAGTGAGGACTCCATGGCTATGCCTTCCACATAGGCTGTACATCCATAGTTCAGCACAAACACCAAGATTAAGCCAAGTGGTGTATGTTTTTCATAATTCTTTAGTCAGAAATCTCAAAGCAGTTGAAAATTCCCTGTGCTCCCTTTGTCTTGATAGGTTATTCTTATTAATCCAACCTATATACTCTGCCTCTGCATAATAGAGCACCAGTACAACTACCCACATGGACGTTAGTCCTCAAAATCTCTACTGAGTGTTTTTCTCTAGGGTACTTTGACAGGTCTGTCAAAAGATGGGCTTGGAACTATTCCCAGAGAGAATTAATCAAATGAAGAAAGAAAATAGTGAGCAAAACTAACAGAAATTAATGTCCAGACTTTTGAATAGGCATGTTCTCTGAGCTTCCTAAATATAAATCCTAGAAAAATTAGCAGAAAGGCAATGTATAAGATCTTCCATAATTTTAGACAATCAATATAGCTAAAAAAGATAAAAGATTGCTTTACTAACATCAGGATAGTTTAAAATCATATAGGAGAGATTATGCAGTCTATTTAGTTTTATGAGTTCAGAAAGTATTTCCTGCATAACTGTTCTGGTGTCAGCCCCATTAAATTATGTAGAGCTGTCTGTAAGTGCCTCTAAAAGTCTTTTAAGAGCACACCTTTCAAGTAGACCATTTCTGTTAATCAGTTTTCAGACAGCTGTAAGTCACTCTGACCTATGTCAAAAATTCTAGAAAGAACAAAATTTTCTCTCACTTCTGTTCAAAATCAGTTTAATTCCACTGAGTTCAGAAGATTTGTTCAGTTCAAAAGTAGTGATAATGAGATCATAAACAGAATTGCTGTTTTTTGATTTAACTATTTGAAGTGAAGAAAGGACTCAACATTTCCACATCAATGTGTTGGAGAAACGTTTTACTGATGAAGGAAGGGAAGGGGTAGGGAATTTATTTTCTCTGATGATTAAAAATGGCTGAGATGTGTCCAGATGCCCTCCACTCATAAACTGCGAAAAATTTTAATGGCAAGCATTCACAAAATGACTAGCAGGACAATTCTGCTAGTCATTCTGGGGTATGCACATAACAAACCCCCCCCAAAAAAAAACCAAACAAAAACAAAACCAAAAGTGAGCATGTCTTCAGTGTGAGGGACAGCAGTACTCTTTCAGGGATCTGAAATCAAACAGCAGTTCTCAAGGGAAGAAGAGAAATGCTATCATTTTCAATCACTTTTAGCCAGTCCCTACTATTCCATTTCATAGCAAAGTCCAGAGCCCTTATCCAGAGAGGTGAAAGCACAAAGTAACAGTGAATAAATTAACAAACTTGGTTTAACCTTTTATTAACTTTTCCTTCACATTCTATTGCATTATTAATATTTATATTATGAGCAACATGAGGCAGTGTAACAGATGTAAAAACTGGTTCCCTTTCATTACCTGATAGAGACCAAACATAGCTGCTTGGAATGAAGATGAATTTTTGCTGTCTGATGCGAGATGAAGATCTGTAGTGCATCTTCCATGTACCTGCCAGGGATGAACCCAACCCACTTTGTTGCCGTTGCTGTTGGAACTGATGTCAGATGGCAAAGCACTCAGCAATGAGGTTTTTTTCTATCACTTTTTTAGAAGTGCCCAGTGGCCTCCAATAGCTATGGAAAAACTGAATTGCAGCACTTGAGATACACTGCCAAGGTATTATATTTTAACAAATAACCATGCATCATCCAGCATGCAGAAACTGACTGCCTATGCTTGCAGAGCTGGTGGTAAATGACATGTAAAGCAGTTTAGCTTTAATTTCTGTAGCTGGGGTTTTGCCTAATTCTTTCCCATTTTTATCCGTGTAAGAACACATTTGAACTTTTTAATTTCCACTTGTAAGCATACATTCATTCCTTTTGGCCAAATTTTGTGGCAGCATCTTAGCAGCATTTTGGAATCATTACCTCTGTCAATAAGAGGTAGTTCAGAAAATCTGTCTCCTATTTTAGTTGCTTTGCTGGGAATTGCAAACTGCTAAGCTATGCTCTAAATCCACTTCTTTATATTTTGCTTAAAGATACAACTAGATAGTGGACTAGTTCTAATGGAACCCGAAGATGTAAGAGTCTAAAATAACCCTGTGGAAACCTATGATACTGTCATAGAAATATGTCCAACTTCTCCAGCTGAATCAGGGACAGTTACTGCCTTTCACAAGGACAGTTACTGCTTTTCAAAGGTGTTTCTTGGAACATACATAGAATAAAATTTTCAGAATATTGTACCTGAACTGCTGGCATGATGTAATTGTTGACTGCAGTTCAAGTTTTTTAAGGTCAAATAAAAGTTTAACTAGAAATTTACATCAGATGGAAAACTCCATCCTTAGTAGTGAGGTCTCTTAAAGGCTTTCCTAATTTTTGGCAGTGATATACTTACTATATGCTGCAGGCTCACTATGTCTCCTCAGCAGGTCATATATTTTCCTTTATGCTCAGCTGAGTGGAGCTAAGATCAATTTTTAAATCACGTTGCTATATTATCCATCTTTACTGCTGAAGACAGAGTGGATAATTATTTGCTATTTTAGAGGTCCTTAAGTTACAAAACTATTTTTTTTCCCCCAAATACTATTCTAAGTCTCAAAATGACCATTGCTTGCTACTTACAGGGCATTTGTTTATATCACTTCACAGAGAGAGGCATATGCACAACCACCAATATACACACATTGAAAGCCAAATAATAAATTATTTCTTTTGTGCATGTGATTGCCTTCAAAAGCAAGTGAGAATTTGGTCCCTCTTACAAATGACAATGAAAGGAAAATAACCCTGAAAAGGAGATTTCTCTTTCTGTTAACTGAACAAAGCTTATACTAAATACAGTGAAGCTCCTTTGCATGAATACAAAGTACATCAATAATTCAGCTACAATAATAAAGTTCCCATGCTCTACTACAATAAAAAGGTAAACTACAGAGCTGACCTAATTTTTAGGGACAGATCTTCTGCAATAATGTGCTTTGTCTATAGGAGATTTGTTCTTTTGTTTTCTTTTCTATGAAATGACCAAATTTTTTATCAAGACCTTTCTACAGTGAAATTTTTGTTTGTCTCCACAGAATAACAGAGCCAGTTCCTGTAGAGCTTTCTAGTTTGGAGATAGCTTCAGTAGAGTGGCCCCCAGGAGGAACCATGGCAGTTTACTGCTGGCCAGCAGCAGAAAATGTGATGTCTAGGTGCCATCTCAGGTCTTCTGCAAAATAACTATGCTAGGCAGACATACAAGGCCCTAGCTAGTGCCTGCTCTCCTCATCCTGTTCCATGTTGACTTGTCCTGGAAGCAACCAGCCAAAACCATTTCCTTCCAAACCAGTTCCATTTCCTTTTCCAGGCTACCTTCAGGGTACGAAGCAGCAGTTTAGTCCTTCACGTGGTTTGTCATGGCTTACCAAGGAATCGGTAGGCACCAGCTACCTCAAACCCATTGCTCTATTAATGTCACAGGATGTTAAATCTGATTTGTCTCACTCTTGTTTTGTTTTTATTTTGCAGTTTTTTCAGCAAATTATTTTTATGGATACTTAACCAGATGCAAGCTAGTTATAGAAACAGCTTGATGAATTTAGGCACTTCTCATCAAATCAGCCATTCAGTTATTCTCTTTTCCATTTGCTCTGTAAAGTGTCATTGTTAAATATGCTTCAGCTCAATACCTAGTCAGAATTTACACACACTGACTGGAAATTGTTTGATTAAATCTTCTCAGATCACACACACAACTGTTTGTTATTGTTATAAAGACATCTGGCATTGTGGACCCAGTATGCAATGTATAAAGAAGAGCAAATAACAAGTGCTGCTGGAATGAAAAGAAAACCACTGAAATACATAATGGCCTAGCAGGGCTCTCTGCCTTGGAGCCCACTACAACAGACACAAGCACTGAAGCAATATTGCTGATGTCCTATAATAAGTTCATAAACTTGTGAAAAAAAAAACACAACAGAACAAGAGCTACAGTTATGATGTGCTTCTCAAATAAGAGAGAGATATATACATATCAGAATCACTGTAAAAATCTGGTTTTCCTGTAATAGGAAGCACATGGAAGTGAAATTTTCAAATCATGCAGAGACAATACCTACTCTAAAATGGAGAAATATTCCTTCCCGACCCAAAAATTCTCCCAAAAACATGAATTTGGGAAGGGGTGAGACAGGTCTGAGATTTTTAATATCACTTAGAAAATTTTTCACTTGATATGGGCTGTTCCCAAGCCTCAGAGAATGTGATAAGAAAATGAAACAAAATATGTCTGTATTTTTCTTCTATCAAAACCTCATATTATAACAGAAAACCATCCTGCTAGGCCCTTGCAGATGATCAAGGAAAGCCATAAGTAAATACTTCCATATAAGATAAATATGGCACAAAAAAAAATAAAGGTGATTTGGCATTCTTTCTAACTCTAATCACACAAGGATCAAAATTTCACCCTTTTGGAGACATTTTTTAACAGAAATTAACACTGTGAAAATAATACGATGTTTCAAAAAAAGTGCACATTATATCCTCAGTTTTGTTCTTGAGGTTTAACACGTAATACTCCTTGTTTCCTTTAGTTATAGTGGGTATTGTACACCTTCACCTCCCATTCAAGATCCTCAGTTTTGGCTGTGTGCAAAAGTCTGAGAGGGACCTGAGTAAGGAGCGCCATGTATTATAACATAATTCAGGCTGTGTCAAGTTTATTTTAATCTCTCTCTAAAGAACCCCAATAAATCTGACCACGACTCAAGCACCAAGTAGAGCAACCTAGGGTGATGAAAAAAGAGAGTCCTAGAGCAGCTATAGTAACTCACTGACATTATGCCAAATATTCTAAGCCAAATTCATCCCCTGTGTAAGTACTTTGACTTAGAAGAAGTCAATTCTTAGAAGAATTTGTTCAGCATCTTCTGATTACAGGGAATTTCAGTTCTAAAATAGGGGATAAAATTGCTGACCCAACTATAATGAAGAGACATGGAATGGCAGGGATCAAATAAATGAAGATTGAAACTTATTGACTTGTACTATCCTGAAAGTCAATCTGCCCTTGTAGAACTTTATTCAAACATTGCAGCCGATGAAAATTCATATTTGGAACTCCCCAAACCATCTACACAAGAAGAAGATAAAGTGTACGTTCACTGAGGCTGCAAACAATGTTACTGAGATTAAATTGCAGCGGAAGAAGAAAATGTGTTTTTCAGCCACAGCACTGCTGGATCTACAAAACAGCTATTACAGATTTCAGAGGAAGGAGATGATACAATGGCACAAAGGAAAATCACTGGACCAGCTTCCTCCATGGGGCAATGTACTGAGTTGTGAGGATATAGGCAGTCGGATCAAAATGTGTCCCCAGAAACTATTGTATTTAGCAATGAGTTTTATATAGAAAATTCTCTTTCATTTTCTTGTGCCTTGTTAATTTCCACCTTCCTTCCTTCCTTCCTTCCTTCCTTCCTTCCTTCCTTCCTTCCTTCCGCCTTCCTTCCTTCCTGCCTGCCTTCCTTCCTTCCTGCCTTGCTTCCTGCCTTCCTTCCATTTCAATGTTCCTGCTTTTGTGAGTGGAATCAATCTAGCTGTGCAAAATAAATCAAGAAGCAATAACATTTGAAAAGAAGCATGAAGCTTGGTACAAAAATGAGAGATAACTCTACCTGTTAAGAATAATTGAAAGAAATAGACTTTCTTCCTATGTCCTGATACATTACATTTCAGTCTAATACTACTTTTAGCTAACCACGTTTTAACATTCTTCCATCCCTGTGACCATCAGCATCCTCTTTTCTTTACTGTCCCATAGGCAATAGTCAATTTATTTCCTATGAAATTGGCTAGAGTATTTCAGCCCAAGAGAAAAAAAACTTCTTTTTCTTTGACAGACGTCCTTTAGCTACATAAGTTATGTTGCTTCCTAAGTGTAATCACAGAATAGTTTTCTTTTTTTTTACTGTTAAATATAACCATGTTATCAGATTTATTTGTGTCTTTTCTTCTTCAGACTTATTGAAGAGATTAAGAGTATTTGCATGGCATAGTAAATTTTTTATTTCAATGTAATGTGTATAACCCAGCCACATCTGTCTTCAGTGGTGTATCAGCATGCCTTACTGTTGGACAAATAATTATTTTTTGATGTTCTCTTGGACAGAACATATAATAAAACTGCAAGGAGATACAGCAGTTCTAGGATGAAAAGATTACAAACAAAATTAAAACTTCTTCACAATCTGGTCACTTTAAATCCTTTGTTATTCATATTTGACCTTTTAAAATGTGGGATCCAGCTGTAGGTAACAAGACAGTCTATGGATCTGGGGACACATTTTGCATTAATGTAAATGCAATTCTTGAAAATCTTGGTATAATTCATTTTAGTTAAGTAGCTTTAATTTCCTTTCAATACTGCTTGTTCTGTATTTTAACTGTTTTTTATATAAACTATTCAGCTTGCTTACTTAGTGTTTTTCATTTGATTACAGATATAACATATTCAATGATTTGTTGAAACTTCTATTCTCTCTGAGTTTATAGATTTCTGTTTTCACTTCTGTTTGTTAGACTTTAATTATTTTATCATGAGCAATTTACTAGTAGAGACAAAATGGTAAAAAAAAAAAAAAGGGAATATACTTGTTTGCTCCCAAAAGCCAGCTTGAAGAAAAAAAGTTTATGATTTTAAGGGCTATTCTGAAAACCATTAAGCACCATTAAAGCTACTGTTTTAGGTGCAAACTGTTTTAGGTTTACCTTGTGCTGTGAAGTATTAATAATGATACTGAGAAGTAGCAGTATATCAACCAAATGAAGTTAGGCACAGCTATTGTAACTAATAATATAATGTATTGTTCCATACATTCTTCTCAGGAGTTTCAATAATGATGGCATTGCACTGCGATATCCTTTTATTATGCGTACAAGTCACTCAAACATATTGAGGAGTGTAATATTTTGCGTGGAAGACTGACTTTGGACAGTGACTAGAATACAAAACTGTGTTCAGCCAGAGATTATCAAGAAGTCTTCTTATCTAGAAATTTCTGAGAAGCAGAGTCAGCAAATTTATCATATTTACCAGATAAATCTGAAGTATTTTTGCTGTATAATAAGGGAATGTTATTTGGAGCATGGCATTCAAGAGAAAAATGCTGATTTAAAATTAAAGGTCATTTTACAGTCATCTTTAACTTGTTTGTATTTCCATTTAAAATTTAAGTTTGCGGTAGCTGAAACACAATAAAATACCTTTTTTCCTACTGCTTACTTTATGCATTTTATAGAATTCTGTAGCACCGGTTTCAGTGTTCCTATCTAGTGAAGTCTCAGCTCTTTTTATTAATCTCAAATGTCTTTAGCAGATTCATATAGCAAAAATGAAAACACAGGAGGACAGAAAAGGTTAAATAAGCAAAATCATGAGGAAGTTTGGAAACTCAAAACAATGCTAAAAATACAAGCTAAAAAGAGTAGTTTTCAATATTTGTTTATTCTTCAGAGTGTGTGCATAACTTGAACACACAAAGAATAGCGGCCTCTACCTCAAAGACACAGAAAGAGAATAAGCAGTATGCAGTCTGAACCTAAAACCTGAATTTATTTCCTCATTTTGGTGTTAATCATATATATTAAAGATTTTGAATCAGTGGTTTCAGGATCTATCACACTTTTTATAACCACTATCCCACAGGGAACATTTTTCTTTCTTCCATATCTGTGTAGGGAATAAAGGGAGTAATATGAATCATTTTCCTGTGTCAAGAGGCAGAAAGATGCTTAGGCATCTTTTTTATTCTGCAGAATCATATAAAGGCCTGAAAAATGCATAAGCCTTCTCTGAGATGGCTTGCTGCACAGCAAAGAGGGTTACAGTAAACATGACTGAGTAAAATTTCAACTGATGACAAAAAAGTGTCGAAACTGAATTAAACGTTCAGTTAAGTTGTCTCTGCCAGTTCTTGCTCTTTCAAGCTGAAATGGAATTAAAGACAAAGGCAGCCATACAGATCTTGCCGATAATTTCAGAAAATATTATACAGAGAGAAACACAAATACAGAAGCAAACACAAACAGAAATAAGCAGAAACTTCTGCTGCAGATGGGACATAACCCTAGGTGGTGATGGAGGGATTGGCTACACCTTGCCTTTCCTAGAGGATTTTATTAAATGGAAAGTGCACTGATACTTCTGCAAAGACTCCATGAGACTCCTCCTGCATAAATTATCAGGGAAAAGTGGTGGATCATCATCCCCCGAGTCATGAGTGCTCCCTTCCAGCTCACCCTTTCCTTAGGAGCAATGGCCTGTGCAGAGCTCCCAGATGGACAAAGAGTTGAAAGCACATTTTGCTACTCAGATATCATGCTGGCAAATTTGAGGCTATGACTATAGCATAGACTGCACTCTGAATGTGGTTCATTTACTCTTCTAAAATCAACTGACTGCCAGAAAGTCACAGAAAACAGAAAGATATCAGAAACAATATATCTTCAAATGTTTCTGTTACAGTGATAAAAAGATGTTATACTCCATGAAGAGCTTCAGATTTGAGCTCTAAGACCGAATGCACTGTTCTCAGTGAAACATTGCAGCAATAAAAGATTTCCAGGCCGACATTGTTGTCTGGCTGGGAAAGATGCTACACTGCACAAAGCAGTCTGGTCACTGTAGCAGAGTAACCAGTTCCCACGCTACCTCCTTCTTGGACTGGGTCATTAGCTGTGAGCAGTTACTCTAATCAGAGTCTGACAATGTGTGACTCTTAGTGGAGCAAGACCATCCTGATAGCAAACTTTAACAGAGACATTTTAAAGTTACCAGAAACCATTTACTCAGAAGAGAGGCAATTTAATTAGTAACTTAGAAGGTGCTTGAGAAAAACTTTTTAAGAACCAAATTTGATATGCTGGACATCCAGATAAGAAGTGAAATTTAATTTCTGCCTCACTTGGAGAATAGCACCTCAACTTTAAAGATGATCTAGCTGTAACAAACTGGAGCAGTATTAACAATTACTTTATCCAGGTAGAGAGGTGATTTTTCAGGATTCTGAATTTAAGTAATGAATTTGCAACAAATATAAAGCGTGTATTTCACATAGCATAAATTCTTCCATATTAATAAGAATTTTCTTGTAGCTAAGAACTGGTTGACCCATATTTCCTGGTGGAATTCATTTCATAGTCCATTAGGAGAAAGGTGATTCATTTCAACAAGCCAACAAAGACTGTGAGGAAAAAAATACTTATATTTTTAAGGAAACATTTGTAATTATCTTTAAACTGGTATTGTTACTACACATCATAGATGGAAGCAAAGTTGGTGGAAGGGAATCCCCAAATTTAAGAAGTCCCACATCATTCATCCTTGAGAACCTAGGACACATTCTTTATTGATCTTCTATTGGTTTCAGCTGCACTGAAACTGTACATCTAGAGATACATCGTGGACTCCTAAGGGGAATGATCTGTGGAATGCCTGAACATGAGAAACTTCTTAAAATGGTCTTGATACCGAGGGACTGGGAGTTGTCTAGTGATACAACTTTTATTTATTCATTCATTTATTTATGTATTTATATTTGATGGAGGAGGTAGGATCTGCACGTCAGGATATTGCTATCCAGTGGAGAAGAGTAATAGAATCTATTCTAAAGAATAATTGGTGGACAGATGAATAAGAATCATATAATGATACTGACAATATGTTTATAGATTTCGATGATATATTGATATTAAAAATAAAGAGTTTGCTGAAGTGTGGACAAGTAAATCTGGCTCATATATTCTGCCAAGGTTTAGGCCAAAACCCATTCAGTGGGTTCAGGCCAAAACCTATTTAGTCTCATAAAAGGCCCTTTCAGAGTTCTAGAAAAGATAGAAAAGAAGGGTGAAATGGAAATGGAAGTGCAAATGGAAGTGGAAACAAAGTGGGGAATGAAAACAAATTTATCCTCATGCCACTGTATAGAAAGGCAAAAAAACAACCTAAACATTCAAAATCTCTGCTGCATTGAATAGTGGGCTTACTAAGAGTAATTTCCAAAACTATTGTACACATGAATGGATTCACATGAGCACACAAAAGTGCTTAGATGAATGCCTGGAGAAATGACACCCAAACTAAAAGCAGAAATGAAGGTCATAATGGAAATGGTCATGGCATGGAAAGAGGAGAGTACAGCATGGGATTTTTTGCAGATGATCAACATTTAGTTGCCTGCCTGGGACATTCTCAAAGTCTGTCCAAAACTGGAGCTCATGTCAAGTTGAATAAATAACCTCCAGAAAACACCGAGTCATGTGAAAATCTTTAGGCACAGGACACAGACCTGTTAAAACTCTGCGGAGACCCTACAGTGGCCTTCAAATACCTGAAGGGGGCCTACAGGAGAGATGGGGAAGGACTCTTTATCAGGGAGTGTAGTGATAGGATGAAGGGTAATGATTTTAAACCAAAGGAGTGGAAATTTAGACTAGATATCAAGAAGAAATTATTTACTGTGAGGGTGGTGAGGCACTGAAATGGGTTGCTCAGAGAAGCTGTGGATGCACCATCCCTGAAAGTGTTCAAGACCAGACTGTGATGGGTGGATGAGGCTTTGAGCAGCCTGGTCTAGTTGGAAGTGTCCCTGCCCATGGCAGGGGTGGTTGGAACTCTGTGATCTTTAAGGTCCCTTTCAACCCAAAACATTCTATGATTCTATAAGATGAGTAAATTGTGTCAGCTCTGTTTTTACACTTCCTAATGACTGTAACAAAAATTTTGTCTTTCTTTTTTTTCAAGCACACTCTGTCTCCTTCCCTATACCCCATCCTATTTTCCCCACTTTTATTGTTTCATGTAAAACCTCTCCAGGGAGAAGAATTCTTTTCAAAAGTTGTGAAGACAGGAAACATTTATTCTACCTAATATCCCTACTCCAAACCTTAGCCCCATCAAATGACTTTCCATCTCGTCAGTGGAAAGTCCCTGGAGTTGACCATTTAAAAAACTGTTCTTCTGCAAGTAACAGGTGACAAGTAGCAAATAACCTTCATAAACACATTCCAGCTGTCTTCACCAGTTGTTCTTTCTGAGCAGAGAGGTGATGAACACTTTTAACACGGTGAAGAAAATCAGAGGTTTAAAAATACTACATTCTTGAGGTTTAAGCCTTTTAATTCAATCAAAACTGTAGGATGAGAGAGAAGTAGAGAGAGTAGAAGAGTTAGATAATGGATACATATAAGAACAGTTATTTAATAAGTCCAGTTCCCTGCCATGTGTTGAGGCTGTAGCACTAGGAGAAGACATAATATGATGCATCATATACCAGTTGGACTTGTTCAACTTCAAAAAGGCAATATTGTTCTTTTTATTTATTTCCAAATGGAAATGTTTTAAATTTTCAATTAAAAAAAAAAAGTTTTTGTTTTGGGATGTTCTAAAATTTCCTTTTGTGATTTTAGAAAGTAATCTTTCTCCCAACTGAAAATATTTGACTTCAAGTCAAATAAATTTCTTGATGGATCAAAAAAAAAAAATGTTCTTTTATTTCATTTTTCTAAGGAAACTATAACTTGAGAAACAATAAAAAGTAATTCTTCAGGCAGGGCAGTGAAGAGAAAATTCAGTTATTTTCACCTGTTTGGCTGATTGCCTTTTAGGAACACTTTTTCTGTATTCATTCTTATATATCCATTCTGTAGACAGCATGCTTACAAAGCAGCCTGGATTTTTTTTCTTCCTTCCAATTAACCCCTGTGCCAAAGAAGTTTACAGTAATCTTTTTTTTCGCATTCTCATTTAATCTTCAGCTCACTCCCCACTGATTTGCTCTTTTGCCTTTGTCATTATAGTGCCTTCTGCAGCATGTCTCCTATTGGTGAGCATAAATCTGCAAAAGCAATTTGCTTCACGTTTCTGGGCAGACTTTTGCAAAGGGCTTTCTGCTTTCTCTTCATCTTCTCCTGGCATGAGAGGTCTCTCCCTCCCAGAGTCCACGAACTGAGATGGCCGGACAGTTTCTTTTCTCCAGCAACATGAATCCTTTCTATAGCCCTTGTACTTACCTGCCGGGCAACTCTGTGGAGATACCTGGTAGTTTATGTCTGTCACTGCTGTCTTCCTGCTGCCTCTGCACAGTGAGCAGGGAGGTCCCAGTAAGAGACTTCAAGATGTCGGGCAGCAATGTGGCTAGAAGCTTCTCAAGGAGCTTATTACAGATACATGAGTTGGTGCCATTGTCTTCCTAAATCTAGTAAAAAAATAAGGGCAATGAAATAGCAACATGTTCCACAGGCTTTCCAAGAAGATGGGATGAGTGGAGGACAAGTGCCAGCAAGTCAGTGCAAGACCATCAGGTTTTATTCATAAAGTTTTATAGCGATATGGAGCTATGAGTTCCAATAACTAATCTGAATATACGCAATATTCTGTGAAAGATACCCTACTGAGATTTCCACAGTGATCTGCTGCTATTACTTTTTCCAAGTGCAACAACATCAAGAGTTCAAGTCTCAAGTTCTTGAGATTATACCATATTCTAAACCCTAGGCAAAATCAAAGAAGTTTAACTGGCATAACAATCCTTTGGTTATTCACAAGGCTCTGGTACAGCACATGAGGAAAACAGTATTAAGAATGAATGGTGCAAGGGTGGTCTGGGGAGAAAGAGCTGACCTGCGCAGCAGTGCCACATGTCACTGCTGCCAAGAGGAAGCTACATGGGAGCAGCCACTAGACAAACGTGAAGCAACACAGGATGGGCAAACATACTCTCTGTTTACAAGAGCAAAAGCAAAGACTCACCTTATGAAAACAGTAAAAAAGGCATCATCTTATGAAAGGAATGAATAACTTCAGGAAAAATTCTGAGGTAAAGCACTGATATAGTTAATAATTCCTACAGTTCTTACAGTGAACAGTAGCACTGCCGATCTCAGTTACTGATTAAAAGAATGCCACAGAAAATATTTTCCTGATCAAAAGTCTGGTAAATTGTATGTGACAACACTGGCTATTTCACTTCTATTTTTATTCTTAATCTCTCCCTGTTCTTTCAGTTATGCAAGGATCAACATCATCACACTCTACTCCACAGAACGCTGGGATTCTGAAAGTGCATCCCCATGCACCATTTTAATTTCTGATACTGGTTTTAGCTTTACAGTTGTGCTTTACAGGAGCTGAAAGCTAAAAATGAGATCAGTGGCGATAATCTCAAAGGTGCCTTCCAACTGAGACAATTCTATGATTCTCTGTAGTGAAAGTTGCCAAAATTTTTACATTAATGAACCTTAATAAAATCCTTTGATTCCTATATATTTTTCTTCAAGAACATGTAGTTTAATGGGAAGCACTTTTATCTTACCAGTTCCAGCATCTCATCTCATCTCATCTCACTGTGTACATTTGGAGTACCAGTAAAATGAAAGCAGGACAGATGGAAAGAAGGAAGGGAATGGAGGAGCTGGGACTGGGAAAATCAAGGCTTAAGTCCAGTCTGTGAATTACTTCCAGAGGCATTTTAACATTAAACTCTTACTGACTTAAGGACGAGTATCAGAATTTATTTAGCTGGTGCAGTACTTTAATTTTATCTCTGACTATCTCACAGCACTATGATATGCCTGTAATAAAAGTAAAAATCTTTAATATCTTTATCTGCCTGCAAGAGCAGTATAATTTCCTAGTGCCTTCACAGTGCTCAAAAATAAAACAGTATCTTTTTGCTGCTCGTTAAAGCAGCACTAATAAAGAATGGGTACTGTTTAGCAATGTCTCCTGCTGGTTAGCACGCACAAGTGACATTATTTCTCTGCAAGATGTCTGCCATGCTCACAGGCACGTTACTTATGTGTAAAATGGCTGACAAAGGCAGTAGGCTCAGAAGTGGCATTTGCTGCCTTGGAACACATTTTGCAGAATATGCATGCTGAGAAATGCTTCCTACATTTCCAACTTCCATAATTCCAGGCTGAGCAGGAGGTTTATCTTTCCTTAAAATGAGAAATATGTCACTGACTGAGACATTTGCCTTTGTTCCTTTAAACATTGAATTAAGGTCATGATCTTAAAAAAGGTATTAATAAAGTAACTACATAATAGAGATGAGAGCTTAAATAATGCAGTGACTTGAAAGCTGGAAATCAGTTTTGCACTCAGCACTGGCAGCCACAGATTCAATGGGGGAAAAAATGTATGAAAGTTAAAGGAAATCTTCAGAGCGTGTAACTTCAATTGTAATATTAAAGGGAGACAGAGCGGGCAACGCTACAGAGAGTGAGAGCTTAGCTCTTCCTCCTTTGTCTCTATCCTCTGCTTGCTTTTGGTGTTAAATAATTCTCAGTCTGGTGGATGTAATATATTGGAGCAAAAAAGGTCAGTTTAACTTTAAACCCTACAGCAGATATCGTATGAAATAATCTGGTGGGAGTTTGCCACTGCGCACACAGATGAGAAAAAGGATCTGGACCATTATTTAGCTCATGGTGAAAAGTGTAGCTACTTACATAAGAAGGACCTCTTTAGAACCACAGGGAAAAAAACAACAACAACAACAACAACAACAACAACAACAACAAAACAAAAAAAAACCCAAACACCTGAAATAAGTGTGCTGGGGTTCAGACATCTGAGGGAATGGCATATAAAAGGAAACATCAACAGGAATTGTAAAAGAACAGCATTAATTAATTGGGTAAGAGACATTTTCTAGTCTCAGACCATCAAATGGACTTCATTTTGTGCCTGTGCTTCAAATTACCTGGGAGACTTATCTCCTGAAGACAGACCTAATCGGAACAAATGCCAAAAGCTCTTGGGGTTTCCAAAGCTGATATGTGAAGATGGCTGGTATTCAAATGTTAGCTGCTACCCGAGTATATCTCACAAGGCTTTCAAAACACAAATTAACCCATTTACTACATTTTAGATAATCAAAGGAGCATGTTTTGCCTTTTAGAAAATTCCCCATGCTTACTTAAGCCCTGCCTTAAAATCTACCAATGGATTAAAAAAATTAGAAACTCAGGGTTCCACTAATGTTTCTGAGAACTACACGTTCTTCTTGCCTTTTCTCCCTGTCAATCACTATATATAACTTAGTTATTTCTTTTTAAGTATCTTCCAAGTTGGATGAAACTCTGAAATAATATGCAACTCTCACAAATAGGATTAGATATGCAGCAGTATCTGCTCTGGGCAGATTCCTTAAATGAGACATGTCTCCTGTCTGCTGTGTGTCTCCACCCTGGTCTCAAGTTTTCTCTTCTACTTTTTTGGGAGAAACAGGCTTGAACTAAGTGTAAATGTAAACATTTAGTAAAGAATAAAAAATCTTGCAATTAATTACCTGACAGTAGAAACTTGTTCTCCATATAGTGCTATTTTCCAGGCTTGCACCATAAAACTGAGGAGACACACTTGTCAAATGTACTAACAACATTAGAAAAGCCAATGAAAGCAAGTAAACAAATAAACAAACCAGTGCTTAGCAGCAAAAAGTTATTTATGGGTCAACTTGGGTCACTAGTTCGGACTACTTAGTGCCATTCTTTTTGCAAGCTGTAGATTCAAATCCTGGATTCTGAACAGTGGTTCCTGTTGAAAACAGGTGATGTAGCCATGCATCCCAGGTAGCAAGAGAGCAGTGGAGAAGCATGAAACATTCACTTTGGGAGACATCATAAGGCACTGAGATGTGATGAGTTCATGTTAGAGAGCAGATCAGCATGGGCAACCTTGTGGTAAGACCATACTACTATTACAAACCACTTGAGTAAGAAGATGACGTCTGCCAATTTTGGCAGATCTTCATCTTCATGGGTGTCCTGAACCACCCCAGTGTCTATGGGAAGGGAAACAGAACACTGATTAAGCAATCCAGGAGGTGGTGGAGTTTAAGGTCCTGAGAGGAAGGAAGAAGGCAAAAATTAGGACTTACCCTCACTGGAGGATAAAGTTAGGAAACATTGGAACAAACTGAACAGACACAAATTCATGGGGTATTACAGGATGCACCCACAAGTGCATTTTGAGGCAAGACTTGATCATCTTTGAAAGCTCATGGTGATCAGGGAGGTTCCGAAGGACTGAGAGAAAGCAAATATCTCTCCTGTCTCCAGGAATTAAAAGCAGGAAGACAAGAGGGAAGTTGAACAGCTGGGCTCAGGAGGCTGTGACCAGTGGCACAAAGTCTCTAGTTGGAGGACCACCACCAATGGTGTATCCCAATGGTCAATGCTAGGACCAATACAGTTTAACCTCTCTGCTGCTGACCAGGATGCCAGGACAGATTGCACCCTCCACAAGTTTGCAGATGACATAAGATTGGAAGGAGAGGCTGACAGGCTGGATGACAGGCAGTGGTACTAATTGGAGGCTGACCTGCTGGAGAGCAGCTCTGAGGAAAAAGACCTGGGAGTCCTAGTGGACAACAGGATGATCATGGAGCAGCAATGTGCCCTGGTCGCCAAGAAGGCCAATGGCCTCCTGGGGGGCATCAAGAAAAGTGTGACCAGTAGGTTAAGGGAGGTTATCCTACCCCTCTGGTCACCCTCCCCTGGTGAGGCCCCATCTGGAGTACTGTATCCAGTTCTGGGCTATTCAATTCAGGAAGGACAGGGAACTGCTAGGGAGGCTACAGCAGAGGACTGAAAAGATTATTAGAGGCCTGGAGCATCTCTCTTATGAGGAAAGGCTGAGAGACATGGGTCTTTTTAGTCTGGAGAAGTAAGGGCAAATCTGGTCAACACCTATAAATACTTAAGGGGTGGGTGTTAAGAGGAAGAGGAGAGTTTTTTTCAGTGATGCCTGGTGAGAAGGCAAGAGTTAACAGGCATAAACTGGAACATAAGAAGTTTCATCTANGGACTAGGTGATCTCCAGAGGTCTCTTTGAACCCTGTATCATTCTGTGATTGTGTGTGATTCTGTGAAAAGGGCCTTTTTTCATATGCCAGCAATTTAGTCTTGCTTCTGCCTATATTGTTCTGGTTTCAGACCAATGGTATCTTGGGCTGCATAGAAGAACTGTTGCCAGAAGGATGACAAGGGGCTGATGCATGTCTTAGAGAAGGAGAGGAAAGGGAGCTGAGGGTGTTCAGACTGGAGAAAATAAGGGTATTTTATCCATATGTATAAATACCTGATGGCGGGGAGTGATCCCTAGCAGATTGCTCTGGGTGATCCTGCTTTGGGCAGGGAGTTGGACTGAATGATCTCCTGAGATGCCTTTCAGCCTTAGCACATCATTGATTGGGTGGATCTGTAAATACAGACCTCCCACTGCCATACTTTTGTAAGATTTCAAGAAAAATTGGTTAGAATTTAATAAAAGTGTGTCTAAGCCCGTTGTTCCTATAGATATGGTCTTTCTTAGTTGGAGTGACTCAGCACTTATTTACATCAAAGTGAACACTTCTATTTACTTAAAAGTTGTTGAAACCAGTCCCTTCCAGGGTTTATAATGAAAACTTTAAAAGGTTACTTTGTTTGCTTTAAAATTATTCAAATTACCCATTGTTTATTCTCTGCAACACCTTCATGCATTTGAAGTAGCTTGAAAAGTATCTGTTTAAACATATTTATACACTGATTCTTTGGTGATTTTTAACGGCAGCTGATATTAATGGTCACAAGTAACCAATGCAAAAGCTGTTTATGCAAAAAGATCCTGATATTTAGAAAGAATAAAATTGTGCAGAATGTTTCTCTTTTTGTTTTGCACAGCCAAAGGTAAGGCTTGGCCAGTTTCTTTTGTCTCCAGTGTGAACATGTTTGGCCTCACTTTGGATACCAAGGTTTACAGTTACTTACGTTTTTTTCAGAATCTTGTATCATCTTTTCCCCCTAGGAAACAAGGTATTTTTTCCTGTTCCTATGTCCCGAAGAAGAAAAACAGGAGTACTCTTCCCCTCTTTCTTGAAAACCACTGTTCTTCCAAAGAAGAGTTCACTCAGTCTGTTTCTTTCAAGTCTGTCTATTGAAGAAACATGAATGAGAACCAGATGGCTTCCTAGTATCTTCCTGAAATATGGCTGANGCAAAAATTAGGACTTACCCTCACTGGAGGATAAAGTTAGGAAACATTGGAACAAACTGAACAGACACAAATTCATGGGGTATTACAGGATGCACCCACAAGTGCATTTTGAGGCAAGACTTGATCATCTTTGAAAGCTCATGGTGATCAGGGAGGTTCCGAAGGACTGAGAGAAAGCAAATATCTCTCCTGTCTCCAGGAATTAAAAGCAGGAAGACAAGAGGGAAGTTGAACAGCTGGGCTCAGGAGGCTGTGACCAGTGGCACAAAGTCTCTAGTTGGAGGACCACCACCAATGGTGTATCCCAATGGTCAATGCTAGGACCAATACAGTTTAACCTCTCTGCTGCTGACCAGGATGCCAGGACAGATTGCACCCTCCACAAGTTTGCAGATGACATAAGATTGGAAGGAGAGGCTGACAGGCTGGATGACAGGCAGTGGGACTAATTGGAGGCTGACCTGCTGGAGAGCAGCTCTGAGGAAAAAGACCTGGGAGTCCTAGTGGACAACAGGATGATCATGGAGCAGCAATGTGCCCTGGTCGCCAAGAAGGCCAATGGCCTCCTGGGGGGCATCAAGAAAAGTGTGACCAGTAGGTTAAGGGAGGTTATCCTACCCCTCTGGTCACCCTCCCCTGGTGAGGCCCCATCTGGAGTACTGTATCCAGTTCTGGGCTATTCAATTCAGGAAGGACAGGGAACTGCTAGGGAGGCTACAGCAGAGGACTGAAAAGATTATTAGAGGCCTGGAGCATCTCTCTTATGAGGAAAGGCTGAGAGACATGGGTCTTTTTAGTCTGGAGAAGTAAGGGCAAATCTGGTCAACACCTATAAATACTTAAGGGGTGGGTGTTAAGAGGAAGAGGAGAGTTTTTTTCAGTGATGCCTGGTGAGAAGGCAAGAGTTAACAGGCATAAACTGGAACATAAGAAGTTTCATCTAAACGTGAGGAGGAAATTCTTCACTTTGAAAGTGGCAGAGCCCTGGAACGGGCCACCCAGAGAGGTGGTGGAGTTTCTGTCTCTGGAGACAATCAAAACCCACATGGACAAGTTCCTGTGCAACCTGCTCTAGGAGGACCTGCTTTGGCAGTGGTGTTGGACTAGGTGATCTCCAGAGGTCTCTTTGAACCCTGTATCATTCTGTGATTGTGTGTGATTCTGTGAAAAGGGCCTTTTTTCATATGCCAGCAATTTAGTCTTGCTTCTGCCTATATTGTTCTGGTTTCAGACCAATGGTATCTTGGGCTGCATAGAAGAACTGTTGCCAGAAGGATGACAAGGGGCTGATGCATGTCTTAGAGAAGGAGAGGAAAGGGAGCTGAGGGTGTTCAGACTGGAGAAAATAAGGGTATTTTATCCATATGTATAAATACCTGATGGCGGGGAGTGATCCCTAGCAGATTGCTCTGGGTGATCCTGCTTTGGGCAGGGAGTTGGACTGAATGATCTCCTGAGATGCCTTTCAGCCTTAGCACATCATTGATTGGGTGGATCTGTAAATACAGACCTCCCACTGCCATACTTTTGTAAGATTTCAAGAAAAATTGGTTAGAATTTAATAAAAGTGTGTCTAAGCCCGTTGTTCCTATAGATATGGTCTTTCTTAGTTGGAGTGACTCAGCACTTATTTACATCAAAGTGAACACTTCTATTTACTTAAAAGTTGTTGAAACCAGTCCCTTCCAGGGTTTATAATGAAAACTTTAAAAGGTTACTTTGTTTGCTTTAAAATTATTCAAATTACCCATTGTTTATTCTCTGCAACACCTTCATGCATTTGAAGTAGCTTGAAAAGTATCTGTTTAAACATATTTATACACTGATTCTTTGGTGATTTTTAACGGCAGCTGATATTAATGGTCACAAGTAACCAATGCAAAAGCTGTTTATGCAAAAAGATCCTGATATTTAGAAAGAATAAAATTGTGCAGAATGTTTCTCTTTTTGTTTTGCACAGCCAAAGGTAAGGCTTGGCCAGTTTCTTTTGTCTCCAGTGTGAACATGTTTGGCCTCACTTTGGATACCAAGGTTTACAGTTACTTACGTTTTTTTCAGAATCTTGTATCATCTTTTCCCCCTAGGAAACAAGGTATTTTTTCCTGTTCCTATGTCCCGAAGAAGAAAAACAGGAGTACTCTTCCCCTCTTTCTTGAAAACCACTGTTCTTCCAAAGAAGAGTTCACTCAGTCTGTTTCTTTCAAGTCTGTCTATTGAAGAAACATGAATGAGAACCAGATGGCTTCCTAGTATCTTCCTGAAATATGGCTGAGAATGAGAGGAAGATCCTCCCCAGTTGCAATAGTGACACCTCCTCTGGGCAGCTCCTAGAGGAGCACTGCTGTAGATCTGTGAGGTCACAGCATGTGTTGAAACTCAAGAGTTATATGGATGAAAGTATAATATACTGCCTATGCTCCTGCCCATGTCTCCATTTTCCCAACCAAGTGACACAGAAAAACCTAATTAGCCTGCAGAAAGAAGTGCTTTTACAATTCTGCCATTGGAGTTGCTACTCCAGACCCACAACTACAAGGAAAACAGCACAGCCATTGGTATGTGTTCCTCCAGCCAAGATCAAGCACACTATTTGTTTACCCAGAAACTACTTCATAGTGAGAAGATCATCTTCACAGCAAGTTGTAAGTCCCAAGAGTTTCTGACAAGCCAAAACCTTGCGTACAATATGAGGCTGCTGGGGTATAACTAAATCATGTCCTGAGTGTCCACATGGGCAAATTTTAAATTAATATTCCTTCCATTTCTGTGATCCAATATAAACTTAAGATTGTGTTAATAATAATTAGTAATTACTGACATTTCCTATTTGTATCTTAGCAGCTACAAATTGCATTTATCTTATCTGCAGAAAGTGCAAGACATTTCTGAGTTTATGAGTAGCTCCTGGCTTTTCAAATCCTTAGGAGGTCATTACTCAATAGTGTGTTAAAAATATGGACAAAAATGTCCTTCATTTTGGGCTCTAACTTATTCCTGTCCTTCAGGCAGATCCATTGTTATTGCATGTATTGTTTATAGACCATATCCATCATATTAATATCCTGGGATAAACAGATACATTGCTCAGTGACTTTCAGTTATGTATACATGGATTCTCCTGGACATCCATGTATATTGTTTTTCCATTTTCCTATCTTTAGTTAAAATAGCGTATTTTCCTTAAGACTTATTTTCATGTGGTTGTTTACAGAAAACTACCAGCTTATAACTCTTGGTAGGAAAGAACCACATTATATGCAGTCAGTTCATGCCAAAGAATTAGTTAAAAGTTTTCCCTCCTTTTTCTCATCCAGTCTGCTGATGGAATTGTGTTTGTTCCCCAAGTTCTGCTTAGAGTAAATAGTATCTTTTTATTACATACACGTGCAGAACTGATCACACAAATCTCCTACTGGGGAAGCCTACTCTATCTTTGCTTTAAAAAAAAACAGGTAACAAAACAGAATGTTTCAGGATTCTCCAGAAAAAGGAGAGGTTTACTTAACACAAACTTTATTTCAGTGAATCTATAACATGAAAAGAAACACAGAGAGAGTTTAATGCACAATTCACGATATAATCAATTACCATGCAATGCAAGAGGGGTCTCTCTTTTCCTTTCTGTTACCAGCATTATGTATCACAGGCTGTGATATTATGATCAGCAAAATGAGCAGCTGGATGACCATCTACACTGCAATGCAGAGTAATTAGCAGACTTGCATTGGATTGCTTTTACCTCTTTTATTGGGGATCAGCAAAGATCAGCTGTGATTTCACTGTAAAAACTGATTTCTAACACAAAATCTCCAAAGAGCAAAAATATACATCTGAATTGTATTTTGCCAGAGAAGCCCATGAGCTACTCCAGGTTCCAGGCGCAAACCCTGGCAAGCAGCCCTCACCTAGCCTTGCAGGACATACACACACATCAGCTCACCAGGCTTTGCTGCTTGGCCATGTGTCACTCAGAACTCCACAGCACCGCACAGATGACAGTGCAGCATTCCCAAACACCTCATTCCAGTTTCTGCCCTCAAATAAGCTGTAATGCCACCACTCTACAGTTAAGACGGTTGCCACAGGAAGCCTTGAACTACTGAAGTTTAGATACAGTGGTCTGGTTGTTTTAAATCCTTTTCAGACCGGGATTACAAGAAGATACAAGAAGAAAAAATGGTCACTTTTGAATGCATCAGGCAAAAATAGCCAAAAGGGTTCTATGAGAAATTGAAGGTGAAAATGGCTGAAATACAGCAGATCTCTGTAATGTGTTCTGGAAGCATCCAAAAGTAACCTTAAGGCAGACTGTACTCTCTAGCTTACGAAAAATGCTAATCTATCAGTATTTATTAATGAATTTTCATGAATCTGGGATACCATATTGAGGTATACTATATATTTCCCTGTCACTCATGTACAGTCTTCACTTTATTAATAGCATTCCCAGCCAGGATACCTTAGATCGATCTCCCTTGATGCACTTCAGCTGTGCTCAAGGACCTGATTGGATGCACATCCCACAGGGTCTGCTAGGCCTTGATTTTGAGATAACAGCAGCAGGCAGAGCCATTATTGAACCTCTTGGCTACTTCTACAATTAAGTAATCCCTTGCAAGGCCTTTTCACCTCTACCTGAGCTCCTTTACATCACCAGCTTCTTCCTCATCCCCTTGGCTAGACCTAAACAGTGAGATAGAGAGAGCAGCTGCGTATGGCACAAAGACAAGGAAAATGTAAGGGGAGGTCTTGATCTCTGTTGAATCTGGGCTGTACTACAGGAGAATGAATCCTTCTCTGCTGCAATAAGGGAAGGATTGATGATCTGGGTTACTCCCTCCTCAAGATGGAGGCTTCCAGATCACTACAATGCCTAATGGCAAGGCCAATTTTGAGAATCTTGTAGAGGCTTCTGGCAAACATGCACAGGTGTCTAAACACGCTTCTAAAAAAACCATGGTCTTTAAGAGCATGAAGTAAACATTATAGAAATATTATCAAGGGAATTATCAGCTTTGAATTCACTGAAGGTTTTCAGTTTAATGCGTGAAGTGAGGCCTGAGGCCCTTCCACTAAGGATAGAAGGGAATGCTGAATGATTGCCTTTCCATGACTGAGTCAGGGACCCTGTGGAAGAGTTTGCGTGCTAAGAAAGGGTTGCAAGGCAGTGCATATGTATAAGGAGGGTGAATGCAAACTTTGGGGGCAATCTTAATTGAGACGGTTCCTCATTTTCCGAATACTAGACTTCACAACCTTAGTGGTCTCCCAGTGTCAGTTGCAAATGGGTTAAGGACATTCATGAGTTTAAGAGTCTTGTCTGGAACTCTGGACACAGCAGTAACTTAAAAACTGCTAGGATTTTTATTTTTTTTCTTAATTAGAAAACTGATTCAGTTAATTGTTGAGTAATGTCTTAGTGCAGTTTACTGATTCAGATGGATGTTGTTTTTGCTGTCTTTGAGATCGGGAAACTCACGTAGTGAGAATTTAATACAGCTCTCTACTTCTGAAGGCCAAGTACAGTTAGGAATAAATGCATCTATTTCAAATGCCATAGGTCAGGGGACCATTCCTTGTGCAGGTAATGGCTGGATCCCTAGTTTTATTTCTGCTCTAAGGAATGGAATTATCATTTGTGGGCAGCTGTAATTTCCCTACACAGAAGGTATTTTTCTTCATGATGCTGAATAATTTTTCTAAGAATTTTGAGTTAGATTAATTAATTTAACTTGAAATTAATTCTAGAATGGGTCCATCTTATTACAAAATTTTGTTTCCCATTTATTCTAAGACAAAAACTTTCCACTTGCAGTTGAAACTCGTTTGTGGTCCTATTTGCAACACATACCTGTAGACATCAAATTTAAATTAAGGTAAATAATTAATTATGGCTCTAATCATTATTGCAGAATAACATACAGGGTCAGGTTAATAGCTCTTGTTGATTCTGAGTAAGCCTTGTACGGACACCGTGACAATCAAATAAATAGGCTTGAAGGTAGAATACACATGGTCTCCAAAAGAGGTACATAGAAATTTAAAGACATAATTATTTCTCTCACTTTTTTTGTATGTGTTTTTTTTGTTGTTGTTGTTTGTTTGATGTTGGGTTTTTTTGTTTGTTTTGTTTTGTTTGTTTTTTAAACTAATAGTAACAGGATATATCAGACCTGACTTTTGAGATGCCTGAATGTGTGTTTTACCTATACAGGATAAATGTAAGCACAAATTTGAGTCTGTTTCCAGAATAGTTCTGAAATGTATTTGCCCAAAGATTGCTGAAATGACGAGCAAGAGTGCTCACAGAAATGTTTTGCTGAAATGGAGCTCAGCGGGAGGTCTCACTGCTGAGCACTGACTCATTCATGAACACCTTGAATGATTAAAAGTGGAAGTGAACAAGTATTGTAAAGATAATGCAATAAAGAGGCCGGGAATTCAACAGCAGCCTAGCAGCTGCATGAGCATGCATGATGCATTGCAATATTTTCAACTTACAATGCCTTTCTTCCATTGCTATATACACAGGCAGTCAGAAAGCATGTAATCTTTTGTGTCTTTTAATACAAGCCAGCAGTGTGCTCAGGTGGCCAACATCATCCTGACTTGTATCAAACATAGTGTGTCCAGCAAGACTGTGGCAGTGATTGTCCCCCTGTGATTGGCACGAGTGAGGCTGCACTTCAGTTACTGTGTTCAGTTTTAGGCTCCTTACTATGAAAAAGACATTGAGGTGCCGGAGCAAATACAGAGAAGGGCAATGAAGCTGTTGAAGGGCCTAGGGAACAATGAGGAGCAGCTGAGGGAACTGGGGTGGTTTAGTCTAGAGAAGAGAAGGCTGAGAGGAGACCTTATCACTCTCTGAAACTACCTAAAAGGACATTGTAGAGAGGTGGCTGTTCCTTTTCCCAAATAACAATTGATAGGATGGGAAAAAGCGACCTCAAGTTGCACCAGGGGAGGTTTAGATTGGATATTAGGAAATATTTCTTCACAGAAAGGTTGTCAAGCATTGGAACAGCTGCCCAGGGAAGTGATTGAATCACCATCCCTGGAGGTATTTCAAAGATAAATAAACATGGTGCTCAGGGACATGGTTTAGCATGAACTTGGTAGTATTAACTTAATGGTTGTACTTGATGATCTTAAGGGTCTTTTCAAGCATAAATGATTCCATTATTTTATCAATGGCATATCTTTGTGTTATTGTCTTGTTTCCCACAGCCAGTCACAGACTGACACCTTGCCAGAATGGGCATTCTAGGACCATCTCCTGTGGACAGTATATCTGGCTAAGTCTGTGTTATTGAAGCATCTTGCATTTTCTTCAGGAGAAGAAATGAGACAGCACAAGATGAGTTTGGAGTCTCCTAGTTCGAACATTGTCATTTCTGAGACAAAACACTGGTAACAGCCACCACCCCCGGCTACCACAATACATTGTTTTAGGAACACTGACAACATATTTATGAATCACTTTATTCTTTAAACTTACTCATATTTCCTCTCAACATCAATTGCATTCTCACATAATCTTTTTTCCCTATGACTTTTTCTCAGAAGAAAATTCTTATGAATTGACATTTGTTTTCATGCTGCTTTAGTTTGAAAAGCTGAACTGCTGAGTATAAAGACCAAATGCTGCAGAATGGCTGATGGAGAGAGCAGAAAAAGGAATATGCATGATAATGGATACAGGCTGATGGGAAACTGAGCTGCAGTCTCACCAGGTGAAAAAGGGACAAAATTTTGGTTCATACTGAGACAACATTTCTATTTTGTTTGTTTCTGGGTATTTCAGGAGATCTTTCCTTGTAGGAAACTTTTGATAAAATCAAAGAGAATGCCCTGTTTAATATTTGTACTGTGGCCACAAGCCACAACTCATTGTTTGTACACATAAAACCAGAAAGATCAAAAAAAGTTACCGGCAATTAAATATTTGCACTTATTTGGCATACTGCATTTTGTCCTCTCACCTTTTCTCACTGGTAGAAATGCAAAATTCCTCACTTAAAACTTTGTCATTAAGCTATTTTCTCCCTCTGGCTCTCTCTCTCTTTCTCTCTCCATGCGACTGTTTCTCCCTCTCCTTTTTTCCCTCTTTTCCTTCTCTTCTAGTAGGTCACTTGATACTTACTTTTCTTGTTTAGATTTACTACAGTGTCAATATCCAACTCTAAACTAGAAATATGTAGAAAATAAAGTAATTTATCTTGGTCCTGTCTCTGGCCTGTAGAGCTTTTATTATTTGCCTGATTTGTTATTATAGTTAATTGTATTACTACTTAGGCCTGCTAATACAGCACAAAAGCAAAATGAATTGATAGTAATGAGAAGCTTTTAGAAGCAATATTTAAGCAATAATGACCCCTGTGTCAAACATTTCCTGGCAGCTAATGACTGGCTGGAAGAGTAAAAGGTCTAAGATAAACCCAGGGGCTCTTAACCCAACCCACCATTAGCTGCCAGGAAACGCCTGACCCGGAGATCACTAATGCTATTATACATCATAAAAACATAAAGAAAATCTAATTACCTTCCTGCATGTTAGAAAGCTAAAAACTGATCATCAAGTTGCCATGGATTTGCTTCCTTGGTTCCAGCAGTTGTGTTTTCCTAGGTGTTAATCACCAGCGTAGTTATCAAAACAGAAACTGATAATAATTCATTTGGAGTCAGTAATGCTATTTAGTGTTGATTGTTCACCCTAGAGTGTAAGCCCAGATAAGTCCCTTTCTGCACCACACTAAATCATTATAAATATTTAAATCTTCATAAATATAAAGATTAAGCATCAGTTCAGTGGAATCTCAAAAGACAGGTTTCACTGTGACTTCAGACTATTTTTCATATCTTTAGATGTCTTTGTGCTGATACAGAAACAGCAAACATTTGGAAAAGAATATAAATAGCATTTTTAATGCCAGAATCCACCAATGCAAGTTGGAAATAAGCATTTTTACATCTTCCTTTGCTGAGTAGATAGAGAAATTATCTGGGAGCCAGTCCAGTTCTTATTCTAGAAAAAAAACAAAAAGTCTCCCTTGCAATTTCATGACCTAGTGATTAATGTGTTTTCTTTGATGTAGTTTGTTGTATTTCAGATGCCTCTGATTTTTTCCTCTTAAATGCATCCTACAAGTTTTGTTCCATTTTATATTAATTTCTAGATATGACTCTTCATTTTCCCACTGCATCTTCCTCATCCATTTCTTTCTTGTTCCCTTTGTAAACAAATCTCACCTCTTTTGACAGTGGTCCTGGTATTCTTTGAGACAAAGGTTTCGTTTATTATTTATGAAGGGGAGTTATTGCAACAAAGGAGTTCCAAGAGCACTGTGTTTGGTGGGAATCACTGCTGGACAAGCAGAGCACTGAAGCTATCACCTACAAAATGGAAAGCAGGTTGAATAAATAAGTAGCCTGTTCGGAAAATGTTACCTTTTTCCCTGCTGAATAACTGGGCATGACGGTATTTCTGCTGTGTGTTTTATCTGGAGTACAGCACCTATTGCCTTTTTTTTGTTATTGTTGTTGTAAAAATAAGCACTTTCATCCCATCCAGATCAACTTCAGTGTGAAATTTCTTGTGTCCTTTTATGAATATTTTTCAAAAGTTTAATTTTTGTACATATATATTTTTACCCTGGTGAGCTCAAAATTTGTTCTTGAGTAAATGCTTTTTATGATTTGTATATCCCCTGCTGATTTAAAATCCTAGAGAAAATAGAAAGTTAATAAATCAGAGCAAATCCAAGAGGAGTTACACAACTCAGCACATGCTTACTTAGATAAATAAGGCAAGACTAGATTGAAATGAAGAAACAAGATTATAATGTACAGGTTCACAGTTATAAAAGACAAAGAAACAAAGAGAAATATAGCCTTTTCCTATTCGAATCCCTATCTTTTCAACCATATTTAGTAGTAGTGTGCAAACACAACATTACAGAAATGTCTATTGACCAAAAACTGATTGAGCCCAAAGATTCCAAAATTCTTTGTTACATGTCAATTTACAAAATCCACCATATTTAAACCTAGTGGCCAGTTCTGTTCTTGAGCATCTGGAAATGTATAGATTGATGCATTAGCACTTAGCAACAGTGCAGATGCTGCTACTCAGTGATTTATAATACAGAGATTTAACCTGTAATTCATTTAAAGTGCTCCAACTGTCACAGAGAGGTACATGCAATACATGCTTTCCAGCAGGCTATATTTGCTCTAAAATACAGCCAGAATTTTGGTTCTTCAGCACCAGTGTGCACAGGGTGGAAATTCTTATATCACCTCTTTAGCTCCCATATGGATTTATAAATGTGTCACAAAAAGGACCATTAACACAGAAAGCACAAAGTGATCTTTAAGAGTATCTGTCACGTGAGCCAAAAGAACGGTTTCTCAACCTCCTGCAAGTCCCTGGAGTTCAACCCCAATGGCAAAACATGGCCAAAAGTCCATAACATCTGCTTTGCCATAAGAATCTACTGCTCTAAGAGCAATTGCTCTAAAAGCACAACTAGTAATTTCTCACAATTCTTTCTCAAGCTGGCAAAACTAGGAAGAAACAATTCTATTGCACCATCTTTATTTTATATTCCAGTTTAGTTTACTACCTACTCTGCTAAGTCCTTTTAGATATGTGGGGAAACCACTGAATTCAGATCAAAAAGAATATTTTTGCACACAGACTTAAAAGTCAAGTCTTATACAAAAATAATTTCTTTGAACATGATGTTCTTTACTTATTTTGGGTTAGTATAAAGGCCTGGAATGGAGTCCTGTTGATTTGAGATACCTACTTTTGATCACTGTTGCTCAAATTTCAATGACATTTTCTCTAGTTTCAGCTCCAAGGACATACACCTGCTTCTTGCTTGAAATGATAAGTTCTGTGTGAAAAACCATTAGCACAGGGTATCGATGCAAGGTCTGTTTAGTGCAGTGGGTTAATGAATTAACTTTGTGCCTCGGGGGAAGATGAACTTGTAGCTAGCTTTGATTACAAATGGAATAAGAACTGGTAATTCTGAACCAGTCCTATGTGTTCATTTGTGCAGCGCAACACCTACACTGTATGTCAGTAGGGACAGCTTGAAATTATTATTAAGAATTAGCTATTATTCAGCCAGTACCACATTTCAGTCAGCACATCAGCAGAAGCATGTGATGTACAGACCAGGGGCATAAAACAAAACCCTGCAGCCTAAAAGGAAGTGAGAGGCTTTCGCCCATGACAGAATGAATGCAGAAATCACCCAGGATGTTATTTATCAGAGACAAAGGTACAACCTGTCTTGAGCTCTTCACCCTCACAAATGCCCAGCTAAGTATGCAGAGTATGTAGCTTGCAAGTCTCCCAAGCCTTGCTCCATCCCTGGGCACAGCGTATGGTAGATGAGGATGTCCCTGCTCTATGAGGATCCTGGGAAAGCCAGACTCAGAAAGCCAAACCTCAGAAACTGCAGACACGCCAAGGTAACCTCCTCGCTCTTCAGTCAGCTCATCTCCATCTCTTCCCTTTCTTCTTGTGGCACGTGTTTCATGGGGTCAGGAAGATAGGGCACTCTTGAACTCACCAAGAGTCAGTGGGAGTTCTCAAGCTGGGAGATTTTAATAGTCCAAGAAAAGCAGTGGGTCCACATCATCTCCTATTTCATCTTCCTGGTGAAGTCAAACAATACAGCTGGACCTAGAAGAACTGCCCTAATTGTACCTGCTGAAAAAACTTCGGTGATTAGCTTTACTTCTAATGAAGCTTACCCAAACTGGAATTCAGCCTGAAATATACCTTTCCTTTGAAAAAATGTTCGTTAAGCACTAGGCAACAATTAAAAGAAACTAGGATTATTGGAGAGCCTGGAAATACACAGATACTTCTCTGATACCAATGCACTAGCACTTATTTGAAGTAACACTGATTGCTACTCAAGTGCCTGAGAAATACTTCCATGGATCATATCCCTATTTTGATAGCTGATGTACAAGCACAAAACAAAAAAAAAAGGATATTGATTCATCACTAACTTTATATTTGGTAGCATAAAAGCCAAAATGCTGTCCTTCTGGATAACAATATGTGGCCCATAATCTTGGTCCTGAGAGTAGCCAGAAGTGAGGCAAGTGTAAGAGATGATGTGTGTATGTACCGTGATTTTCGCCCTGAAACACTTTTACAAATTATAATACCACAGGCAGAAACTGGGAGACAATTGTGGACAGCAAGACAGGCAGTGATTTCAGATACCAAATGATTATCTGTCTGCTGTAAACCTCAAAAGGACATTTTCTATGGAGGCTGAAAATGTCATTATGGAGAAGAGCCCTCTTTCTTATCCCAGGTAGTGAAAGAGGCTAACATTCCAGAACATAAAACACTCAACAAAGGCTGATGTAGGACTTCCACTCCCAGAATATGCATGCCTCCTGTTCTTATTTTGCTTCTGTTGCTTTCACAGTCTACAGATCCTAGACCCAGAAAGACAGCTCACAACTTCAATTTATTATACTGCAGAAATCAAGCCATACTCCTTGAGCATATGGCAAAGCATAATGAGACATTCAGCGGTCCATTGTCTTCTGAGAGTTCTTGTTCTGCATGTGCGTATTAACCCTTTCTGCCTGGTAAACATACAAGTTGTGCCTCAGCACATACTGTTGCATTACGAGTAATGGAAATGTTTGATAAAAGCCTTTACATATAAATAATTAAAATCCAGGCAAAACCTCCCTAACACCCCCACACCCCCACACCCCCACCCATGGTTTAAGAGAATCATTTCATCAAGCACTGAATTAACTTTCTATTCCTTTGGATATTCAGCTTTCAGTCTACACTGGAGAAATTTTCTTGCTTTTGTTGAAAGAATAAACATTGATCTCAGCAAGGTGCTTCCATTTCATCTGTTTTCCAAAGTTAAAGGAAATGTGATGCCTGAGTTTTAGCATCAATCAATAAACACCACTACAGCTTAATACAAATGTAATACAAATTTTGCTTTCCATTACTTTATGCTATAACAACTTAATTTGATTCAAAAGCTGAAAAATCAAGAAGCAAGGCTCCTGTAAGGCACCAGGCATTATACCAGGAGTCCTCTCCTGGTATTTAACAGGCTCACTGCTGTAAATATGCATGAAAAAGAGAGTTCCCACGTGTGGTATTTTGGAAAACAGCAGCTAACTGAATTAATAAAATTATCCAAATTTTATAGTATTGAAACTAACATTGGAATATAACTACCTACAGCCTAATAAAGACCTTGTAGTGTCTGTTACCTTAATATTTCTATCATTTAAAGGAACCAGCAGTAGAAACCTTAGGCTTTTAATAATACTAAACACTATGTGAAAATGAATGCAAACACTTGCACCGCGTCAGCTGCATGAAGTACATTCCCCTCTTTTTCTGCCTTTCCCCCCTTATTTAAAGCAGGATTTTAACTGCAAATGACATTTCCCATTTTCTCTTCCTATCCTCTTTTTTAAACACATATTTATGTTAGTGACAGAAGCCTGCTCATGTATATTTTCTCTTCTGTTTTTTAGGGGGGAAATTGTGGGGATGTTTTGCACATGACAGTTAATTCTATTTCTTATAATTTTCTAATCATGTTTACCTGAGTGAAAGTGCAAGACAAATTCAAAGTTCTGGCTGAGTTGGATTCTTCATCCCTAACAGTGGGAGATTAATTTCCTGGGACATGATTGGAGATCGTGCTGGTGATCAGCTTTACTTACTGGAGTAGGTAAGCAACATTTCTTAAGGTAAGAGCTTTAAAGGATAGGGCAACAGTAGTTAATATGCTGTTAGTATGCAGTTAATACTTACAATGTCATTGAAAGATGCCCTTGCTTGACTTTATACAAGCTTAGTAATGTTAGGTGCAATTGATTTCTTTTCCTCTTTTTTCCCCTTATCAATATAGTAGTATGTACTTTGATACTGATGCCTCTTAAAACTGCTTTTTCCTTCTTCTGGTCAAGAGTAGTCTGTACTAGGATAACTGTGTCCATGTGGGACAAACTAGTTTAACTTTGACAGTGTTGGATTTTTGCACTCAGTGGGTAGTCCTGGACAAAACACAGAAGCACTTCATGGAGAGTGAAGTTTGGATCAGTTTTCACCTGATTTTGTCTTGCAGCTTTTCCTTTCAGAAGCATTATGGTAACACTGAAACAAGATTCAAACACTAGGATGTTTTTGAAGACGTTATAGCACTGCAAATAATGCTGAATACTGATGACTTAGGCTGCAGTGTAAGTACAAATGGAAAACTAATGTTTTATTTTAATAGAGCACTTAGAGAATTCATTATATTCAACTGCTATTTTGGGGTCAGAAGCAGTTTTGTACTTTATATTGCCCACAAGTGCAGGAGGACATTGAACATGATTAACTGACATTTGAAATCCTATATAAATAGTAAGTAATGGGGAAATTCAGGCAGGGGACTAAAAACGAACAGTAGGACAGACTTAAAGCAAATTTCAGAAACCCAAATTGGCTACACTGAAAATAAACTTCACAGCGGGGATGCACTGGCTAATCCCCTTTTCAAATTTGTCAGTATCTGGCTGAGAACTTAGCCACGGTTACTAGTCACAGGATAACAGAATGTACATCTTTAGGCATAGTAAAATAACAGCATGTGAATACTACGCAGTATAAACTAAAACAAGAGTAAAACATTAAAATTATTAACCTCAGCAAACCAAAAAGAATTTTACTAATAAAATCAAGTACATTGTCTCCCTTGGTGCTTCACTACCCTTCAGGCAGTGACCAGCCACTTCTGGGTTTCCAGTTGTTATTAATGTGCTCTTCTTGAACTCCTTTGAGACATTTGCAAGGTCCTGCAAAGCATTAAGTCTCTAAAGCTCCCCTGAAATCTGCTTCAAGTGTGTATCACAGACACCTGAAGGATAGCAGGGGTCAGGAGCTGATCTTCTGAGAGAACCAGTTGTGCATCCTTGGGTCCTGGAGGAGCACGTACCTGCATCCACAGGCATAGCAGTGCTGGCCACAGCTGGGCAGCAAGAGTGTCCTGAGAATGAAGCCCTGCAGAGTATCTGTGCCCACCGGGAAGGACAGGAGGGAAGGGCAGCCAATAAGATGTATCCTGTTTTGAGTAAAACAAGGTTCAGGTAGAGGACTGTGAAAAACAGGGTCACTATACCATTTAAACATATGCATTTCTATGCATATCTTGAGTGCCAGTGAGACGCTATGATGCACCCACAGTCAGTCATCTGCAAAAGATTTCTTTAGGGTCCAGAATAATTATTCCATGCTTGCTTTGAACAGTGGGCGATTTGAGTCCATCAATTACTTGGAGTACTTTAATGGTAACCTCAATTACACCACAAGTTGAATGTTTCAGTACTCCCTCTTCTATGTGCTTTCCTTAAAGAAATCTGAGATAAATTTACACTGTAAGTGGAATTCACTAAATTCAATATTGATATCAGAAAGTCTCTGAAAATAAAGAGTTTCCCCTCCCTATCCACCCAATTACCCTGAGAGCTCCAGAGAATTCAACAGCTTCTACTAGATAGCGTGGAGTATTTGAATATAAAAAGAGAAACATAGTAAAACAAAACCAAAACCCAAACAACTTATCAAGCTGATAAATTCAGGATCCAAAACAGAAACCAAAGCCACTAATCAAAAAAAAAAAAACCTAGCACCTTCTTCTGCAGATCAGAGTCCTCACAGGGGCCTATCAACACTTCTTGAAAGCAATCCTCTGCTCACAGACCAACTGAATTTCAAAGACAGGGGAGAAAAAGTGAATTTTAAAGCAGTCAGTAGGAAACAGACTTTGTTTCACAGTAAAAGCTCCACCAAGAGTGTTGAGCAGAGGTCCTGGCAGTTAGAAAGAGAGAAGTCCAGGTGCTTCTACTGTGTGCTACTAAATCTAATCCAAAAGAAGGAGTTGTCAGACCTTCTATAGAGAGGGTGGTGCCTGGCATACTGTGATCAACAGCGCCTGAAAATGCCAGTATAATGCAGATATATGGATTAGACTCCAAAGTATTTCAAACGACACAATTTTTCTTTCTGTGCAGAAAGTACCTTCAGAGGATGGTATGAAACACCTGTCACTGAATCTATGCACTGAAGGAAATACAGTATAATTTGAGACTGTATATTTTCATCCCAGTAAGAGGAAATAAGATGCTTTAGGGCTTGTTTATTTGTTTGTTTGTATGTCAAACATTTTCTTTCCTAATGTTTCCCCTTCAGTTACAAGATTTGTAGAGAAATCATGTGGAGACTGTCAGTCACTGTCAATGTATATCCAAGCTTTAGTCTCCAGATGTCATTTATATTATTTGGGCAAATCTGTACATATTGAATTGAAGTACTTCTATTTAGATGCATATGTCACTACTAGTCTGATGTTTGGTAGTTACCCCAGGGACAGCGTTTGGTCTTTTAGGTCTGCAGGGATTGTACCGCCGGTATGAAAACAATTGTGTGTCAAGGACCATTAGGTCAGTGTAATTTCTTCTGTGATCACAGGGACTCTCATATTGCAGAATATCTTGTACCAGGAGAAAACTTTTTGCCTGTAAAGTTTTTCCAGTGCTGGTAAACACGAATGACAAGTATCTCTGCTACATAGTGAATTTATCCAGAGATTTTTAAGTACGTTGATGAGCATGAATTTCCTTACCATACAGTTAGAAAAAAAGAGGCCCAGACAAAATAATTAATTTATCTGGTGACAAGACCACTGTAACAAAGAAGATTTGGTAAAGAAAAGAGCCTGCACTTAAAACTTTCCTGATAGTATGACTCTCAGGTTTACATGTCAGTTGTGCTGCTCACTGAACTCACTGTTCTCGCCGTATATCTGACTCTAGTTAAGGTATTTTATTGCAGGTATCATATGTTAAGTGTGGCACAGGAGACTTAACACAGCTCTATAAAATTTCCCTAAAAATTTATCATATGTTCTATTCACTGCTGCATATAACATGAAATCATGATTGGTAACATGGCCTGTTGCAATTAAATAGCTTAAGCACAATACACTGACAATTTATTTTGGGCTTTTATCATGTAACGTGGTGAGATTCAAAGACTATGTAAAGAAGCTACCTCCTTCCAGAGGGTGCAGGTGGCTGAACTCGATTTGGTTGAAGGAGGAGCGGTACCTCCATGTGACCGCTGGAGCACTGACTGTCTGTTTTACAAAAGGACATCCTCTCAAGAGCAGGGATGTCAGTGTCACAGGGCACAGTGGAGCAACAGTCAGGGCAGTTGATCAGTTTGGTGGCCAGGATGCAGTTGGTGGGATCTGCCAGCCCTGGTGCACCAGGAAAGGAGACAGTGGGATACAGACCGGGGTTTGGGTCTTGCCATATTTAATGCAGAAACCTGTGGCAGGCATTTGGGGGCTATAATAACGGTGACATTATTGTCACAGTATGTATGTGTCAGGAATGTATGTAAACATGCCTGGCAGTAGCAAAAGCTGGATGCAGTTACACAACTTCAAGCAGAATTAGGCCCCAAACCTCTCCACCCTTTCACCTGCTCCTACAGTGAGGCTGCTGTTTCCCTGCCTGCTCCATGTCAGTGTTTCAACATTTAAAAAAAGCAATGTAACACTTACAGAGAACTTTGAAACTGGAAAACACTTTCTGAAGTGGCTAAGTGTCATGATGGGTAAGGAAACTGCTGAATTTCTCTGCCAAGCAGGCAAAGAACAAATTCAAAAATTAATAATATGTTGATAACACTGCAGCAAAGTTCCTTATCAAAAGTGAATGAGTGCCCATACTACTGCACTGGTACCATGATTAAAACTTCAGATGATTTCAAAACCAGGTGCTCAACTTGAGATTTTAGGCTTTTGGCAGAAAGCTTGTATTCTATAAAACTCTAAAGACATGAAAAAGGTTTCAAAAACACTTGTTGAAACAAAACTGTTAAGAGAGAATCTAGGCAAAACATACACAAATGTAGGGTTTTACTCATCTTTTCTAAAATATTCCTCTGAGAGGTTGCTTCTGAAGAGCGGTACAGTAAAAAAACTGTAGTTTCACACCATTTTGATATGGACCCAAACAAAGCTTGGCAGATATAAAAAAATGGGTTTGTAGCATTTATATGCAGAAGTTTGAGGGGTTTCCTTGTTTTTTTTTTCTTTTTTTTTCGGAGTGGACTAGTTTGAAAGTGAAACTGAATAATGAAAATTCTTCTCACAAAATAATCAGAGGAAGAGGTGACATTTTCCCTAAAATTTTACTTTATATTTAAGAAAAAAAATGAAATTACTCCATGGAGCATTCCTCAGAAGACAAAAATCTCAATCTCCTTTGCAGGCAGCATTTTCTTTTTGCTCTATATTCCTACAGAACCTAGTGAAATTTTCACATATCCTGGTGAATCTCTTCAATTTGTAAGCAGTAATTAAAAATGTGGAGTCTTTCAATCAGAGGAAGGTGGAGTTTGGAAAAACCTCAGATTTTTCCAAATGCACATTGAAATTCTAAGAATACCTGATGGAGAGGGAAACCATTTTACTTGAGCTATAGGCTAAATGTCAAACAGGACTGTTGGATCCCCAAGCTACATCAGATTCATACTTTCCCTCTCCTTTAGCTTGTGCTACTTATAAAACTTCTGATTTGGAAAGTGATGATAAAAGTACTGCTGGCTCTACTTCTTGTTTGTGTTTAGAGATTTACTGGTAGCATTATGTGAAAAAAAAAGGGTTTATTCTTTTCCCATAAATATAAGAATACAGCTGGGAGAATGGGTTAGGCCCTCTCTGACTTGCTATTAACAGAATAGTTGGAAATCTGATGATTTTGAAATCCATATTGCCAGTGAAATGCATGGTGCAAACTTTCACTTTCAAGTTCCAAGAATTTTTCAGCTAGCTATCATAAAATGTTCTAATATTACTTGTAAATAGCCCAAATTGACAGATGATGAAAGATAAATAAAACACCCATGAGCCCATACATTCTGGTTATTTTTCAAAGTAGAAGGGTGCTTTAAATTTATTTGTTCACTTTCTTTACAATGAGTCTGACTCACACCCTGGGTACCTCCTTCTTCACAAAACCAAGTGATGTGTGAATATGAATTTTTGAAGCTTTTGCATGTTGCTTTTTTGGTTGTTTCGAGTGTAATACACACAACGCAACATTATTCTTCAATGTGGCAAGCTGAGCAATTTCTGTTCTTGTTTATGCTTGTGCAAAGAAGAAAACTAACCTAATTAGTAATATCCTTTTCATCACCATTTCCTTCAATTTGTAATCCAGCTTCCTCATCAGGATTCAGAAAGAACATGCCAATTCCATTTGTTCCATCTTGCTTAACTACAAACCATCACATGCAAGCAATGCCTGAAACGCCACATCAGAGACTTACTCTGTTTTCACAATTAGAAGAACATAAAGCGCTAACGTCTCTTCTATTCTTATATCCTTCACCTGTATTTTGCAATACTTGTCATAGCTCTTCAGGAATCCATATTTTATAAAAATTTATTTCCAAACAAATGGAGACTTTTTATGAGTATGTTTTCCTTCTGCGACAATGCAGTCAAAAGAATTTAAGTCAACTTACAATGGAGGTGAAACTTTCAAACTCTACAGGATGCTACAGTGTAGATATAGAAAAGATAAGAAAATGATTTCTTGCACAGCGCTAGTAGTTTGCATTTGCTAACCTGCATCTGGATGAGATAAATCCTGTATCAAAGAGACAATAACATGGCAGAAAAAAAAAAAAAAAAGTGAAAATACATTTTATACTTCTTTTTAACTTCAGCTTCTGTGGTTTTCTTGCAGACACTTCATTTCAGCAGCCAAGATTAATTTTTCTTTTGACAAACCAATGTGTACAAATTATGGTCTGCTTGGTTTACTTTTAGCTCCATTGCACAGCTAAATTACATTTTAATTTCTTGCTTTGTCTGCCTTTAGCAAGATCTGAAGGTCCAAAGTCAGCCTAAAAAGCTCAGAAATTGAGAGAATGTATGCACATACTCATGTCTGATGTTGATATATATAAGAAAAACAAACAACACTAATGAAAAAAGATCAAAACAGCTTATTCCAATGCAATAAAACAGGTAATTTACATAAATCAGACTCTTCCCATTCTTGTTTGAGTCATCCAAACACCAGTGTCAACTTGACACTGTAATGATTCAAAAAGCACATCCAACATCTATAAAGTAAGCTTTCACTTCAGCAAAATCCTTTCAGTCTTTCTATGTTGCAACAAAGTGGTTTTGAAAACATAACTGTGTCTGACAGTCATTTTTGTTCTGTAGGAGGTAAAGACTGAAGCACACCAAGAAGAGGCCAAGATACAGCCTGTACCTTATTTGCATTTTCCAACGTAATAATTAAATGACACATCAATTAGGTCTTAAAAATTCAGAACTTGATTTAACTTTCATTGATGAGTATAGTGGAATTCTTAACAATTTCAGCAGAAGTGGGTTCTAAGTCTTAGCATATGGAGATAACAAAATTTGTGTAAAGCAGGAAAGCCATAAAATGTCATGAATAAAAAAGAAGTTATTGTGGTCAAGATGAAGGAACAGATCTACAGGAAATATAAATCATCCTTCAAAGCATTCATTGGATCTAGCAGTTACACAGCAAGTGAGAATTTGGTCATTAGCCAATAGTGAAAAAAACCCGACACCACAAATATCAAATTACAATAAGTGCATTTTTAGCAAAAACAATTCTGCGCTTCTTCCTCAGTAAAGTCAGAAGAACCAGCTCCAGGAGTACAGCATCTAGCTCCAGGCATCATATTTGAAGAAAATATAGTGATAAGCTCGAAGGACTTTGAAACAGTCTTTAAAAAAGGAAGAAATGGCAAAGGGTTGAAAGAACATCAGACTTTTAAAAATGCAAATAAATAAATAAAAGACACGCAGGGTAGAAGAATAAGGTAAATTTTCTGAAACAATTGCATCTTTATAATAAAAAGAATCATGATGTTTTGTTCTTCCTGTATGTTATTGGCAGCAAAACAGATTTCAAATACCGATGATTATAAGGAAAACTATGCTAGAGATTAGCAAAAGCTCAAACTCTGGGCAGGAACATTTTGGGTGACTAGTGGAACATTCTTCCCACTGGAATTTTTTTTGCCAACAGCATGGGGAACCAGTTTAAACCATGGTCTACATTCATACTTGCTCAACAATAGACAGATGACTTCCGTGGTCTTTTTAACCTCTTAAGTGTGCATTTCTGTAAACCACAGTACTCTCAAAACCCAGAGAGAATAATAATGGTGGAGGGACCATCAGGGTAACCTAGCATTATCAAAGGCTTAGCTCAAGCATTTCCTGACCCCTGCATTCTGCCATGCCTCTCCTTGTCCACTCTACAGCAGCCAAGAAAGCCAATCATTTCCTTCAAAGTTTGCTGCATTGGTGGTTCTGAACCTTTTTGACAACTCCCCTTGCTTCTGAAGAGCAAGCTGAAACTTGACTTGTCATTGTAATAATGTCACCTTGTTCAAAACCTATTTTGAGGCTGTGAAATAGAAAATTGACTTTGCAATGTGGGAAGCAAGTACCAAGTCTGTTTGCTGCCTCAGCTACAATTCCTTGCTATGTTGGAAAGTGGGTGTCCTCAGTCACCCAGCCTGTGGTTTGGAAAGACACTGATATCAGAATGCAACTGTTTATCTACAAGGGTACGTGCTGGATGGGGCCATGATTTCTGAATAGCCATTCTTCAGGTGGGATCTGTTTTGATGAATTGTTTCCTCATGCAAATCCTTTGTATGTGGAAGGCTCTATATTAGCTCTAGTAAATATGCCATCCTTCATAGCTTCACAGCTGTGGTTTGAGTAGGGACCTAAATCACCTAGGCAGCTCCTGAGCCGCCATGAGCTGGCACTGTGTCCTGTGTCTGCAGACTGCTGCTTTGCACCAGATGCAGACCTTCTTTCTACCAGCATCTTCAGAAAATGTTTATTCTTTGTGTTGTCACAGTAAAGTGGTATTCTCATATAAGAATGTAGGTGTGCATTCTGTTGGAAAATTGGGTTGTAAAACCCAGAAGTACCCAGAGTGTGTGCAGACACGTCTATGTGTAGAGAGACAGACAGACAGTCCAAGCTGCCCAGCTTCGTATGAAAAAGGTGAAAAATCCATTTTTTCTTAAGGCTCAGGATTTGCTATTTCAGCATCCCTACTCCCACCTGTTTTCTTGCCAAGCTTAGATTAAATCAGAGATGAAAAGAATTGCAGGATTTTTATGATGATGGTGGAAAAACGTATTTGTATTTTTCAGTCAGGAATGGGGAAGATCGTTTTATTCATTCTGAAGATGGTTCCCATCATGATTGAACAGGCTTTTTATTGTTTATGGCAACTCACTGTTATGCAGCATTTAATGACTTAAGGATTTTTTAATGTTGGTTGGAAGGAGATTAGGAGCAAGGTTTGGCATAATAAAATAATTATCAATGCTATTAATAAGCTAAAAGTTTCCTAATATGTATTTGTCACTGCATTTGTAGTGGCTTTCTTTTTCTTTGCTACTCGATGTCCCTTTCCCACTTGGAATTTTTTTTCCAGGCAAAATAATTCCTTGGTTTTTTGCTATTTAGTTAACAGCAGACCTCATACTGTGAACAATTTGCAGCCATATTAATAAAAAAAAAATTATATGAGAGAGAAATCTGTACACACAAGCATACACACTTCAGTTGAAATATATCTTATGTGATTGTAATTAGATCTTGCAGCAAATTTTGTCATGCTATCGAAAATCACCATGGTATATAATCTTACAATAAAATATATGCTGTTCCGTTTGGCCACAAAGGACTAAACTAAGGCTGGAGCTTTCCCTGTGATTCTGAAATACCCCCATTTTTGCTGTTTTATCAAACCTGTATCTTCTGTTTTCACAGGTTTTTATGTGTCTCTGTACCTATTTTTCCCGTATATTTCACAACTCATCACTGCCATCTTGTGGGAAAATTGGTGCATCGTTAGTTCTTCACAAAAATGTGACGAAATCTCATTAAACACAATTTGTGTTCTGAAGACATTGCTACCATTACTTCCTATAGAAACTAAAAGTCATAAGATGCATACACTTACCATGAAATTAAAAATCTTCTGTGAAATTAAAATCCTGAAAATACTAATTTCATAAACTTCTAAACATTTGCCAACACCATCAAAATATTTTGTTGTCAAAGAAAACACTCTTTTATAAAACTTTAAAGGCAGAATATTAAGCATATACTAATTTAACCTAAAACATATAAACATACAGCATGTTAATAAGCTCTCTAAATTGAAGCATTAGCTGTTTTGATATTTATGAAATGCTTTGACATAAAAAAAAAAAAAAAAAAAAAGCGGAAAGAAAATAAAAAACCTTAAATTT
>VZRU01013527.1:79952-102806 GCA_013398155.1 Pedionomus torquatus
AATATATGAAAAGCCTTGAATTTCTTGACCTTTTCTTTGTCAAAAGGGGGCAAATTCCTAAAAAAAAAAAATTCACTTTTTCACAAACTGCATTCTACCACTGGTATTTTCCCTAACAAAGTTCCAACGTGTGTTCCAACTGTTAAGCTTATAAATTTAGTCTGTTTAACCCTAACAGACTAAACAAACTTTATCAGGTCAGAATTTCAAAATACACAGCGTTTCATATCAGTGTACGATGTCTTTACAAGTAGTAGAATTGCTGCGGTGAGCTGACCCTGGATGGATGCCAGGTGGCCACCAAACTGCTTTATCACTCTCCTCCTCAGCTGGGCAGGTGGGGGTGGAAATACAATGAAAGTCTCGTGGATCTCAATAAGAACAGGAATATCACTCACCAACCACTGTCATGGGCAAAGCAGCCTCAGCTTGTGGAAATCAATTTATTGAAAGGCAAAAGTAAGCGTAGGATAATGAGAACTAAAACCAAATCTTAAAACACCTCTGCCCCACTCCTCCCTTATTCCCCTGGGCTTAACCTTGGTCCACGTTTCTCTGTCTCCTCCCACTGGGGAGTTGGGGTTGTGGTCAGTTCGTCACACTTGACTCTACTGCTCCTGCCTCTTCATGGGAAGGACTCCTCAAACCCTTTCCCTGCTTCAGTGTGTGGTTCCTCCCATGGGAGACAGTCCTCTGCAAACTTCTCCAATGTGGGTTCCTTCCATGGGGTGCAGTCTTTCAGGAACAGACCGCTCCTGACCCCGTCCCTCCCTCACAGGTTACAAGTTGTGCCAGCAAACCTGCTCCAGTGTGGGCTGCTCTCTCCACAGGGCCACAGGTCCTGCCAGGAACCTGCTCCAATGCAATCTCTCCACAGGGTCACAACCTCCTTCAGGCATCCATCTGCTTCAGTATGTGGTCCTTCATGATGTAATGTGGATATCTGCTCTACCATGGGCCTCCATAGGCTGCAAGGGGAGAGCCTGCCTCACCATGTTCTTTGCCACGGGTTGCAAGAGAATCTCTACTGTAGCACCTGGAGCACCTCTTCTCCCTCTATTTTTTATTGACCTTGGTGTCTGCAGAGTTGTTTCTCTCATATCTCACTCCCCTCTCTACTGCTGGGTTTTTTTTTCCCCAGCAGTTTTTTTCCCCTTCTGAAGTATGTCATCCCAGAGGCACTATCACCATCACTAATGGGCTCCACCTTGGCCAGCAGTGGGTACATCTTGGAGTCATCTGACATCGGTGCTATCAGATATGGGGGAAGTATCTGATAGCATCTCATGGAAGCCATCCCTGTAGCCCCCCTGCTACCAAAACCTTGCCACACAAACCCAATACAATTGCAAAAATACATCATGATTTAATGAAAATTATCTTCCTCGTTGTCTCCTTTTCCAAAATGCGCATGGTCACAAATATTTTCTAGACCACACAGATGGGGGCAAGAGAATACCTCATGTTTGTTTCAAAGTCAATAGTTGCAGTATAATGAACTGGCTGCCCCCTCACATAATGCAGAAGTTACTGTAACCAAGATATGGTATAATATTCTGGTTTATGTTATATGATGTACTGCTGTGCTCCGTGAATGTTCCAGATGTACTGATACCTACCACAACCTTGTAGAGTCTGTGTTATCACAGTGCTAACAGTGATTTTCCTTCACAATAGAAGTTTGCTATTTTTTGGCAATAAGAAATAACCTTTTCTCAATGAGCAATACTAAGGAGTAGTCATCTGTTCGGAATTTGCTGGATTACACTTTTTAGACACATCAGCCTTTTAATATGTAACTCTTTTTCCTTTTTATAATATTAGTTTTGCTATCTTATCAAGTTATCTGAATGCAGACATGTTGTTCCTTCTAGAGCCTGAGATGAGACACCTAAGCCCTTTAATGGGACTCCCCAGGCAAATAACAGCAAAGCTTCACCTGGAAAGAGATGCCTAAGTCTTTCCAGCACAGTGTCCTTAAAAAACTACCTATGCAAAAGAGAACTAGTTTTAACATAAATCCAGAGCCCCAAAAAGTTGATGAAGCCCTTAAGTATGTTCTGACCTGTTGGGAGAATGGCAAGATCTGATAGCAGAACTGAGAGCACATGGAAGCTCTTGACGCACACCATCAGGGACTGCAGTGCCTACGGCAGTCACAGAGAGGAAGCAAACCAGGCAATTTCCCCTTCCAAATGCTGGAGTCGGTCTCCAGCCAAAATAGCTGGAAGGACTGCTCTGCCTAAGAGGTTCTCTGGAAGATGCTAATGGCTGTGAACCAGAAGGGCAAACAGATTCCCCATGGTGAAATTTCTGCAGACTTCTGGCTTTCTATCTTCAAACTGGATCCAGTGATGAAAACACTCAAATTGCTGCAGTATTAACTACAGCTGATGCCTGGTGTGTTGGAAAAGACAACCCAGCCTGTGATGTTAGCTAGAAATTCACTAATATGTTATTTGTCTTCCATCTCCTGTAGCTGAGAAAAACAGAGTTGGATCAGAACAGACTAAATTACAATCACAAAAGCTAAAGAACTGTGAGATGAATGAGCTTGTGAAGTCCAGAAAGAGAAACATATAAGAATGAACAGTGAAACACGCAGCATTTGATGCAGCTTATCTGTCCTCATCCCCAACATATATAGGAAGATAGGTACCTTGTATATTTCTGAATATTGAACACTCCCTCCAGATCCAGACCAATGTCTATGCAATGAAAATGACAATACTGAGCAGAGAGGAAAGCCCTGAATTAGCACTGTGTTAGAGCTACTGGGATGATATACCAAATAATCTAAATTATTTCTTGTTATTTATGCAACTATAGGAGAACCATCCCTCAGCAGTCTAGTTGTATTACTGACCTCGTCAGGGTGTTTGAAACTCGTATTCCAGGCACCTTTCACAACACACTGCACTAACATCAGTGAAATGTGGTGCTTGTATGAAATACTGGAACGGCTGTAGTTGTGATGAATAATCATAACTGTGTAAGTACAATGTGTTTTGAAGGAGGCCAGTCTCAGGCTAGCCAGAAGTTGTGACTTCTTTTAAGATTCTTTATACTTATATATGCTATATTTAAATTTTTATATAAATAGATACAAATATATAAACCTAACTATATATAAATATAAACATATATATACTTATATATAAAACATATATAAATATAGATAGCTCTATTTGTAAAGAAGTAAAATTTTAAAGTTAAACAAGAAAAGAAGAATCAAAGCATAGCATCCAAACATTAAACACAACAAAACCAAACCAAAGCATTCTAGATAGAACAAGGGTGTTTATTACACTTCTTTGAAGCTTCACCACCCAACTGGAACACTGATGTTTTGCCCAGGTTTGGAAAACCCATTTAGTGTGAAACAGAAACTCTAGTGCCTGGCAAGCTCCATTTCTTTCTGTCAGAGGAGCAGTACTAAAGGGACAATAATAACAGTCCCACACAAGCCACAAAATAATGTCAGATTGTTTTAGGTATTATTCAGCACCAGAGAGTGTACCTCTGGTACACTGGTGAAGCCTCAGCTTCACCTACATTAAGCCACCTTCTGGCTGTGGGGCCTGTTTCCACACATGTATGCCTGCTGGCGCAAAGAAGCCAACCTAGAAGTCCATGGTAGACTTTTTCCCAGGGAAGTCACCATGAACACATACTAACTTTGGAGAGAGCAAGCAGAGAGTTCTGCTCCCTTAGCTAAAAGCTGCTGTCTCACCTCTTGGGACTGTTTCCAGGGAAATATCAGTGCAGGCCCTAAGCTGAATGTTTACTACTTCATACATTTTCATGTAAATAGAGCAGGGTCACAGACTTTCTGCCTTGCCAGCTGCATACTGGTGTCTATTCCATGACGGAGACTGTGGGTTTTGAAAGAAGCCCTTGGTGAGCCAGGAGCAGTGAAGAGCACTCTGCCACCATTGTGTGACTAGTAGACAGAGCAGAATGTAAGGAGAGAAGCACCTAAGCAGCAGGCCACAGACACTGTCCTATTGTGAAAGTGAAAGGAAGCCACTCTAAGGGCACTGAAGGACACAAATGCTCAGAAGTGAGTTGATGTCTCCTGTGGACATAAAGCTTACTGAAGACTCTCACAGCAGAGGCAAAAAAAGGGATAGGTCTCTGTGCTAAGGTATAGGCAAATGGAAAAGTCATTCAGACCTTCTGTCTGTTGACAGCAAGGTTTGATCCACTTCGCCATCTTATGTGATTTCACTCTTTCTATCTGAAGTTTGCAAGAATAGGGAAATATTTGAAAGGTTGCATGCTCTGTCCAACAGCACCAGATTTTTTTTGAGTTCTGTCCATCTTCCCTTTAGGGAAGAGATTCTCCCCTTTAGGTATGCATCAAAAACAAGTTTAACAAGTAAAGCTGTCTGGTCAGCTGAATGCTTTTGCAGCACCTGCTGCAAGCTGAATTGGAACTGTAGAAATGCTGCAAGCAGTCTATGCTGTTGCCATATGAATTTTTCCCCATAATAGGATCAGACTCAACAGTGTTGTCTGGCTGTCTCTCTGCAACTACCTTAAACCCAGGTAAACTGGTCTGAAAGTCTAGGTTTGCAGTTGGCTGTTTTTGTCACAAAGACAGGACCTATTGCCTTTATCTTTGGTACAGCCGATCGTACAGCCCTACGGTTTAGTTATGCTTCACATACAACAAACACAGAAGTGTGTTTTCAGTAGATACACAAAGAGAGCAAAATCAAAGCAACCTTTTATCTTGTCCGCTGTTCCTCATGCATAAAAGTGAATTTTCAGCAGTCCAAGCAGCATTTTGCTAGCTTCTTCACTTTGCAGACAGAGGTCTCTCTCTTCTTTGAGTTAGAAGCACATTTAAGTCAAAAGAGAATATTAAAATCCTGATGACTGTTGTGCATGGTGGCTTCTGGATGTGAACTGCATGGAAAATGGAAAATTATAGGACATGAGATTCCTGGATTTTATGTCACGAAAAGGCAAGCAGAAGCACCCAGGGAGCTGGTGGAAGGAATGTGACTTGAGGAAGGTCAAAGATAAGTCAAGACAGTAAGTGGACAAAGCTTCAGTAAATTTGGAATCCCTCACATCCTTTTGAGTCTTGAACTACATCCTTCAGTATGCACTTGCTTTGCTTCTGAATGGAGGTTGGTAAAAATTAGTAGTTCCTTATTGAACAAGATATTTTTAAGATTATAAAATCCATCTATAAAACTTGTATTGAGATAAAGTTAAAAGTTTTCTGTGCAATGTTTGACAGTAAGATCAAAAAAGATAAAGGAGCAAACAGGCATTAATGTGTAATTCCCTCACCTATCTTCTTGCACATTCCTCACAAATGCCCCCTAAAGTCACTTCCTTTTTTTGCCCACTGAATGTGTATTTATACAGTATGGAAAAACTCCTGGAATGTAATTATTATATAAAGCTTCAGTTTCTGATAAACTATCACATCCTGGGAAAGGCAAAAACCCCAATCAACTACTATTTGAAAAATCACCCAACTCTTCCTTGTCAGAAATACAAATAATGAAAGGAAGAATAGGAACATATGTCTTTGCCTTGTTCCCTCCAAACTCCTCTCTGAGGTTGGATGAAAATGTAATAATTATCATCAGAATCAAGAGGGATAATTGCTTTCTACTTATGCACAAGAAGGTGTTTACTTCTACAAGTCTCCACACTTTCACCATTCACTTGCCAGTAACTTGTGGTTGTGGCACAGTGTGTTGGTAGTAGCTCCCTAAAAGCTGAAGGAGTCAAGTAAGTGGGCAAGGAACAGAAAGAACTGGAAACCCCTGTGTATCAGGAAAGTCACAATGTAGTTGCCATCAGGGAAAGATGGTGGGACAACTCCCATGACTGCAGTGCTGCAATGGGTGGCTACAAACTCTTCAGAAAGGACAGATAAGCAAGGAGAGCAGGAGAGGTGGCCTTCTGAATTAGGGAAGATTATGAACATCAAGAACTAATGAGAGGAAACAGTATAGTTGAGTGCCTATGGGTAAGAATCGGGGGGAGGACCAGCAAGGGTGATATTGTGGTAGAAGTCTATTACAGACCACCTGACCAGAATGTAGAGGGAAACGAAATACTCTATAAGCAGCTGGGAGAGGTCTCAAAGACGCTTGCCCTTATCCTGGTTGAGACTTCAACCTACCAGATATCAGCTGGGCATACAATATGGCTGAAAGGAATTAAATCCAGTTGGCAGCTGGATGAGTGGTGTCTCCCAGGGCTTCGTATTTGGGCTGGTTCTCTTTAACATCTTTATCCATGATATGGAAAGGGGATCAAGTGCAATCCCAATAAGTTTGCAGATGACACTAAACTAGGTGACTAGTTAAACTAGGTGAGAGTGTTGACCTGCTTGAGGGTAGAAAGGCTTTGCAGAGAGATCTGGACAGGCTGGATCAATGGGCCAAGGCCAACAGGATGGCCAATAAGGCCAATTGCCAGGTCCTGCACTTGGGTCACAACAACCCCATGCAGCGCTACAGGCTTGGGGAAGAATGGCTGGAGAGCTGCCTGGCAGAAAAGGACCTGGCGGTGTTGGTGGACAGTCATTTTAACATGAGCCAGCAGTGTGCCCAGGTGGCCGAGAAGGCCAACAGCATCCTGGTCTGTATCAAGAACAGCTGGTGAGTAGGCCTCTGAAGGTGATTGTCCCCCTCTATTGGGCACTGGTGAGACTCCGCCTTGAGTACTGTGTCCAGTTTTGGTCCCCTTACCACAAAAAAGACATTGAGTTACTGGAGCGGGTCCAGAGAAGAGTAACAAAGCTGGTGAGGGGTTGGAGAGTAAGCCTTACGAGGTATATGGGGGCACCCAACCAAACCAGTTTCAGAGCACAATAGATGAGATGCAGGGAGTTGTCATTGGATTCAGCTTCTCTTTGCCTTGCCTTGTCTATGCAGAGATAACCCGGGGAGGGGGGGGGTAGGGTGGTAGCGGTGTTGAAAATATGGCTCAGCCCAGGGTTGTCTCAAGATTGCATCACAATAAGAACAAAAACTAAATGGAGCCTTAACAACAAAATGCCTTGGGTCCCATCCCACCACTATTCCCTTGACTTTGAGTGCTAGACATCACAAAATTAGCAATAGAAACTAAGCAGCCCTCACGCCACCAGAGGTAAATATTCCAGACAGTGTAATCCACTCAGACATAAACCTGCACCCCTGTCAAATCAGGAAACACAAACTGTAAGGTTTGGGGAGAAAAAGGGTGAATCTTCCAATGATACAGCTGGCCTGTAGAAGATTCATTTCCGCCTTGTCCAGGATGCTGTTTAGGGTAACGTCCCAGGGACTGAGTGACTTCACCTGAGAGAGAAGGTAGGTGGTTAAGAAACATACATATGATATATGGCATGCTATTAAGACTGCGATTGGTGCATTCTTTTAAGGTATTGATATCTAGTGCGCTTGTGGTTTGTGTTATTACTTTTCAGTATCACTTATAGGTTGTAATAGTGTATTTTGTGTATTGTTTTTAAATTGCAACAGTATATTCGCCATTGGACCTGCAATATTGGTGTATTGGACCTGTGAGTGAAGTCTAAATAAATTGTTAATTTGAACCTCTCAGTGAAGTCCTTTTTCTTTACATGAGGAGAGGCTGAGGGAGAAGGGTTGTTCAGCCTGGAGACAAGAAGGCTGAGGGGAAACATCACTCTCTGAAATCAACCTGAAAGGAAGTTGTAGAGAGGTAGGGGTTGGTCTCTTCTCCCAAGTCACAGGTGATAAGACAAGAGGAAATGGCTTCAAGTTGCACCACAGGAGGCTCAGATTGGATATCAGGAAAACTTTTTACGCAGAAAGGTTTATTAAGCATTGGAATGGGCTGCCCAGGGAAGTGGTTGAGGTATTTTAAAAGACAGGTTGACATAGTGCTCAGTAATGTGGTTTAGTGATGGATTGTTGGGTTTTTTGGTGTTGGTTTTTGTGGTTTTTTTTTTTAATAATAGCAGTTAGGCTGATGGTTGGACTAGCTTACCTCACAGGTTCTTTCCAAGAAAAAAGCCAGCTTATGAAGAGCTACTCAAGGCCAAAGAGCAACTCAGAGCAATGATTGGTTCACAGGAATGTATTTGACTGTGCTTCTCTGCTACTGCTGAATGAGTGTTCTGTTCACGGCTATTCATAGCTACTGGCAGGGTGGGCTGTATGGTGGCAGACACTGGGGTGTTCCTTTAACAGTAAACCTCCATCACCAGTGTGGCAACATGGATGCAACTGCTTGGTGTGCTCCTGTATGCATGTGTTCTTTTATATGTTCCACAGGTAAGTCCGCATGTGAAGTGTTAGACATTTGGAAGACAAAAATGTTAAGGGAACAGTGTTAAAGATTAGACTTGCAAATCTCAAAGTGCAAGGTGTCAGTCTAGTCATGTTAAAACATCTGCTTAGAATAACTCACACAGTAACTGTAGCATATTATAGAGAGGAATCATGAATATGCAATCAGAAAACAGTTACAGAGCCTGATCACCATCTCTGTCAATTAGAGCAGTCACTTTCTGTAATGTTGCCTTGTCATTTTGACAGTGATTATACCTTTATGTGATGTATTGCAGATATTACGCTTCAGTTGTTTACAAATAGAACTGTATCTTACACTTTCACTATAAAGGTAGGATGTTTTAAGTAAGGAAAACACTCTTCATAATAATTCCTCCACCTAAGTCAGTCATGTATGCCTGCAAAGTTGCAGCTGACAAAATCATCCTCTGCCCCTACTGCATGACATGATCAAGCCTAACAAAACCAAGTCATTCTGGAGGTTTGCAGTTGGCATCCAAAATAAATGTGTGGGATTTTCAATTACAGAATCTCAGAATCTTCATGGTTGGAAGGGACTTCTGAGATTGAGTTCAACCAGACACACACACAAAAAAAANAGGCAGTTCCAGTGTCTGACCACCCTCTCAGTGAAGTAATTCTTCCTATTTTGTAGTCTAAGCCTCCCCTGCCGCAACTTCAGGCCATTTCCTCTGGTCTTGTCATTACTGACTTGGGAGAAGAGGCTAACACCCACCTCTCTACAACTTCCTTTCAGGTAGCTGTAGAGGGCGACGTCTTCCCTCAGCCTCCTCTTCTCCAAACTAAACATGCCCAGTTCAATTCATAATGCTTATATCAGAACATTTTTCTCCAAGTGACCAAGTTGTTTTTAAATAAATCATTAACATTGTAAGCTTGTAAAAGCAATGGTTTTTTAAAATACAGCAAGCTATAAACATCAGCTGTCTGACTGAACATTTTAGAGGTCCTGTATCCAATGTTTTTATTTATGAACATATTTATTCATGATGCTATATATTAACTGTTCAGTATTTCACAATGATCTAAGACAATGCAAAACTTTTCCTTTACAGACAACTTAAGAAAACTGTAGAATAATCATAATGAAGGAGACTTTCAGAAATCTTTGTTCAATAACTACTTGCAAGACTATTATATAGTTTAATAGTAAATATATTTGTGTATCATTCAGTTTGTTTGGGATGGAGATTAGAGAATATCTCAATTAGAATATCTCAATTGTCAATTATTATTACAGCAGAAATATCCTCCTGAATTCTTGTTATAATGGACGTTCAGACACGTAATTATAGCCCATACCAACTAACTTAAATAAATACAGTAAAATATCAAGATAGCTTTCCATGTTTTTTCAGAAACCCCTGTATTATATTTCTGCATTTGTTGCCTCTTGGATATCAAATCAGGAATTTTTTATTTGTGATGACTTAGATACAGTATCAGATCTATTCCCGGTATTAAATTTTGAATCAGGGGCTTTACATGTTGTTCTAGTAATAACATATTGAAGATGCTATCAGTAACTATATGATAAACATTGTGTTTTTCATCTTTTCCAGACTAGAAGTCTTCAAATTTGACACCAGAACTGCTCAGCAAGCAATTAGAGCTTCCATACAAAAATTCTGAATGAAATATTTATTATCTAGCTGGCAAAAGCTATTTCAGAGCATTTTTCCTTAGAATTTTTGCACCTAAAGGAAGCTTTTGGCTCACAAGGAAGCTCTGTGCTGATGGTCCTGCCAGTGTTCATGCTTATTTGTCCCGGTGTTCTTTTGTACATGGTCGACAATGACTCTGAAACCTGGCATCAGCATTGTTACTTTTGCTAGCCAAAGTACTCCCAAATAGCTGTGACAAACAGATGGGGTGAAGTGGCCTAATAGCACATTACTGTCCCTCTTCTGAGTCAATTTAATAATTCAAAGATACTTTTCAAGCAGAATGTAGCTAACCTAAAAGCATAAGCAGTTATTTGGTGGCTGCAGTATACCAAAGGCACAGAGAGGGAAACACACACTGTTCCTTCTAGCCCCTTTCACCTTGAAAAAATAAAAAGGTGCAGAATTATGGAATCACATTGAAGAGAGTCAGAGCAAGGGTAGCACAAGTAGTATGGTTGTCATGGGTGGCAGAGGTTTACCAGGAAATGTCAAGAGGAACATGCTTGCCACCGCACTGCTCTATCTCCTTGAATACTGTTTGCACAGCGAGTATTGCGTGTTCTTTCCATGGAAATCACCTTTTAAGATTACTTCAGATTTTTAAGTATTTGTTTGCCAACTGTCATTGCAGATAGCTTTGCATTTTTGTTTTAACAGATATAGCAGTGACACAATGTTTCAGAGAAATATTTTCTTCCAATATTTGTTTTCCTGTCTGTTGAGGGCTTCTTACCACCTTCTCTTGGGTCAATTTGTACAGCTGCTTTTAGCTGTACACACAGCTGCATGTAAGAGACAAAAAAACTTTAAATTATAAAGCAATTATATAGCGACTCAGCACGCATAAAAGACAGCTACGTTTTAACAGGCTAGTAGTGCCCATTTCCTCACCAGCCTCATAAGACCCCTAAAGGATCTTTAGTAGTCTGTGCAGGCATCAGTTGGGGAAAAGAAGTTGAACTACTGCCATCTCCACCAGCAACATCAAAAATGGAAAGGACACAAACCACGCAACTGACAGACAATACATTTCAGACTAGTGAATGGAAGTGCATTTTGTTAGAGCATAATTAACTAGTGAAACTCATTGCCAAGAAATATTACTGAAGTCAGAAGCTTTGCAGCACTCAAAGGCATTCATCTCTTTGCACTTTATGAACACTCATGGTCATTCTGAACATGGCAAAGCAATCAAGCTGTCATCCTTTTGTCCATAATCAAGCCAGCTTTGATGAAATGGAACATTTTAAATAAAGTCTCACTTCTGTTCAGTGAGATGGCTTTTTACACTCTTCTAGTGTGGCTGATAGTGTCCAGGTTTGAAAATCTGTTACTGAGTTGAATGGGTCACTGCCTCTACCTCCTGTGCTCCCAGGTTCTGTAGCAGATAAAATGTTTGGCTCAGAAAACCTTAATCTATTTTAAGAAAACAGAGATGTATTCTAGACCAAATTTGAACTGATTCCCAAGGCACATCTAAGGACCTTTTCCTCTGCAGTTTTAAATTTTTAATCTAAAAAAAGAGATTAGACTCTTAATACCACAAGCAGGTAAGCAAAAATTCTAGTGATAATGACTAGGTACTCGTTTGTTAAATGTCCTTCTAATGGACAAAATGCATTAGGATTTTCTAAAGTAATCAAATATGTTGATTAGGATATGAATTCCTAAATATTAACTGAGCATGTGACACCAATTACAAAGTGAAATATTAAAATACTGTTACTACTGTCACTTTGAAGAATCTGTCCAGCAAACCCACCTTTTTTTTTTACTAGACAATTTGCTTCATACTTGTCTCTGGGCTATTCATTCATCAAGAAAATGCTTCGCTGTGATACTTAATGGCATAAAATGCCTGCTCAAATAGGCAAGCTTCTGAGAGTGCTCTCTTCTCACTTCAAAAACTGAAAGCCTCTAGGACCCATGCTCAGCTTGGGTAAATTGTTTAGATCCAGAAAAGTTAGTAGAATCATGATGGCTTGTGTACAGCATTCTGTTTCTGAATGCTTTTATTCCCCTCTATGCTTTCCTCACGTGTATTGAGGCAAGGAGGAACCACTTTTTCACCTAGTTTAATGTCCATTGTAAAACAAAGGTACAGCACACTTGCAGCATCTGCTCCAGGACCCATCTGTAACACTCCCCTATAAATATTACACTCTTGTAGGCCAAAGAAGTTAAAAAATCTATCTGGACAAAGAAATAGGGAAGTTATAGATGGTAGGTGGTGTAATATATACACATTGCCGGGAAGAAAAGGAATATTGCTAGTAAAGAATATGAAGCAGAAAGTAGAAACTGGAGAAAATGTAAAGCGAAATAAAATGAAAGAAGCAAGAAATAGAAGGAGAAATCTACTGGCAGCAGATAAGGAGTTTCACACTTACCAAGCAGTACTAATAAAATGTGTTAAAGTGCCAGATGACTCATATCAAAACATTTGTCTGTGCAGCTCAAGCTAAGCTTCAACAAATATGGAACCTAAAGAAACACACCAGAGACTCCCATTGGGCTACAATAGATGATAGACAACAGGTGCTGTGGGAACGTAGCCAATGAAAAAGGTCAGCTTTAAGTATTCTTCAAGACCACCATTTGAGCCCACTTTCAGCGATGATCTGTCCTTGTGCAGGGACTTCAGGAAATCCTGTGTTCCTCATTCAGGTCATGAGCACTGCAATCTGCTGAGGGAAACGGCACAATAGCAGTTCATCACCACTGAGTGCCAAATGGCTGTAGAAAATGCTTCGCTGTGGGGCATGGTTTGAAAGAGCCAAACTTGGTGGAAATGGAATTCTTCTCAAAGCAAACAACTCAGAAATTTCAGGTGTCAGTCGAGGGGTTGTTTTGACCCTGAGGTTTGAGAGAGGCAGAGGCAAACTGGAAAACAACAGGAGGGAAGATCTGGTCAGGGCACAAGGGTCTGAGCTCTGCAGAGATAAGAGTAGCAGCATTAACTCTAGTGAATCCAGAGGAGCCTCTTCTGGTTCAGCTTTCACTACAGCTGTTTCAAAAGCGAGAAGGAGATGTATTTTAGGCCCTGTTGTACACCTCCAGCAGTAAAATAAGACAAGATGTTGCAGCTGTTAATTCACTGTTTATGTTATTTACCCTCCAAGAAAATAATTGCTACTTGATTATAACTACAAAAAGGTTTTGCCAGCCAGTCATACAGCAGATGCTATTGTCTCCCTGAGCAACTCTCGCAGGGCTGATGCTGCACATCTCATAAATCAAATCATAGTATAGCAGGCTGAAGTTCACATCTACCTAGTCACAGGCTTTTTGCTGCTGCAAGCCACTCATAGACCTTTTGCTTTCAGGGTCCACTTAATTTCACTATCTTCATATAGAGAAGGCTCATACCGGGAGGATTTGTCTGGGGACAAAAAACATGCTGCACTAGATCTTCAGTTAAAATCCATGGAGGTGTGTGAATTTAATGATAGTTGAAACCTAGTGTTTTGCTAGTGACAAACCTGCCTTTTTTTCACTGCAAGAAGCATAGGAAAGTATTCCCCCTGACCCATCACACACACACAGAAAGACACTTGTATGCAAGGATCAGAACAGTATCATATGCAGATAAGATACCAAATAATCCCAGGTCTGACACTTGAGAATTACAATTTATTTTCTTTTGTAACATCAATACATTGGGGAAAATAAAAATAGTACTTGTTTAGCAAAAAAAAAAATAATGTAAGGTCCTTCTGCTGAAACCTCTTCACAATAAAATACCTTGTGTTATAGGTACTTTTTTTTGGCCTTATTTGTTTGCATAGAATAAATATTGATGGGGATCTGTATCTCAGAACTGCTTTCTATACAGACTCTTGATATCATAGCAATTTTCTTCCACATTCAGTAAAGACAGCCAAATGAAAGCAGTCAAATATTTTTTTTAAAACTCAATAAGCTAGACAATAAATGGCCTAATTAATTGCAAAACAAGTTCCAGTAATCAAAGTAATGCTACAGGAACTGAAATTGGGAAGGAGAGCCCTGGAAATGTTTTATTTTCTATATAAGATCTTCCCACCTGAGACGCTGCGGGCTGATGTAGGGTGCCGTGCTGATGCTGGGGCACGCAGAAGGATGGGTACTGCTGTCTGCAGAAGTGCCTGCAGTGCTCAGGGGTGTGTTTCTTGGTTTCCCCACTCCCCTGTGTTCTCCAGGGGAAGTTCAGCCTGAGCAGGTCCAGAAGTGACACTGAGGTGCTGGATGAAAGGTGCTACTGCAGGACTCCACAAGCAACCTTGTCTACTGTCCTGCCTGCAGCTGTATGAAACGAGTGAAGTTGTTTCTGCGCCTTTGAGCACAATTGATCAAGTTGAAGGAGAGAGGATGGCAAAAAGGACAAAACTTTCTTCTTGGCAGCATGGCATATGTATTTTGTGGCTGAGTCCATGATGGTATGTAACTACAAAAGGACAGAGAGCTATTTACCGTCCCGAAGCTATTCCTGGAGAGACGCGCCTCCATGTGGTCCAGCTAAGGATGTTTTTATAAGCCTTCTAGTCAATGTACTGCTGTGCAATAGGCACAGTCATGATTTTGTGCCTCTAGCCAGTCGTTTCCTTCCACTACATTTCAGTAAGCCTGCACTGCTTGACTGCCTTAGCTGGAGAGGAGTAGGCACGAAAAGGTAACAAGTTTCACCCACAGAAAAAGTGAGAGCTCAGGGAAATAAGCATAGTCTTACTTATCCAAGGCAGCCAGCTGGGTATCCTGTCAGAGACACCAAGTGCCAAAAGTTTGCAGTGGAACAGAGCAGTTAGTACCACAGCATGGAGGTATGATGCCAGTTTCCACTTCTTTAATTCCTTACATCAAACAATATGATATTTCCTAAAGTCTATATAACTTAGAGCAGTCATTATTTGGGGGATGGGAGGGAGGGAGGGAGGGAGGGAGAGGTTCCCAACAGCTACACAATATTCCCAAAATTTTCCATTGGACAAATAGCTGAAAACTTTTATCCCATCTGAGTAAATCACATAAAAGATCATATTTATGTTTATGTAAAAATCATGGAAGTGCTGGTAATGGCATTTTTTAGTTTTGTCTTTTTAAACTCGTATTGCTGCAGCTTCCAGTTTTTCCTTTCTCTCCTTTTCTTTGTATGCCTCAAAATGCCAGCAGCAGAAAAGTATCATTGCTGCTGTGCCTCTTTTTCTCTCCTGTGGCCATCTGATACCATAAAATGTCCTTTAAAGTTATTCTTTTGAAGCTCTGGGGGATCAGCTCCATGGTGTGCTGAATACCATAACTGCCTCCAACCCCCTACAAACTGACTATTAAGAAGAGTGATGTTCCTGCTCCTACTGGCTTCCTGCATGCACAGGAGCTGAAAATGCACTAGTAATGGATGCTCTGTCCAGGCAGGAGCTGCTGATGGAATCTTATGGAGAATCATAAACATGACATGTTTCTGTTGAGGGATTTTGTCTGTTATAAAAAAACCCTTATGTTTAGTAGCTTTTACTGAATCTCAGCTTTACACAGCCAAGAAATCACTAGTCTGATGCTAAGGGATTGTTACTAGTCTCTCCTCAGGTGCACAGGTAGTAACTGCTCTGTAATTCCATCCACTCCCCTAGGTCAGATCTGAGAACTGGGCTGGTGGCGATGTTTGTTTTGTACCAGGCTTAGGTTTGTGAGGTTGCAAACATCTGACTTAATATCTTACTTAAGTAACCTCAAAACCTCAAGAAACACTGTCAAGATGCTATGGATTTAGGCACAAAGTAGAGAAAAACTCATGGTGTCCTCATCAAAAAACAAAATGGTTTTTCTCTACTTTGTGCCTAAATCCATAGCATCTTGACAGTGTTTCTTGAGGTTTTGAGGTTACTTGAAGTCAGATATTTGCAACCTCATATCACATCTAGTCAAACACAAATAGATTATCTTTGAGAAAACAGTGTTCCTCCTTCCTGAAAGGAAGGCCTGCAGACATTGCTGATTAAGGAGCTTTTGCACTCAATTAATAAATATTTTCATTGCACTGAAAAACAAATGACCAGCCTGCCCAGCCAAAACCACTATGACATGCTGTCCAGTACAGAGAAGATTAAGGAGTAGTTTTTCTTGAGATCACTTTCTTCTCTTCTTACAAACAGAATGGACGGTACATAGGAGTAAAAGTGCCTGCACTTCTGGATACTTAATTTGCAATTGCATAAAAATCATTAGAGATATAAGCACTTATCTACAGAGAGGCAATCTTAATGTAATATGGATTGCTATATTCTAGTAGTCAAAAAAGAAAGCTTTGGAACAATCAAAAGAAACCAAAAGTTTGTTGTGCAGGTGGTCAAGCAGTTAGCTGGGTGGCAGAGAGGTTGTGTGAATATCCCTGGAGATACTCAAAACCTGACTGGTCATGCTTCAGGGCAACCTGCTCCAAGACAACCTGCTTTGATCAGTCAGCTAGAAAAAGAAATCCAAAACACAGAAGGGAAATATATTCTAAGATTAAATTGCATTTAATATGGAAAATGCCATCTAAATGTTTGGATCACTCTTCTGCTTTGTCATTTCTACACCTGTCTCAGTGCTAGTACTCTGAGGGAGGAAAGTATAGGGTTGGGGAAAGGCTGCTAAAAGATAAAAAACTAGTAGGGAAGAAGGAAATGGCAGATTTCGTGACAGCTAGCAATTCAGATAAAGTGAAGCAACAGACGCTCTCCTGACCTCTTTTGGTGGTATGCTCTCCCTCTTTTCCCCCTCCCCCACTCCCAGCTCCTGCTCAGGTCTTGGCCATCACAACATCAGATGCGATAAATTGCACTTGGACTTCGACGGATGGCTGGTAGCATAGCCAAAATACCATCTGGAGTGGGACCTCGATACTTTGGTCCCATGAGAATTTGACTATAGGTCAATTATCTTACTGTAGAAATAGTGGACAGCCCAAGAGCCCTTTGAGCTCTCCTGCATGGCAGTGGGCTGCACACTGGGATCTCCCCTTTTGTGAGGATGCTCGATTAAGGTTACCCCTTGAGGCTGAGAGATTCCTTGGTGCAACAGATTCTCGGTAAATAGCATGTTAAAACTTTGAAATCTTAGCTAAGTAATAGAAAGGATTGATCCATTAGACCAAGTCTGGGACTAGCATTGGATCTAAGCATTAGCCCTGAAGAGCAGATCCTCTACCTTTCCACTGAACATTAATGTTTTTCAATCAAATACTTTCTTAAAAGTAATTCCTTTAGACACCCACCACCACCATCAATGAAGATGCCATGCCATTGCCTGTAGTTAATTTTTTTCCTAAGAAATCTGTTAACTTTCAGTTATGAGTTTTGAAATTTATAGATTTGATTCTCTCCCTAATTTCCTCAGATTCCTTTGTCTATGAGCATGTTTTGCTGTTCTGTGACAATAAACATATTATTGCCAGAGGAAATAATTTACTAAAGGTAATAGCTTTACTAAACTGAATCCCCATGTTTCTGCTGGCCCTCATTTACAAGGAGGCTGCAGTTTATCATCAAGGCAAACTAGAAGGATGGTTCTAGTTCAGATCCTGGTCAAGCAACCAGAAAGATGTGGCTCTGTGCTTTGGCTAACTGACCATCCTTCAGTTTGCCTAACTGGTTTTCCTGCTTCTGTTCCATGTCATCAAAAAGGCAGTCATAATATTTCTTTCTGCTGACCCTGACTCTTTCCTATCAGAAGGGCAAGACCTCTGTAGTAAGGATCACCTCTCTTTTGGTGTTGTACGTACCACAATATGGACCATAAGACCTGGAGCAAAACAACTGAGAAGCCATGCTGCGGCTGTTCCACTGAGTGCAGAGAGAAGTCTTGTGTTTAAACAAGACAAACAAGTCTCTGTAAGAATTTGTCCAATTTCCTGAAGCATTGCTGAACAGGGTGAACTATTCTATACACTTAAACCCATGCAGGTTGACTTGTTTCAGCGAAGAGATGTTTTCACAAATTTTACCTAATGGTCAGCTTCTGCAAGACTTATTTGCAGTAGCAACATCTCTGGCATGAGCAGGCTTATTAACAGTGTTGTTTGTATACAGATTGACTGATCCACTTCTCATTTTTGTTCTTTGCTAAAGGATGAAACATCCAAGGGAACGCTAAATCTTTGTTCGTGATGCAATTATGTAGGTAGAAAATGATTCTCTGTGGAAGTATACATAAACAATGATAACCTTAATTCACTTACAATAATTGCAAAATAAATTGCATTGATTTTTAAAGTTAACTACATTATATGGCATCTCACCACTTCCTGTCCCTTCCCTACTCAAAAATAAGAAACTTTCTTCCATAGTTTGGAAAAAAAAAACTTGCTTCTGTAATGTTTTGCAATGTAAGGACATATGAAAGTCTAGTAAAAATGATAATATTTTCTGTATGAAATACTGTTATTTCATCACTTCTCATCCATGAGCTTCTCATCCATGAGCACTCCCAAGTCCTTCTCTTTGGGTTGCTCTCCAGCCATTCTCTGCCCAACTTGTATTTGTGCCTGGGATTGCTGTGTCCCAGGTACAGGACTCTGTACTTGGCTTGGTTGAACTTCATGCCATCTGCACTAGCCCACCCCTCAAGCTTGTCCAGGTCCCTCTGGATGGCATCCTTTCCCTCCAGAGTGTCTACCACGCCACCAAGCTTGGTGTCATTGGCAAACTTGCTTAGGGTGCATTCTATCCCACTGTCCACGTCTCTGATAAAGATTTTAAATATTATTGGTCCCAGTGGTGATCCTTGTGGGACACCACTCATCACCAGCTGCCACTTGGACATTGATCTGTTGACCACAACCCTTTAAGTATGGCCAGCCAGCCAGTTCCTTATCCACCACCATCCTTATCCATCCATCAAACCCATGACTTTCTAATTTGGAAACTAGGATTTCATGTGGGACAGTGTCAAATGTTTTGCTTAAGTCTAAGTAGATATTTTAGCTACTTTTTAATCTGGAAACCTTGTCTGAATCTTTGAAAAATCAAATTTTCAGTGAAATGCAATTATGGGCTTGTGCACTAGCAAGGAAAACTGAATAAGAAAAAAAGGAGGGATGTACTGAAATTGGCACCATAGCATGTTAGAGGAGTACCAGCCAAGGCAGAGGATAACATGCGGGTCAGTGGGAAGAAGCAAAGACATAGTCATGAAAAAGTCAAAGGAAGAGAATGAGATGGGAGCTAATGAAATTAGTCAAAACACAAAAAAATGACTCAGAAGGATGGAAAACTGGTGAGCATTCCTCTCCTGTATGAAAGAATATATGCATGTGAAGGAAGCCAAGACAGAGGAACACAAGGACATCGGTGGGAAGTTCTTTGCATATGCTGAGGGAAAGGATAGTCCATCTGAGATTGTTTGACTGGATCAAGAAGGTGTACCTATGAGTAAGGGTGAGGTCAAGAATGACCAAGTTCATAGGGCAAGTGGCCAATGCTGTTGATGGTGGTGGTTTTGCAGATCAAGGCAGGCTTGAGAACTATGGTTTCAGTATGGTTTGGTTATGCTGAATAATGTCTAAATGCACAAGGGATGGCTGTAGAGACAGTTGATACAGAGGGTTAGATATATAGGGACAGAGCTTATAGGCCCATCAGTATCTGGAAAAGGAGTGAGAACTGAAACTAAATTAATATCTCTGCTCAGAGACAACTCCAGGCTCTAAAAAAGGGAGAGAGAGAGAAATGAGAAACCTCTGTGGAAAATCAGACACAATTGAAATATTTAATGAAAAATATACTAGTGGTTAGGTACTGCCATTTCTTGGAAAAAACACCAGGTTTTCTTCCTCTAATGGGGTGAATATTTGGCAGGCTGCACTAGTTTAACTTGCATAAGAATAGTAATTATCAATTAAGTGATTCAAATAAGCATATCAAATCCTCACATTCTTAGTTTGCTGATTTTCAGGCAATAATTTCCTTATCAATATTTATTTCCTTAATATTCCCAGCTGGAACCAACTGTGGCCATTTACAGTCACTCCTAGCAACAAAACACCAAATAGAAAAACCTATTCTAGTAATTTGAAACTGCTGTGTAACTTACTCCCCTCTTTGGGAATTCATTTGCTGTACTTTATTTATACTTCACTACTAAAATGTGCTTAAAAGTATTTCATATAAAGACTAAACAAAACAACATCCTAAACTTGGACCATTTATTGTGACAGTCTGACAATTTGTTGTGACAGTAGTAACAGATTGGGTAGCAAAAACTGAGCAGCACAGGCTGGCTGACTGACTTTTGTTTCGACAGGCAATACTTTTGCTTTCTTACATTTTCAAGAGTGATCAGAACTAGCAAGACCATTTTAAAAGTAATTAAGATCTTGTAAAAGCTGCAATGTAATCAGTGCTGCAATCTTGAGGGAGGAGGCAAAGTCATAGCTCTATAATCTATGGAAGCCCATAGAGGAGACATGAACTTCATTCCTTGTGTGCAATTAGTCTGGGATGAAGATTTCTTCCTGGTTTAGTCCTGGCTAATAGGGGGCTTGTTGTGTCTAGAGGTGGTGCCACTGAGTCCCTGTTAAAATCACAGTTTCCCAGCTTCCTTTCTTGAAGATGGGCTGTCAGGGCTTGGTTAAGAAATTAAGTCATCTTTCTCCTTCCCTGTGCTGTGAGGCATGGATTTGGAAGTCCTTATCCAACTCTGCCACCCTCTCATATACAGATGAATGGGAATGGACTTCTTGTTTCTCCATTCCTTATCCTAGCTCAGGAGCTATTCAGAAGGTACCACATCAGCATCTCTCTCTCCTATGGCAGGCCAAGCCCTACCTGCCCCCAGTGGAGGTTTAGGCAGGCAGAGGAAAAACAGTTTTAGTATTACATACATAGCTCTTTCACAAAAGAAGTGCTGCTGTTAGCATTGTTGCACAGCTGAAGTGCTCAGATTTCATGACCCTGCAAAAAATCACTGTTTTGCTTACATGTATGGAAAAAACAAACTTGGAAGCTTCTTGCTGGGAAAAAGAATTGTTAGCCTCTGGCTAGCTCTGTTCACAATTTCAGCATCATCCAAAGCCAAATAATCCATGTGACCATGAAGACCTCAGTCTATGACCATGAAGACCTCAGTCAAAACTCAAAACACTCCCAAACAGGCTTGGAAGTCTGCACACTGGTACAGTTAGAGGTGCATAGGGTGCTTTTGAAAGCCATCTACAATTTCCCAGCCAACAAATTTTCCAGAATTCCCTAGCCAGGTAGCCAGACTGCACACATAATAACCATAACAAAACTGCTATTCTACAGGACAGTTCACAAGATCTGTAGAAATAAAATAATTCACTATTAAATCCTGTAGATTTTCACTAAAAAGAAAGTTTTAAAGCTCTGATTTAATTTTGTACATGCAAATACCCACATGGGACATTCAATGAAAATTCACAGAAGCAGCTGCAAACAGTAGTAACAAAAAAAATTTATCTGATTAGGCTTTAAAAATTTGGTTCATTGATCCCCTGTGTCAGGAAATTGTCTTCAATAAGTTCCAGATTGTTCCTGGATGGCCTCTGCTCAGCCATATTGCCTATCCAGCAGATTCTGGGACAATTCAAGTTACCTACAAATATCAAAGCTTGTGATAGGGATGAAGAAGCTGGCTTCTTCTGTCTCCTCTTTTTCACTGGGACAGCTAAACAGAACTGGTGATCTTCTGTCTTCACAGCCTTACCCTTAGGCTTTCTGCTGGTTTAACTCCTACTCCAGAGTGAACCTGTGCACATTTGGGCCACTCATTTGCAGAGAATACACCCCCCCTCCGTACCCACTCACCTTTCCTTTCCTTCAGCACCAGTATCCCACCACTCCAGCTCTCTACAGGTGTGAGAGCTGTCCTACCATCTTGCTGTCATGGCATTGGCATCACAGGTCTGCCGCTGTGTACTCTCCGCTAATGTCTCTTCCTTGTCCCTAGGATTGCCTGAATTCATGTACAGCTGTTCGAGATGGGCCATAAGTTGTTCTGCTTCTACAGGCCATGCTGTCACTTGGACACCTCTGCTCTGTCCTTGTGCTCTTCTCCTGAAAAGCAGGGGAGAGACAGTCACTAAAGAGGAAGAGTGTTTTGCAGTGCAGTGTGACTATCTAGTCCTACAGGACAGTCCTTAGACAAGATCCCAGTCCCATATTGACAGGCTCTGCAAACACTCAGCAAGCGAGGCTCTCGGTGGATTCATCTGCCTACGCATGTCTCCTGAGATTTCAAGGTCACTCCAGAACTAGCAGGTAAGATCCCTTCATTCTCAAAAGGCACCTGAAAGCAAGCTGGAGCACCCAGGGAATCTCTAACACCCACACATAATGTTAGGTGCACTGCTAAATCCAGCACCAATGCCTATGGAACTCTTCTTGTCTAAGCCTACAAAATCACAGCAGCAGAACGCTGGAAAAGGTGTGATGTGTGTCCCTTTGCTATCCAGAACCAATTAATGCAGCTTGGTACTCTCCAGCAGATCCAATGTTTTACAGCAGCTGATGCCATGAACCGGCTTTCTTCCCCCAGCTCTGCAGGTGGGCACAGGGGGAATGATGAGCTGGTTTGCCCAAAGCAGTACTGGAGAGCAAGGGCAGTCTGTAGCAGACTTTGGATTCCTGAAACCAAGCTCCCTGCTCAAGACATGGAAAACAAACTCCAGAATTTTGGTGCCAAATTCCTAATAATACGTTAGAAAATCTAGTCTGCTGAAGTTTGCCCACACAGCAATCATCTGTCTGAAATATTACAGAATGGTCAGAAAGGACCTCTGAAGTCAAGTCCAGCCACAGAAACACAACCCCCCACTACATCACAGCAACTAGAGCATGTCCTGAAGTGCCATATCTATACCCTTCTTAAATACCTCCCGGGATGGTGACTCAACC
>VZRU01013528.1:0-19274 GCA_013398155.1 Pedionomus torquatus
GCGGAGGGGGGCGCGCTCCCGAGCGGGTGTTCTGCGGGGTTTGCGCGTCCACAGCTAGGGGGGGAGGGGGGATTCGGGTGCAAAGCAAAGTGGGGGAAACGCGGAACCGAGCCCTGAGCCCGAAAAGGATGCCCCTGGGGCGTGCGGCGGGGTGGCTACAGCGCGGAATGACACAAAAAGTCACGTAACTCAGAAGCCTGGGCTGTGTGTTTCAGCCCGCTACAAGCCGATCGTGGGCAAGTACCGGCCTTTCCGAGGCTGGGTACAACTACAAAGTACCGGTCAAGCCGTTGGAGCTTCAGCGCGCAGCCATAGCAGGCTTGCTAGAAAAACGCCAGTTACATCGTGCCTCCCTTTGCTGCCCACAGTGACTCCTGTCTTCACGCAGGACCGTAAATCTCACCTCAAATTTACTTACTTTGACCTCACTAAAGCAACCTGGAGCTTTAATGGTGGCTAGGGGCATCCTCCCAGACGCTTCTCTTGTTAGGGATGTGCAGCTTTACCCTAGAAGGTACTTTGTCAAATATGTATTTTAGAAGCCTTCCCTACACGTGTGCGCCTTACCTCCAGTCCTCTCAAGCCCATCACAGGCCCCAGAGTACCTGTCAGAGAAGAGGACAGAGCACCAGGCACGCAGTACTGCTCTTCCACCGCTCCCAGAGGGAATCACTGCAGAGCAGTACTTCCCAAGCTTCTCCTGTGGGTCATTTCTTCAGACTATGGACATCTTGCTTCCCAAGTGACTCGTTTAGGGTCTCCAGAGCCACCCGGTGTGGTTCTGTGGAAATGAGAAAATACTTGAATAATATTGAGGTCAAATAAATATTTTGCTCCAAACCAGAGTTATGCATCCATGTCGTGCAAGGTCTTGCTCTGAATGCCTATGCTGTCTGCACAGGCAGCAAGCAACAGGATGGGAGGAAAGGAACCTTCAGCAGCAGATGTGGAAGTACAGCACAGAAGGAACATTGGAAATCTTTGATATCACAAGAATAGGTGCCACAAACAGTATGTTAAATATCCAAACAACCTTTCCCTTCATGAACACAAAAGAACTGTCCTGTGTGTAATCAGGTTCTCCAGGTCACCAGTATCAGCAGGACAGCTGAGAACTGCTGCCTGCAGCGTTTGAGCTCTGAGTTTATCAAGAGCAACACTGTCTCTGGGGCACCACCACAACACAGTACTGCCAGCTCATTGCAGCAGTGATGTGCCTTTCCTGCCCCGCAGCAGCAGAAGAGGAGCAGCCGGACTGGCTGAAAGGCACAGCCTGTGCCAATGTCTCTCCTGCACAATACTGCCATACCCCAAACCACTTGGTTTAGCTCCGCCAGGTTTACCCTGCATGAAGGGGCTTGGAAATCTAGGCAAGCCAAACCAAGGGAGAGAGAAAGCTGTGAGAGCTGAGTCTCTGTTGGATACCTGTTTCAAGAGAATACCAGTTGAGGACATGAGCCATGCTTTCTTTCTCCTTTCCTGTTTCCAGGTTTAATTATTCAATCAGATCAAGGAACCATCAAATCTAAGAGCATCTGTTGTTTAATGTCTCCAACCCTTCCTTTCACTGATGCTTGTATTTGCCATCTACTCATTTCCTCTCTGGTTTCAAAAGGAGCAACAGAGATGCCTAAGGCTCTTGAGGCTGCACCTCCAAGGGCAGAGAGAAGAGCAGGGTAGTCTAGCAGTACAGTTAACAGCGTATGGCCCAGAGAAGGAGGTCTCCTGTCCTTTTTGTTTTTCTCAAGTCTCATTTTATTACACCTTTTCATTTGTTTGATAAAGATGCTCCCTGGTAATTAAATCTGGTTTGGTCTGGGGTTTTTTTGCAGACCTTTTCCTAATCTTTTCTAGAATACACAGCTATCTTAAGTTCTTTTGTACAGCAGGGGCAAATCTGCTATTTAAAAAACTCCTAAACACTTAGGACTCTTAGTTTTGATCTCTGTGGAGCTGCATCTTTCTTTCATGACTTCAGATAACTATTTTTTTTTAAAGTGGAAGAAAAAGGTGGAAGAAAGATAACAAACCTCTGGGAGAAAAATACTACTTCTGTTTTCAGTTAGGGGGAAAAATATTTCCAAACAAGAAAATAAGGCAGTTTTTGAATTTCAGTCTTCAAGTTATGTGCATTTAAAACATCTGCACCTTCCAGCTGCAGCACCTGATTCTACTCTTGCTCCCACTTTGGGAGCAGGAGGCTCAGCACCCATCATGGATTTACCACACAACAGTGATTTCCTGAAGAAGGAAAAGAGGAGAAGGAGAAGCAACCACATTCAACTGCCAAACCTTGTTTTTCTCCTCCTGGGAAGAGCTGAAGCATTCAGCATTTCCCTTCCCATGCTACTGCTTTTATAAAGGAGGAGCTTTTACAACACAAAGAGTGGAAGTGGGAAAGGCAACTCCTTAGAGTCCATGAAAAGTGAATGATCTCCAGCTGGATGCTGACAACAAGCACTTTGCCAAAGACTAGAGCACAGACTTCTCCTTCCACCAGGGCTCACGATCCTCCTGATCCCCTGTCCCATTTATTAACATGTTCATACTGCTGGTGGTCACAGGATGCACATGGCACAGCTTTGCCTGCTGGGGAGGAAAATAGCTTCTCCAAGGGATCGGGGGTAGAAGCCAGTGCCTGAGCCCAGCCCCAGCATGACCCCCACATTACCCTTCCCTGTATCGTGCTCTAGAACTTGGATTGGCCAGTGTCCCTCCAGGCTGGGCATGAGTACCACTTCAACACAGCAGCTGCTTTTGAACTGCTCCCAAGCCTCTACCTGTAGGTCCAGGATTGTTCTCACAACTCACAAACAAGTCTACATTTGAGAGAAAACACTTTGATCATTGGATGTGCAGGTAGAAATCCAAGTTACACAAAAAAAAAAAAAAAAAAAAAAAAAAAAAAAAAAGAAAAAAGAAAAAACAAAGGAAAAGGAAAACGTAGTTGGCAAGATGGATGGAAAAGAGCTGGTAAGAAAACATCATGGAAAATAATGTTACAAGCAATTATGCTCAATGTATTAATGTCACCATTAACTCTTTCACTGGTTGGTTGTAAGAAAACAAAGACTGGATATTAGAAATATCTGTGCAACTTTTTCCAAGATAACAGTGTGGTTACCACGTCAAGATTTTGTTGGGGGGGGGGGGGGNATTAAAATCTATACAGTAAACAACAGATTGCAAATTCCCAAGTCTGCCTCATGACAACATGTGCTGACACACACATATATTTTGGGTTAGTTTCATCACCCATGTCTCAAGGTGTATTTTTCAGTCTTCTCTTCTCCTTGCGAGGGTTAGAAATGCACCTCAGAAACAAATGGAAGATCAGATATTCATATCGTATTGTAGACAGCTGTTAGAGAGTTTCAAAATAAGGGGCAACATGGATAATACAGCCAAATACTGAGGCTGAACCCTGCAAATTATTTTTTTCTTTTCCAGATTGGAGAAATATTACTTTAAACAAATATTTTGAGGTTACTCATAGCAAACACATTCTGAATTCATAAATATCTTAACACTAGAGAACTCATCTCATGCAGGAAGAAAAGAATATTAAACAATACAATCCATATAACATAGATTTTTTAGTATCAAACCTTACAAAGGCCACCTCTCAAGCTACAAACGAATAGCAGAAAAAACTGAAAAACTTTAAAATAAAGAACTCGTTTTAGAAAACTGCAGGTTCTGGGAAAAACTCTCAGCGGGAAAGAAAGATAAAATTCATTACAAATTTTTCACTATGCTTTTTCCTCTGTGACACATAACCTGGAATGCATTGTGATACTTTTGTGCAAATTGCATATTTACTCTATTAAGAGTAATTTTGTGTGAGCTTAAAGGGCACCTTTGAAGAAAGAAAATAGCCTCTAGTGGCATTTCCACATAACCAGAGTGCACATGGTAATATCTTTGCCCTAGCACCCATAAAATCATTCTAGAGAAGCACATAACCATGATTTATGATATTCTGTCAACCCTGGACTTTAATTTCTTTAATATATTGAAGATCAAAATCCTTACTAAACACAAATTTTATCTCTTACATTTTTCTTTTGTAAACAGGAAAGTGACACATTCTGTGATTGCATAATGGAAAAAAGAAATCATAACACATGGGCAGAATGCTCCGGATCTCACGTTTGCATACTAAATAGGAAAACAACTTTCTGCTTAATGAAAAAATGTTACAGATTATTAGGAACAGCCACAGAAGTAATCAATCAATTTATCCAATGGACTGGGCCACAGACTGCTTCCAAGAAGGCTTTTCAATGTTTACGGCTCTTCAGTTACATTGAATGACATGAAACTTCTAATCTTAGAGGTTTTAAGATAAAATATTTTCCTTAAAAACAAACAAAAAGAATTAATGATAGGTTCACTACTCGTAAAGAAAGGTGGCCGGACAATCGCCCAATTATTCGGGGAGGAGGCAATGTGCACAGCAGAACAATGCCGCCCATCGATAGATGCCTCGCCTGCAACTTGATGGGATTGTTTGGAGGCGTGAGAACATTTCCTCCTCAATTTCTGGTACTTATTTATGAAGGTTCTTGTTTGTGATGTTGATATTCCCCCTCCTCCACAGAGACCTGGACAGACAACAACGTTTCCACATAAATCATACCAAAGGGGCAGCTTTTCAAAGTCATTCAGCAATCATTTATGCTTCCAAATAAGCATATCTGCATATCTTTTCGGATTAACTGTTTAAGTGTTGAGCACCAAATATCATAAACGAAAGTGATGCTGCTCAAATTCACTGTAAGGCAGCAGTCCACCGGTCTTCGAAATGGTGACAAAGGAGGAAAAACCCTCCTGCCAGCCCTCAAGTAGATTTACTTGTTTTAAGAATGCTTTGGGAGAGACTTTAATAACCTGATCCAAAGGTCTTATAATGTACAAGGTTGCCCTGAAAATGCAAGCAGATGAGAAAATGCAGGATGTGGAGGAATAAAAGACAGGATGCAATAAAACAAATGATAAATTAAATGTGAAAACTTACTTTACGTAAGTCAGTTATTTAAAGGTAAGCTATAGCTCTTCCTAATCAATACTTACAGAATAATTAAGTGAAAATCCAGAAAAATGGATTACTAGGAATCATAGGAAATTCAGCTTTGAGCAGCAACATAGCTGCAATTGTAATTATGAAGCAACTGCACACCAGTTCTATAATGAAAAAAGCAGGACTTATTATGGAGATGGAATACAGTAGGAAAGCATGTGAAATGCAAATGCAGTTTAGCTGCAAATTTTCCCCATAAAGGCTGAATCATTTGTTAAGTATGCAATAAAAAGGTGACACTCCAAGCACTTAGACTGAATTTACCTATTTGTAAACAAAAATCTATAGAAGCCATAAAAGAAAAGCTTCACTAGCATTACTGCCAGTTTTCAGAAAGAAAAGCAACATTTCTGTGCAGGAGAGAATATTACTATATCATAAAAAAGCTTGCCAAATTCCAGCTTGGACTGAGCATTTACAGTAGAAGTCTATGAATCCTAGCAAACCAGACTGTATTATGGAGATACTGGCAGACATCCAGTGAGGTGCATAATGGCAAGTTTGATTAGTTTATTTTTTTCTTGCAGAACACAATGAATGCTCAAAAAAAAAAACTCCACAGGAAAAATAAAGATACTAAGAAATGAAATTATTTATTGTCACTTTGTCACTTATTCCAACTGACTGACTTTTTTTTTTTTTTTTTCAATCCTTTCAGAAGGTACTCTCAGGCAGTACCAGACAATAAATAAGCAGACCCATTTTAAATGCCACTGTACTTCTAATATGGGGGATCGGGATCCAATCTGGGGAACGCACTCGGAGAGTGCACAGACATTTTTCTGTGATCTTGCCAAGCTAGAATGGAAGTATTTCATTGTCTTTGCAGAGCCAAGCTTGCACCTTGACAGCAAAATGCGGCATCTTTTTTACTAACTAAAAAACTAACTGTAGAAATAGTTATTGTAAACTGCAAGTTTAACTAGCATCATGCAAATGATTTGAAGAATCAGCGTTCACGACATGCTGAAACTCCTTAACAATTTCATTTCCACAGTGAACTTTTTGCATTTGACAGCTGATTGGCTGTAAAGAGTACATGAGTTCCCATTGATAAACTCGGTTCTTTTATGTTTCATGTGCATTTCCTGGTCTTTTTTTTTCTCAAATCCTCTCACCTCCCTTGTAGTCAAAGGTGGGAATTTCTCCTCTTTATCCTTTTGGAACTGGAACCATGAGTTGTATTCACAGTCCAAGGAAGCCTGGATTGGAATAAAATGGTAAAAGCTGTTAAAGTAGCATTATCTTAGCAGCCTCCACTTCAGGTGGAACAGACCCAGCGGAGGGCCACAAAAACGATTAGGGGGCTGGAACACCTCTCCTGTGGAGATAGGTTAAGAAAGTTGGGGTTGTTCAGCCTGGAGAAGAGAAGGCTCTGGGGAGACCTTATAATGGCCTTCCAGTATTAAAGAGGGCCTACAGGAAAGATTGGAGAGACTCTATGAGGGAGTGTAGCAATAGGATGAGGGGTACTGTTTGTAACCTGAAAGAGGGGAGATTTAGATTAAATACTAGAAAGAAATTCTTTCCCATGAGGAAGGTGAAGCACTGGAACAGGTTGCCCAGAGAAGTTGTAGATGCCCCATCCCTGGAAGTACTCAAGACCAGGCTGGATGGAGCTTTGAGCAGCCTGGTCTAGTGGGACGTGTCCCTCTCCATGGACACCTCTATGATCTTTAAGGTCCCTTCCAACTCTAACCATTCTATGATTCTATGTCTAGCACAAAGGTATGAAATAATTTCACCAGTTTGACCAGAATAGTAAGATACATATTTGATCGTATGATGTATATGTAATTAGTACTTTCCAACTAAATGCCTCCCCCAGGAAGAAAATCAGAACTCAAAAGATGGTAACCTTTTTCAAAAGACTTGTTCCCAACTCTAATGACTGCATGGAGATGAAGAGTTACTATTCATTTCAAAAACTGCTTAGTTCAGGTCTTTGGGGAGAAATTAATTAGTTTGGAAATGGAGAACAACATCATATATGATGATTAAGAGCTATGTAAGTTTAGAACAAATCCTTGTCAAGATACAGAAGTCTTTTATAAGTTCCTTCATGCAAAATAAGGTACACTCCAAGCTTTTGTCCAAATTACTGAATCTCCAATCAAAATGCAGCAATGGTAACATCATAAAAGTCAATTCTATTCCCCCTTATCTTGCCACCCCAAACCAGACTTGCCCTCAGAATTAGCAACGTTCGGGTGCAGAACAACTTATCTCACCTGCATCACTGAATGCCTCCAACTTCTGTCAGAGGATGTGAAATATCTCCGTCCTCCTGACCCATCAATCCCAGCTGACTCTGGGTGCACTGGAAAGTTCTTAAGTCTTCCAATGTTTTCTTCTTTATCATAACAAGTTAATCAATTTGCCAGAATGGATGAGGTAGGCTTTTATTAATCCTTTATGGCTCCTTGTGCAATGACAAATTGGAATTTCTGCAAAAGACTAAGCTAACATTACCTAAATATTATTCTTCATAATACTGTAGTTGAAACTATTAAACAACACACACAATAAATAGTTATGCATCATTAATATTCTCCCAGTCCAAGAGAAAATAAAAGACCTATAGCAGGACAGTCAATCTTAGGTCAAGCAAGACTTTTCCGTTAAGCAGAATATTTTCCTCCCCAGTCCTTTAACCAGCAGCAGCTCTGTAGCAAAGGATGGATCTCCTCAACCTTCCTGGCTCAGAAGATCCACCAAATCAGGCTGCAAATGCAAACATTTCATATTCTGTGCTGCAAATATGCTGTCCATGTCAGGAAAACGTTTTAGAAAGATTTCTTGTTTTCTTGGATGTGACAAAACTGGTATTTCCAATAGCAACATCAGNGAATGGAAGTATTTCATTGTCTTTGCAGAGCCAAGCTTGCACCTTGACAGCAAAATGCGGCATCTTTTTTACTAACTAAAAAACTAACTGTAGAAATAGTTATTGTAAACTGCAAGTTTAACTAGCATCATGCAAATGATTTGAAGAATCAGCGTTCACGACATGCTGAAACTCCTTAACAATTTCATTTCCACAGTGAACTTTTTGCATTTGACAGCTGATTGGCTGTAAAGAGTACATGAGTTCCCATTGATAAACTCGGTTCTTTTATGTTTCATGTGCATTTCCTGGTCTTTTTTTTTCTCAAATCCTCTCACCTCCCTTGTAGTCAAAGGTGGGAATTTCTCCTCTTTATCCTTTTGGAACTGGAACCATGAGTTGTATTCACAGTCCAAGGAAGCCTGGATTGGAATAAAATGGTAAAAGCTCTTAAAGTAGCATTATCTTAGCAGCCTCCACTTCAGGTGGAACAGACCCAGCGGAGGGCCACAAAAACGATTAGGGGGCTGGAACACCTCTCCTGTGGAGATAGGTTAAGAAAGTTGGGGTTGTTCAGCCTGGAGAAGAGAAGGCTCTGGGGAGACCTTATAATGGCCTTCCAGTATTAAAGAGGGCCTACAGTAAAGATGGGAGAGACTCTATGAGGGAGTGTAGCAATAGGATGAGGGGTACTGTTTGTAACCTGAAAGAGGGGAGATTTAGATTAAATACTAGAAAGAAATTCTTTCCCATGAGGAAGGTGAAGCACTGGAACAGGTTGCCCAGAGAAGTTGTAGATGCCCCATCCCTGGAAGTACTCAAGACCAGGCTGGATGGAGCTTTGAGCAGCCTGGTCTAGTGGGACGTGTCCCTCTCCATGGACACCTCTATGATCTTTAAGGTCCCTTCCAACTCTAACCATTCTATGATTCTATGTCTAGCACAAAGGTATGAAATAATTTCACCAGTTTGACCAGAATAGTAAGATACATATTTGATCGTATGATGTATATGTAATTAGTACTTTCCAACTAAATGCCTCCCCCAGGAAGAAAATCAGAACTCAAAAGATGGTAACCTTTTTCAAAAGACTTGTTCCCAACTCTAATGACTGCATGGAGATGAAGAGTTACTATTCATTTCAAAAACTGCTTAGTTCAGGTCTTTGCGGAGAAATTAATTAGTTTGGAAATGGAGAACAACATCATATATGATGATTAAGAGCTATGTAAGTTTAGAACAAATCCTTGTCAAGATACAGAAGTCTTTTATAAGTTCCTTCATGCAAAATAAGGTACACTCCAAGCTTTTGTCCAAATTACTGAATCTCCAATCAAAATGCAGCAATGGTAACATCATAAAAGTCAATTCTATTCCCCCTTATCTTGCCACCCCAAACCAGACTTGCCCTCAGAATTAGCAACGTTCGGGTGCAGAACAACTTATCTCACCTGCATCACTGAATGCCTCCAACTTCTGTCAGAGGATGTGAAATATCTCCGTCCTCCTGACCCATCAATCCCAGCTGACTCTGGGTGCACTGGAAAGTTCTTAAGTCTTCCAATGTTTTCTTCTTTATCATAACAAGTTAATCAATTTGCCAGAATGGATGAGGTAGGCTTTTATTAATCCTTTATGGCTCCTTGTGCAATGACAAATTGGAATTTCTGCAAAAGACTAAGCTAACATTACCTAAATATTATTCTTCATAATACTGTAGTTGAAACTATTAAACAACACACACAATAAATAGTTATGCATCATTAATATTCTCCCAGTCCAAGAGAAAATAAAAGACCTATAGCAGGACAGTCAATCTTAGGTCAAGCAAGACTTTTCCGTTAAGCAGAATATTTTCCTCCCCAGTCCTTTAACCAGCAGCAGCTCTGTAGCAAAGGATGGATCTCCTCAACCTTCCTGGCTCAGAAGATCCACCAAATCAGGCTGCAAATGCAAACATTTCATATTCTGTGCTGCAAATATGCTGTCCATGTCAGGAAAACGTTTTAGAAAGATTTCTTGTTTTCTTGGATGTGACAAAACTGGTATTTCCAATAGCAACATCAGATTTGGCTTGTTTGAACTAAATTTTCCATCTTTAAAATGGCTTTATTCATCAGTGTTCTTAATACAGATAGTCCAAGACTTAATGGGACTGTCAGGTTAAGAATTTGCATTCACAGATTCTCTCATTTTTTTGAACTGACACCAAAACATAGAAGAGCAAGTATATTACTTTAATGCTTCCAGAAATGGTGAAAGCCTCTGTTTATTTCCCAATAGTTTCTATTACCAAACTAATGAAAAGCCCCTAGGAAAAGTGCATCAACACTGAAATTAGTAGGCTTTCTGGAGGTTTTAATAAGAGAAATGAGACACTGAGCATTAACCCATTTCATTCAGATGCTTTCTACACGGGCTTTAGAATGGAGAAATAACAGCAAGGAGATACAGAGAGGTGACAATTAAATAATTTGGACAATGTGGTCAGAGAAAGAAATTTCTTACAAATAGCTGCAAAATTTTCCTGAATGAATGCAATGTTCTAGCTCAAAAGGCCACTGTAGAACATAGATGCAGAAAAAGAATCAGATTTTTTTAAAAATAGAAAAAATCTTGGAAAAGCTGGAGTTAATTAGAAGAAATTAGTCTGCATGCACTTTATAAGCTGAACTAACAGCAACATCATGCCAAGCAACAAAACTAAAAATCCATAACCCACTAGAATTAAAAAGTATTTCTCAAGAAAAAAAAAAGGGGGATGCTCATCAAAAATTACAAAAAATGCAAAGTCTTATATAAAACGAAAGGGGACACACTGCAGAGGGTCTGTGACAAAATTGCAAGGGACTTGCCAGATCTGTGGAGGGGAAATTTTTATTGAAACACAATATATGCGAACAGTGTACTCTGCTGGTTTTATGGATATGCTGCCTCTGATGTGACTTTGTTCTAAATAATACTTTGCTTTAAGGTGGCAGTTGGGTGACTTATTACCATTGCCCAGAAGAAAAAGGAACTGCAGCATATACAGAAGTAAGAGCCGCTGAGATAAATCATGGAAAGTGGAAAGAGGACTATAACCTCCTTCTCTGCTTAAGAATGGAGGACCACGCAAACACCTTCAGGAAAATGCAAAAGCCTGAGATCCTTGACCCAGAGGGGACAACATTCATTCAAAAGCAGAAGATAAGAGTCTGATCATTTTTAGTAGTACATTTATAGAATTTTGGGTTATTTGAGGTTTTGATTTTGGGGGATTTTTTTCAATTAAAATTGCATTTTATAATTATAATTACACATTTCTAAACAATTTGCCATTCTATAAATTTCAGATTGGTATATGCTGGGGCACCTGACCTCTAGATTACCTTAAGAAAAATGTGAAAGATTTTTGTGAGTTCTGGAACAATCAAGGCAACATCTTCTATTTTTTTGTTAATCTATCAAATGTTCTGTCTACAATTAAATAACCAAACCACGCTGATTTTGCCAAGTTTTTTGATGTCACAATCTGCACTGGATTTGTCAGATAAACAAATATATTTATATTCCTGTCATATATGTTTTCTTATTTCATTTCAGACCTTTTGCAAAGGAGATCAATAGGTTTCTTGGAGCCTTTAGAAATTTAAGCCTATGACCTCCAAGCTTTTCCAAGAGAAAACAAAAGGTTACTTACTAAAACATTAGGAAAGGTACTCCATTTTTAAAGGATGTTATTATTTGCAATGGAGTTCTAATGGAGTTATGCCACACCTACTTAGAGAACAGGGCCAAACACTGCTCTCAGTTACAGCAGTTTAAATCCTTGGAGGCCTTTATTACTAGGAAAATGGAGTAAGATTTCAGCAAAATCAATTTTTAAAAGCACTAGGAGTTTGCTGTTGACCTCAGTTACAGCAATCTTTGCAGCTTTGCAAAAACATGCTCTCCCTCTTAAATCTGACTGACGCCATTGATAAATTGGGCTGTAAAATTTACTGTTTCAATCCCTTAAAACACAGAAGCTGTTCCTTATGTTTATGGACAATGCAGTAACCTGTGAAAAGAGAGTATTTCAGGTAAGTGAGCAGTCTTTACAAACTAACCGCAGAAGTACATGCACAGAAGTACAGGCGTCATGCTCTTCATTCTCACATCTCTTCTCAGCTCTTTTAGCATAGAAATTTCAGATAATAACATAGTCTTAAAAGTAGTACTGAACCAATTTGTCCCCATCTCTATATCCTCACAAACTATTAAGCAAGCAAAGAAAGCAAACCATGCAATAAGTTTATTCATTCTGATGCAACTGGAGATTTGAGACTGTTTAGCTGAGTATTGTCTTAGTTCTTTTTTTTCTTTTTTAATACTCAGCTGTCAAGCGTGTAGCTGTTATTTCTCTCACTATTTAATGTAGTGGTTTAGCCCTTTGGTGTTTTAATTGTGGGGGTTTTTATTGTTATTATTATTACTGCATAATGGGATCTTTGCCCGTGACTGTATCAGCGAGCATACCACAGTCATTCAAGAAAGAACTATTTCACGCCTTCAAAACGTCCTTGTTCAGTGCACATTCAGAAGCTTTTTGGACATTTTAACTGAGAGAGAGTGAAATAAACCTGGGATTCATGTCTTTCTAATGGGATAATACTACTTCCATTTTCTCATTTGTTTTCAGCTTTTTCCTCCATAATGGATTGTCCTAGGTGGTACCGCATTCACCTCATACCACGAGAGCAAGCAGTGATATGTAAATATCTTATCCAATGCATACACATATCAATAACACATATCCAAACTTCCAAAGTCTTTTTATTTTTTAGCATGTCTTTTTTTGCCATCAACTTACCATGTGCACTCTGACCCTGCACACTTGACACGTTTTAATAGACAGAAGGAACAAAACTATCAGTTCTCCCTGGCACCATCTGGGGTTCTTTTACAGTTCCTTTCTCCCTAGCTGCCTAAAGCTCCATTTGACTCCTTTTTTTTTTTTTTTCACAGCATCTCCCTGAGCTTCTTTGCTTGGCTTCAGGTTTCTTCACAACATCACCTTTCAAGCCTTTACCTTTGTCACACATTCCAGGCAGTGCTGCTGTAAAGCTCAGGAGAGGCTGTTTTTTTCCCTTGCTATTCTCATTCTGCTTTGAGTGTGCTGCAATTACAACAGGATATGAACTATCCTCCACTGTTATAGATGTGTTCAATTTTCTCTCTGTTAGTAGAAGTCTTTTCCCATCACTTTGGCCTGACAAACGTGACGTTCACACATTGATTGTATATGTCTGCTTTACACAGCATAGCTAATGACTTTCCCTTATCCTGACTTGAATTTCAGATTAGTTTTTCTACTGCTGAGTATTCCATTCCATCAATAATTTCAGAACAATTATCTCATTTGTGATTTTTTTTTCCCGTTGATGCTGAAAAAAATAATGAATTTTATGGTATATAATGCAGTACATGTAAGGTTTTAAACTAATACTTCATTCTAGAGACTTGCCTCACTGTCTATCAGCATGCAAGCACCCCAATGACTTCTGCAGGGCTGCATAATCTCAAAAGGGAATACAATTCACCTTACGCATTGCCAACTACTAAGTTTTCTCTGAAAGCAGTATCGTGGTTCTGTGACACTAAATGTTACAAAGTTTGAGGCTTAATCTTAAAAGCCATGATGGAAAATAGATTTCTATCATAAAACCTCGTCACTTGTCTCACCTGATTCTTCCATCACTTGTCTTAATACAAAATACTCTTTAAATCACACTGTTTTCTAGAGACAAAGGCCGATCATATCACAGAATATTTTCCCTTTATCTCATAGGAATCTCAAACATCATCTCTTTTGCCAGTTGCTATTTGGGGCAATGAATTGTGGGTACCATTACTGTATCACACAGCTCTTCATTTTGGACTTTCTATCTTGAGTGTAAATATCGTCTCACTTGAGCTCACTTGTCCATTTCTGCCTTTTAAAATTAATTTTTATGGGCTCTGAAATGAAAAAGAAAATAGTAGTACTACCAACCTGATTTCAGAGATCAAAGAAAGATGGGATGAAAAGTCCTTTCTCCTGATCTGCAGACTCCTCTCCTTTTCACACATTGAAAAAGGAGCCTAATTTCTTCCTGCTAAAGAATACTGTGAGGGTCTGAACATTAGAAGATGCAAAGCTTTCTTGGATTTATGTGTCTCTTTCCTGGGCCAGATTCTCCTTAGTCTGAACCGATAATCTGATTTAGGAAATGAATATATAGAAATAAATTTGTGATAAAAAGCAAAATCTGTTTTTTTTGTATCTGACTGGAAAAAGTTTAACTAAAGAATTTTTAGTGCCAAGTGTTTACCAGGAAATGCAATATTTGAAGGTTTTTTTTTTTCTGAAGAAACATACATTTGAGGCTAGGACTATGACCTTGACATTTCAAACTCAGACGACATGTTGGTGGGTTCGACTGTTAGTTTCAGTTTCTCAGAAACCCAGTGGTTTTGCTTAATATCTTTCAGTGCATTAAATTTTGTGTGCTTTCAAGTAAAAGTAGATGAATGATGAGAATATTTCCCCAATAGTCCTGAAATTTAAAACTAATTCTACTAAGACTTAGTTCACTTTCATCCTTTTACAAACAGGAGAGGAGAAAAAAATGAGTTACCAATGCAATTTTTTCCCATATTTGAACAAAAATGATCCCAGTAAAGCACTGAGGCAACTGTAATTCACTGGACACTTTTCTACTTTGTGATTAATAGAAAAATTAGTATAGTGACAATGTGACAGAAGGTTTTCCTTGTGTAGCATACAATAGGAGAGTAAAGAGATATGACAGAGAAATCAGGGGTGTTGTCTCAACATGCATTGTGAGAATTGTAGTCTTTGCAGTTCAAAGTAACTATTTCAATACTGAGGATGAAACTTACTCTCTGCAAGCATTTCATGGGTCAAAAAGATCAACAACGACTCCATCAGAAGCAAGGAAGTGGTTACAAATCTACTACAAACATTAAGGACAGGTTAGAATGAGGAAGGCCTAAAATAGGTCTCCTATGAAATATGACTATATTTCATATTTATCTTCAGCAGAGGCTGTAGAGTGATACAAACATTTATGTGTTTTTGCTGTGTCTCACTCAGTTTTATTGTAGATCAATCATGGAATACTTTTCATGCATAAATATATTCCTGCCAGCGCCTTAGATATAGATTTTTCCATTATTATTTTTCAATTCTTTCTTGAGCTACCTTCATATAGTCATAGTCCTTTTCACTGTGCTCCCAGGAATTAAATTGGTGCCGTCAGATTTCCTCATTTCAACAAAGGAATAACTGCCTTTCATAACATTTTTATCATTTCACCACATCTCCCCATCAACACATCCCTACATGTACAAACATGAGTATAAACAGCATATACAATTACCCTATCCTTTTTCATTTTTTATTTTTTTTTTTTTCCATTATAGCAGCTCTTGGAGATATCAGCCAAGAACAATGTCCTTTGGAGTTCTGACCTATGAGAATACAGTACTCAGCCCCTCAGCCTAATTCCTTTGTATCAAACCTATAAATTATGCAAGGTGCAGATGAGAAATTAGAAACAAAACCACAAGCAATTTTTCATATTAGTGTGCAGATAGAAACTGGATTTGTAAAAATCTATTCTCTGATGCTTTTGGTCCAAACCATTATCTCCATTACCTTTTACCATTACTGAGAACAACCCTAAGCAGTTAAAACACTAGATAATCTCTGAAAATCAAGTTGGGAATATTTCAGGTTAGAGAATAATAGCACGGACAATTTTAGAAAGGGAAAGATATTACTTTGGTAGTGTCTCAGAACAAAGAAATAAAGACAAAATCTTTGCTAGCTAGCTATAACAAGGTTCTGCAAGTTTCCCTGTTTAAGCAGGGGAGGATTTGAGGAGATGGTAGTACTCACTGGGTAGTGAATAGAACTTTTCAGGTGATGACTCCCAATCAAAGAAAAAAGCTCTGAAAGTTTGGTTGGAAGCAGTACTATTTGTAGCTAAGCTATCCCTATTCTAAGAGGGGCAGTAAGAGGGAAAACTAGCTTATGTACAAGAAATTTTTACTGCTTATTAGGAACTGATGTCTTACACTAACAAATAATATTTGTAATATTGGCAGAATTTTAAATACTTGCAGAAATAGATTTGCGAGGAAGATTAAATATGGAACTGGCTGTTCCTGTGCTATTATTCAATTCATTCTATTGCTTCTTTTACATATCTTCAAATATTTTCTGAAAATCATGAGCTCTCATCCAATATGTTGCTTAAAGATCACATTTGGGGAGCCTGATAATCACATCATCACACCAGTTTTGCAACGCCCCCGTGTAAGGTTGCTGAAACAGGGAGAGCCAGGTAGGTTGCTGGACTGAGAACCTCAGCAGCCTGGAAAGTTTGTTAATTCTTTCAGCAGCCACGAGGAGGCCAAGAGGAGTTAAGAGAAAATTATGTGCTTGGTATAGGTGCTGGAACAAGCTTATGCACAAGGTGTCCAGCTTCAACAGGTCCAAATGAGCAATGATTCAAGGGTGCATTGCACACACCAGGCTCCCTTATCCACCACAGCACTCAGCCACCTTAGGAAAAACTATTAAAAACTTAAGCTTTTAGTCCCTTAATAGTTAAACACTACAAAATAAGGACCTATGCTGTAGCAGCTATGCATAGGGGTTTTTTTTATGTTTCAGTAAGCTTTGAGATGCAGCTGCTAGGGACATAGAAAACCATGGTTTAGACCAATTTTGTAATACAGTAGAATTGTGCTGAAAAAGAACAGAAAAGGGCCCTCGCTGGAAAAAAAAAAAAAAACCAAGTCCAGGAGAAAGTCATTCAGAGAAAAGAAGCAACAAAAAAAGAGAGAAGAGAAATGGAATAACAAACCAGAACAACAACAGGTATAGGATTCTTTCTATCAGTACCCATCTGTCTTCCATGATCACTTTTTGGTGGGTCACTTCAGCTATCATTTTTGCATGAGAAGCTATAACAGAAATAGCTAATTTAGTAAATCTGGGGTAAACCATCATCAGACAGAAATAATCTGTCTTAGAACAACTAATAAGTGTGCTTTTAATGGTGAAATGTGTGTAGTCAGGGAGATTGCATGGCTGTAGCAAAAAGGACTAGAATTTCATCCAGTCATTACAATTCAAACCCATCAGAAAGCATCCAGCTAACTCTGAGGACACACCTCTGATCTGTTGACACCCATTCAGAGAACTGAACTGAACACCTGTGACTCCATCTAATATGCACTAGTGAATACCAGTTAATACTGCAAAGGCAATATCCAAAGAAACCTGTACTGGGAGGCTCCATGACCATTCATTCAGTCCTCTGCTCCTCCAGTCTTATCAGGGGGTCTGCCTGTGGCGGTACTGTAAAACGCAGCTGAGCCTGACCCTGGGCTTCTTTTCAGGCCACTGCGTACTGGGGACACAACCGAGGGATGTCCTCCAGCTCCAACCATAGGAGATGGTCCACAGGAACATACTGCTGGGCTTCAAGACATCTGAGCTGGGCCTTCAGTCTTCCTGAGCGTGTCAGTCCCTAATACCAAATTCTTCATCTGTATTTCTATTGTTTCATTCATATTACCTTCCCTACTTGTTAGGGAAGGGCGTACCTAAAAGTAAGCTTCCCTGACAGGACATGTTGTGGGGCTGTGGAGTTGCCAGATCTCTGTTTCAGGCTACTGCTTCTGCACAGCTTCAAACACTCTTTTAATGGCCAACTTGAGAAAACAAGGACAACCACCTACAGACAGTCTCAGACTATACAGATTCACTGAATGAATGCCATACTGAGTCAATACCTCAACTGTTTACCTTGAGAAGATGAAAATCAGATGAAATTCCTGAGGTTTTTGGCGGGTGGAACAATTTTCCTCACAAGGAATTGAGACAGTGATTTTGAATATATAGTCTTAAAATACAACAAGGTATTCAATTAATTTTGGAAAGTCAGTATCAATTTCTAAACTTCCATTGAGATACCATAAATAATGCTTTGCAAGCTTATTAATTTAATAGCTCTGATATTCATTCTGTTTCATCATGTGTTTCCTAGGCTTTTATTAATTTTGATTTGTTTTTTCCTCTTCAAATATTATTTTAAATAGCTTTCATGAAATTGCTGCATAATAAGTGTACCCTTTTGTTCTTATTCAGGGAAGCTCAGCAAAAGCATAACAAATAATAAAGCTGATAAAAGGATACATGAAACGCATACCAAAATCCAGAAGGCTTATTCTGATATCAGCATCATTTAACTTCAAGCCAAGACATGAATCTCATCAGGCAGCATCTTACTAAGCCGTTGGGCAATGGATTCAAGCCAACTTCAGAGCCCAGTAAGTAGGGGAATTCTGTTTTTACCCTCATCAACCCCTCATGACTATATGCAATATAGTAACGTGTTATTTAGCCATCCAGCGCAGAAGGTAAAAGGACCATTTTAGGGCCATTTTAAGGCTTTCAACTTTGCTGGATGAGCTAGGATTAAAATGAGTTGTTAGCATGAAAACAGAATACATAATGATCATGGTAGAGTCTAAAATAAATTATGATATTTATGCTCACGCACCTATATTTTGGAGAGTGAATGTGACTGAACAAGGCAATTATCTTTAATTGGGGGGGGGCTGGGAGACTACGGTCATTCCATTAATTATGTCCATCACAGCTAGTTAACAATATTGATTAACAAGATAAGAAGCAGAATGAGCCATTCATCCCTGAATGGCTTTTTTACAGATTTTGTTGTAGAATCACTACAACATATTTCAAAAGGAAAATAGCAGAATTGGAGCTGCCATATTTCCAACAAAGCAAGATTTCAAAAAGGTTATTCTGAAAAACATTCCTGAATCAATATGCTTTTGTTAATATGGAATAATTATTGAGCTACATAAACATACAAGAACATTCCGTAAGTGTGCCTGACATAGACAGGGAAAACATTCTTTGATCCTTGAAGCAAAGGGATTCCAGGCCCAAACTTTGCAGGGCTGAAGACAAAGACAAATTAAGATCTGATTGACTGCAAGTGATTAAGAAGAATGTAGATTTGCCACAAAAAGTCCTGAACTAACATGGAAATGGTTGTCTAAGAACAGCTCAGTGTAATCCCTGGTTTTACTCAAAAACAGCCAAGGGAATCAAATTATGAATTATTTTGTCTTTGAGATATTATGAAAGAGAAATACAGATGTACATATGTTCCCCCTCTCTCTCACACATATACACACACACTTGCTTCTCCACATGTTTTGCAATAGACAAGTTCTCAATCTGTGAGATGTCCTACATTTTCAAAATAAAAGTCTCTCTCCCCCCCCGACCCA
>VZRU01013528.1:19284-62572 GCA_013398155.1 Pedionomus torquatus
CACAGTGATTGATCCACAAGTTTGGTGGCAAGCAACCAAGTGGATATCAAACATGCGTGGTGCTTCTGAAGCGCCGGAGACAAACTGCAAATTGGAAATGCACTCCTGGTTACTCCATCGACAAAAGAGATCCTTGATGTGCAATTCCACTCATCATCCCTCTTAAACCATTATCAGGCAGCTGAGATGAGACAACAATGAATAAGCATGGGCCTGATTGTTAGCATGTCAGACGTACATTATTAAAAACAGTAGGGGAAAGAAGAAAGATGAGAGGGAAAGAATTTGTTTCTTTGTTCAGATGTTGGAAAGCTTATTTGGGAAAAAAGGAGTTCTAGGACACAATGACATAGATATAAGGACTTTATGCAATGAAGGCATCCAAACCTTCCTCGTGAAATTTTGGATAATGAAGTTTTCAAGTATTTTCCATTTTATATTGAAGGGATACATGCTCCTCTGATTTAGAAACATGGTCTTTTCTCTTTATCTTAGTCTTGCACCTTTTTTTAACTTATTTTAAGCCAAACAACTATCCCACAATTAACACAAAAGCACACATATTCTGACCCCATCTATAAAATACAAGTTCTTGGTCATGTTCCAAATTAGCATCTTATATTCAGTACTTTAAAAAAAGACATAGAAAGCATGATAGTTTTTAAGCTATAAAGCAATCATCAATTGTTAACAATAATATTTAAATGATTCTCTTAATGAAAACATTTAAGAAATATTTAACCACATCGTCCTCTGCGAAAATAAAGATATGGTTGTGTGATAATATCTACTATCTTCATTTACGAAAGGATTAGACCCTCTCAGAACACCTGCTTCAAACCAGAGATATAATAGAACCAATGCTAATTCTCCGCCCCCGTCTCCCCCCCTATAATATGTTAATACACTCAGACAAATTCTTTGGGGAAGTTTATGCTAGCAGATTTGTGTTTTACATATAAATGTAAAATAGTAAATCACGTGACCAAGAAAGAGATGTGCAACCTTAAGACAATGTAAGCTTGTAAAGCATTTTAAGACTGTCAGAACTTTGAGAAAAAAATAAAATTATTTCTGTCAAACATTGATACTGTTGTGTACCAGGAAATGCTGCAAGTCAAAGTTTGGCAGTAGCTGTCCCAACAAAGCAATTCCTTGCTTGTAAATTTAAACAAAAAAAAGAAACATTAGTAAAACATGGACTATTACAAACATCTTGGACTTTGTACTTGTTGCAAGAACTTTAACAATGAAATAACATTTCTGTAAGATTAGTGCTCTTGACAACGGTGCTGACCAAGTTTGCAAATGACTCTGATCAAAGCACCTAGGAAGGTTTCAGAAGATCTACTCACTCACAGATACTGCATGATAAATAAAAACAACTGGACAAATTAGAGTGTATCTAAATTGAACAAAAGTGTTATTAACCTTACAATGTGGATATTTTGATTTATGTGAATCAAGTGAGTTCTACATGAAACATAAATCATCACATATGTTTGGCTTGGCAATAAAAAACACAAAAGGCAAAAATGCAGATACTTTCAAGACTACAAAAAGTTTAAAAGGTGTCATCTCAGAGTTACTTTAGTGGAATGACTCTTGTTGATATCAGAAGTCTATAGTTAAGAATAAGTATTCCCATACGTAAAAAGTTAAATCCATACTGAAGTCAGTCTTACTACCGAAGAACTGTGAGCAGAGGAATGGTGATCTCTGCAGTGACTCCCGTGTGCATCAGATGAGACTAGAGAGAATGTCATGATGATTGTGGGTGCAGATGAGAAAGGGGAAGCATTGCCAGAACACTGGGAACTTTTGGAATAATTTTAGGAGTTAATTGTAAAAAAATTTGATTAAACCATGCTATTGTTTAGGGATCTTAATGTTTTCAACATTAAAAAGCAAAACTTTTTTCTTACATTTTTTTGCTAAATACAGAAACACAGTTTCTAACTAGATTACTTGAATGCCCCAAGATATAAACTACAGTTTCTTAAATTTGCAGTAGATTCACCCTTCTTTGGATTTCCTGGGGCTGAAAGCTCCAGTGTTGACTTCTGTGTTTTAAAACCACGTCTTCCCTTTTATTTCCCTATTTCTCCCCCTTTGCAATACTTGGAAAGAATCTTCTGCTATTAAACCCCTGCATTCTAGTAGTTACTAAGACTTGTTTCTGTCAAAAGAAAGAAACTTTGAACAGGATCAAGAGTAATTACATCAAGCTTTTTATTGTTATCACTATTTATATATATTAAGGGATGGAAGACTTTGTTTCCTTGTTTTCTTTTTTTTTTTTAAACAGAGGCAGTTCTTTATATTCTAGCTATTCGCACAGACGATTCTATTTCTCCCTCCATTGCAGCTGTCCTGCAAATAGATATATTGAAACAAATGGAGTTTCTTCCTTGTCGAACAGGTCTAAAGCAGCTGTTCAACAAGATCTCTTAAATAAGGATCACGCTGTTGAATGAAAAGTTCTGGCTCAATAGGTACCTCTACATCCCCAAAAGATCATTTTTTGCCTTCAGTTTTATTTGCAGGTATGACAGAACCCACAAGTTGCGAAGGAAGTCTGTAAGTTTTGTAGTTTGAGTGCACAGAAATCAATGCATTCCCATACCAATGTGCAGGTCTCTGCCTCTGTGAAAACGTGGTGTTAAGATCCAAAGAGGAATTAGGAAAAAAAAAAAAAAGCTACATATTAAATAAATTCTGTAGTGTACCAGCCCTACTATCTGTCTCATGATACTTCTTCATAGATTAAGTAATAAGCATCTGCTTATCTGCAGTTGCCAGGCTCTTCAGTTTCCAGTTATCAGGACCTCTATTTCTTCTGCCTCTCCTTCATGCTTCTACAATGTCCCTCCTGTGCTTCTTAGTGGCTGTAGCATTTCACAAATAACACAGGCCAGTGACAAACTATTCTCAATTCTGCATGTATTGTACATGTGTTGTTCTAATCTGTTTCTCAATAGAAAAGCAGTACTGAACTGTACTAACCTCTACATGCTAAAGCAGAGTTTTTTATATTTACTTCTGACTGCTGACATTCTGTTTGGCTCTAAGTCCCCATTTCATTTGATTGCAACAGAAAAACTTTGTCATGTGTAGGAGTTGGCTGCCTTAAGCAAATGACATAGCTAGACTTTCTGAATTCAAGCGAGTCAGTATTACTGCAATGTCCACCCCCTAAATGGGACCTGGAGTGAAGAGGTGGTTACATGGACAAAGAACTGATCTATCTTGACTACCATAGTGGTCGATGTAGTCAGTTCGCAAAGCTACACAACTCAGCTTCAATAGGCCCTAGGTGTGGGACTATGCTGGAACTATCTGAAGTAGCAGGACATTAAGAGAATTTGCTTGGGAAACCAAGCTGTACTGGATCATCAGGACTCTCAGCTTCTTCTTAGTACCAGAAAAAGCAGGAGCTGCTTGACAAGCTTTGTGATTGCTGCCACAACTTTAAAGGACGTGACTGTAAGCAACCAGCTAATCAAGGCTGACACACATAATTAAACCTGAACCTGGCCTGCTGGCCCAGGGCTACCCCAAGGCAGAACATGGCTTGGGGGGCTCTGAGAACCCCAGAAGTAGGTCTCCTAATTCTTTTCTCTACATCTCTTAAAAGAGAAATAAGGATTTTGGTATTCTGAAACGTCGTCTTAAATTTGGCATCCTTTTATCTAGGAACTGGCTGTAAATATAACGATAACCAGGGATATGCTACTTCATGTTCCATGAAGTCAGGATTCGCTGTTGAAATTGAAGACTTGTGCCTACAAATGTCTTTGCCAGCATATCTGAGTCAGTTGCGATCGGCAGCAACTCAAGGAGTCACGTTTGTGTATTGGAATACAGACATTGGTTGTGGGACATAATGACCAATTTTAAAAGATGATTCACGTGGTTTATTCTCCTAGCTCTTTCAAGCGGGCAAAAGCTCAAGTGTACCGCGTGTTTCTAAGGGTTTGTTTTTGTCACTGTTCATCAGCAACAGAGCCCAGCAAATTGGCAAGAATGACAGACTATTCTGATTGCAATATTTAGATAATCACACTACTTAGCAAATAAATTGGTAAATATACTTTTGATTAAGCAGAGCCTAAATAATTTTTAGGCTTCTAAATACTAATAAGGCCATTTTCAGTGTTTTCATAAACACATGGGTTGCATTTTTGTCTTTTTAAAGCTGCATTTATTGTTCTGTGCAGAACACTGGAAGCAGATGTGCTTTCCTTCCTGCTTTGCACAGATGAACAAGGTACCTGTGCAATGTGGCTGATTCACAGTAAAGCCACGTCCCTTGCTGTCAACAGGGTGAAGCCAAACACGCCCTTAGAGATCCCCACCAGTATTGGGCAGCAATGAGGAACAGAACGACCCTCATTTACCTTTCTACACGTTGGGTTAGATCAGACACAGAAGCCAGACAAAGGCAGAGTACTCCATACCCAACTAGGGCATTTAGTCACCTAAATGCACATTTGCATTGAATGCAAGAAAATTATATTCCTTATGTCATGGCGCATGGTTATATTTGCAAATACCAATAATAGGAGTGGGACTATGACTAACAGTCACAAGACTGATTTATTGAGAAATATTACACATGAAAAGATTCTCATGGAAGTATTTCAAAACTGCCTCTTAAGCAGGCAGTGCTATCAATACTCCTAAATTTTAAGTTTGAACCACTGTCTGTCTTTCCTCTTTTGTTTCTCTCATCTTTTTCAGTGAGCTATGTGTGGATAGCTCTTACTGTCCTGAGTGAAATTATTCCATATTTGACATGAGTTCTTAACCATAGATATTTGTGAACTTGAACTGGCTTTTTCAAATAAATCCAAGAATAAACATCTAATTCTTCATGAGACTTTTCATGGAAACTTCAGCATACGATTTTTTTGAACCATTGGATATATTAAAATCCAATTTATAAGAGGAAAAAAAAAACAAAACAAAAAAGGAACAATGTTCCCATTGCTTAATTATTTCTGGAAAAATAATCTTTCCCAGAACTGATTCCATAAACTGTGCCAGATTTAACAGTGAAGATGAAAGACAGTAAGCTCCTTTTAGAGCAGATTTCAAGAAGGCAAATCAAATAAATAAACAAAACAAGCAACAAAAGTAGGTAAGAAAATTAGAATCACCCTAATTCTGCACAAAGCTTGTCATTTGTTTCTCATTAGCACTAAAATAATATGAAACTTTAAATTATAATTACACACAAAAATTACAGTCAGTATGGTGATCTTATTCTGGATTATATCTCAGCCTCAGAAAGATTTTGCAGAGAGGAAGTTCCATACATACTGAACATGATGACTTTGTTGTTATATTCACACTTTTCCCCTTCTGCTTTTGTGAAAAAGCACTAATTTTATAATATTGGCATAACAGGTACTCTGATAGCATTTTCTTCTGTCTGAAAAAACCTTAAGTCATGGTAAATATTGACATTCATCACCATCTTGCACGTCTCTACAGGAGACTGGGACAGTCAACAGTTGACGTGACTGTGATATCAAAAACAGCAAAATGTAAAACCGAACACATACTGAATCTGAAGACAAAAAGATGTGAAAGGGTAACAGCTCTGTACAATTAAGAAAAATCTCTTCATGTCTGTGGTCATGGAGAATGGCTAATATTCTATGTTCCCCGCTCCCCCCCCACACCAACTTCTTTCTCAAGAAATCAAAGGGAAACTTATTTGAGGTAGCTTAACTTGGACTTTAACACAGTTTCAGAAATTTAGCCTTCCTGTCTGTTTACTCCACCAAGGAAACGTTTTCCACTTTAGCAGCAGATTAATCTAATTAAATTAATTTAATCCATTCTATATCCCTAAGGTAGAAAACAACCACACTTTCATTTATTTATGGGTTATTTTTTCCTAGATTCTGAAACTAGTGGCAAAAATTGCAGTGGAATTAATTTTGAAGACACATCTGATTTACGTTACCCCTTGCAGCAAAACTATCCCTTTTCCATGGTTAAGACTGCTTTCTTGATACCTCCCATCTGCAAGGGAAAGTGACTACATTTTTTCCTTTTTAAGGGAAAATGTTGTTCCCAGCAATCTCTCACTTTTACATAATGGGATTATAAAAAAAAAAGTATTCTTGGAACTGTCATGAATACTTCCCTTTGGAGGACTCTCACAAACTTTTGGACATGTTTCCCTGTATAAAAGTTCATAATGTACTATAACTAAATTAATACTGGTAAGGATTTTCTGTTCCTTTTAGAAAGGAAACAAAATATGTGCTGAGTTACACTCTGAAATTGGGTTAACATTATGCCAGTTATAAATACTTCTGCTCTGATTACTGGCACGGGTAACTGTGGTTCATTTGGGTGTCCCACTGTTTTTTCCTCATATAATTTAGATAATGTTCCTATCTCCTCAGTTTCTTTTTTTTTTTTTTGGTCACACATTGACTGTAAAAAACTGTGAAGACAATTTAGATGTTAGATTACCCTCAAATCATCACAAAAATCAAAACACAGTGTTAAAAGTGTAGAGCTGTTCTTTTTAAGGTTTCTAGCTAAGACCACTGCTTAAACTAAAAAGAGAAAGTGTCTCTTTGTGAGTTGCTATTTGTGGGCCTCTCAAAGTGCTATCCTTAGATTTCAATGAATTCAGAATTAACAGAATAAATTAACAGGGCTTAATTTCTCGGTTGCATCAATTTCAGATTTAAGTAATTTGGCCAAGTACAATTGTTTTAACCCTCCTAAAATTTTCTCCAATAATCAACTTAGAAATGGGCATCCTTTTTGTGCTTCAGTTTCTTACCCTTGGGGCGATGCTATGTAATGGCAATGTTTAGACTCTGATATTGAAGGTGATGTTTTGTGTGGCCCTTGCTCACAGAAAAGCAGATTGGTGGAACCTGACTCGAACTCTAGAGATGGGTTGGAAACTCGAGGGCTTGCTTTGCTGACTGTCAGTATCTATCTAATACTGCTGTGGAATGAAGAAAAATCTCCCATTCACTCAAAACTGGGTATATGGCATATATTAAATTTCAGCTATAAACAATAGAGTTACAGCCACATTATAATTCATGCGCAAAATATTAGCATTTTTCCATAAATATATTTCAAATTTCATCTTGTGTGCTTCAGTCTGGAGGGTATCTACACTCTCTAGATCTCATTTTAAATTGAAGATATGCACATTTTCATTTTTATACAGCAGATCTGTTTGCCCACACTAACATTCATGCTCAGATCAGCTGAAGCAATTTGTCAATTTACATTAAATCCATTATTTGTAGTTCATTTGTTTTTAAAGAAATAAAACTGCTTTCTCCCCTCAAATGTTTCTTAAAATGTAATTTTTATGAAGTGCCAGTGTTATTTTTCAAGCCCCTAAATGATTTTACAGTAGTCCTCATTTGATAAAAAAGTAAAGAAAAAAAATAGTTCCTTACATGTAATTAAATATTATACACTTGCACCATTTTCCATAGAAAAAAGGCACCTTTTTTTGAAAATGCTGCACTTTAGTTACGTCCTCACTCCTAGCCAAGTTTCCTCTCAATGTGAATACTGATCCAAATTCGCTTCAGATACTCTGAAACAGAAAGTAGCAACAAAAAAAATATGTTCAGATCCCGTTAGAGTTAATGACAATTTACAGTACTGGGAAAGTTAAGAAAACCTTCAATTTGAAGCAATGACTGCATTAATTTTCAGACTTTTCGAAATGTGACATTTGATGTTAATGATTTGGTTACTAACAGCAATGCTTTTGTGTCTGTAAATTAGAAAACAATCTTGGCTTTTAGAAGAATAACAACTAAAATATTGAAAAAGCAAAATATCATTTAAAGCTCCAGTATTGCTTTTGCGTAGCAATTAGTCACTGCTAACAAACATTCCTTCAACTATAAATTGACAATTACAGCAAAGTAATTAAATTGTCTTCTTTTGTCTAAGAGGTCCTGTACAATTCTGTGAGTTTTTTAAAAAAATAAATACATGGTTGTTTTTCTGTTGGATATGAACAAATATACTGCATTCAATCATTTGCTGACTTGCAGATGTACCTCACCTACACTCTCCTGTATCACCACTAAGTTATTATACGGTTGGCAAAGAGTTTCTCTTGTCAGCTCTCTTGCCCAGTTGCCAAAGATATAAGCAAATGAAATTCCTCTAATTTCAGTGGAGCGTAACTCCAGTGCCTGTTTGAAAGAGCCACAGCAGCAGTTTCAGATGTGTGAACATTAAACAAAGACGCCAAATACATTTTGTGCTGGTGACAAGAAATAAATTAGAAACAAAAGTCCAGAGGTGTGACGCAGTACGGTTTGTACTTCAGCAACATTTTTCCTGTTAGACTTTGTATATTAGTAACATATATTCTACAGTTTTAATAAAAATCTCTGATCAACTCCCCTCAGCTAGAAAAGACAAAGAAATAGGAATGTGTATGGGAGAGATACTACATTTTTAAGACTAGTCCAGCCCTTTCTAGATGGTCTGAAGGAGCTCCAAAGAACCCAAGAGGATCACATGATTACTCATTCATGAGAAGTCTGCAGGATTAGGTCTTTTGTAATATGCAATGCTTACTCAAAACTCTTTCTTAAGGACACCTGCAACACCAGAATTTCACTACAGAGAAGTAGGAAGAGGATCCTAATTTGCTTTACTTGTTTAAATAATGAATCTAAGTGGATGTGGATACCTTGATTTTATGCCATCAGCCCTTTCATTTACTTTGGATGCTTTCTTACTCTCAGTCAACAAATAGATGTTACCTGAGTAAAAGAGCATTCAGTAGTGAGCAGATTCCCTTCTTCACTACACTTAAAAGGGAAAATTATACCTATTTCTCTGGGTTGTCTGTCTTGCCAAGTTTCTCCACTTGGGGTGCCAAGGGAGGGAAGAGGCTGAATTGAAAAGGGGGCAGGTATACTGGTGTGCTGCTAGTGAAGCGGCCTTGGGATCCAATCCTTCCCAGCACTCAGATTAGCAGCTTTGGATCACAAAGTCTGCAGAGTTGATGCATCTGCCAGAGTCACTTTTCAGGAAAGAATTTTGTTATCATTTCTCTCTCACTCTGCAATGAAGTAAGATAAGGGAAAGACCCAAAAAACAGTCATCTCCATTTTCTACAGTCTCAGGACTATGCCTAATCAGTACTGGCAGCCTTAGGCACACTCAGATATTGAGACTGGCTTAAACTGAAACACGCTACCTAAAAGTCCAAGACACAAATTTTGGGTTTCTTGCCTTCAGTTTGATTTTACACTGGCAAGTCTTTCTCTGAAGACAGAGAAATTTTTCTTGTTTAAATAAAAGCTGATACTTTTTCTACTTAACATGTAGACTCAGAAGCACAGCTTGAAAGGGGGTATAAATCCCCACACGGGAGCAACAACTCACAGGAGTAGCAGCAGGTATAATCTTGGTGTAGCTTTCTTTCTAAATTTATTTGAATATCCAAGAGGACGGGATATCACATCTGATATTTGAATATTTCTAGAAAGCTAGCTTCACACTACACATTTAAATTTGTTTTGAGAAGCAGTGCAAGGCTGACCCTGTTTCAGTCTGCTGGGTAATATTTCTAAAATAGAGCATGGAAAACACAAAGAACATGTCAGTTTACATTCTTATTCCCATACCTAACTAGTGAAAATCTTCATACACATTTACAGTGTTTACCAATAGTAACTTCTGTTTAGATATGACTGCCACTCGTTTTTCAACATCTCAGCTAGTGCCTTCTCCCAGCTGACTGTGAGCCCTGTCCAGGATGATCCACTCTAGCTGAAACAGGGTGGAATGTGGTGGTAGTGCTCACTATGCACTCCCACCTTCAGCAATTCAGTCACCAGCAGCAGCTATCCTCCACCCAAACTGTGCTCCAGCACAACAGCAGCTGGAAAGCAGGGGTGCTGGTCATCTTCCTCTCTAATGGAGGTGGTAACAATTCTGTGTAACCTTGGAAGTCTCCTTTTGTGCAGAAGCAGCAGTGGCCTACAGCTCAGATTTTATTCTTTTATACCAACTTTTTTTTTTTTTTTAGTTACTGTCTGCTGTTTGAGTCAAGCTCATCCAAAGGACAGTAAGTACTGAAATCACATCAGACCCTTCTGGATGAGGATGGCAGTTAGGTAAGCAAAGACCGTCTTAACCTGATGCAAGAGCACAGAGCACAGGCTTCTTTGCTGTAGAGCCAGAAATTTTTCTATAACATACAGTCTTCAATATCATATTACTATTTAAAGATGAGGGTTTGAAGACAATACCTAAATTATTTCCAAATATTAAAAAGGTATTTAAACCAGATTTTTCTTGTATCTTCTTATTCTATCACATTACCTAAGAGATCATCACAACTGGAAGTGCAATTACCTGAAGTGCACAGAGCCTAAATAATACATTCTAAAAAGTTATAGATCATAGAATGGTGTGGGTTGGAAGGGACCTTAAAGACTATCTAGCTCCAACTCCACTCCCATGGGCAGAGACACCTTTCACTAGACCAGGTTGTTCAAAGCCCCATTCACCTTGGTCTTGAACACTTCCAGGCATGGGGCACCTACAGCTTCTCTGAGCAACCTGTTGCAGCATCTCACCACCCTCACAGTAAGGAATTTCTTCCTAATCTAAATCTATCTATCTCAGTTTAAAACCATTATCCCTTACCCTACCATTCCACTCATAAAGAGTCACCCCTCATCTCTCCTATAGGCTCACTCTAAGTACTGGAAGGGGCTATATGGTCTCTGTGCAGACTTCTCCAGGTTGAACAACCCCAGCTCTCTTATCCTGTCTTTATAGAAGAGGTGTTCCAGCCCTCTAATCATTTTTGTGACCCTCCTCTGGACCTGTTCTAACTGGTCCATGACATTCTTGTGCTGAGGACTCCAGGGCTGAATGCAGTACTCCAGGTGGGGTCTCATGAAAGTGGAGTAGAGGGGTACACTAAGGAAAGGATGGAGTAGGGTTATTCTTAGGTGCTAGTCAGCTGGTATGGAAAGGCTTCTTTATATTGTGTCACAGTAAAGCAACCTTGAAGTGACTCAAGTTTATTATTGTACAATTTCAAGAGTGCTTACGTTCCCAGAACTAGTCAGTATAGAAGTGGGGTGTAAGCGAAAATGATCTTTACATTTCTTGTTCCTTCTATTTTTGAAATACAGCACGTACTATTATAGATGGTTATATCTGCATATTACAAGCAATTACTGGGCAAAGTGCTTTTCTTTGTCAAAGTCATTGGCAAAACTTATATTACCTTCTAAGCAAACAAGCTGAGATCAGATCACTGTGTACACTGTGAAAGTGACGCGTGCTATAAAAAAAAAGGAAGATGGAAACTACAGTAATTTACAACATGTGCTCTTAAGAAAAAAAAGAAAGAGCTCAACTCAAAGATTCATATTAATATAATGAAATCTGACTTTCCTTCAAAGAACATATTAAAAACTTTATACATCAATCCCTGGCAACAACATTTGGTAAAATATTTAATTTATCTCAGCTGTGATCCATACTGTCATGGACTCTGTAAGGCTTATTGTTGTGTATGTGCACATTGTCCAGAACCTTACAACATCATACTACACGGGACAGTTGACTGCGAGGAGGTTATTATCAAATGCCATGACACGAGGTACACGTGCCCCTATCTAATTCTTCAGGAAACTTTAACAGTTCCTGAACAGCCTAAGAGCATTGCCCAATGATGCTGACCCAGGGAAACACATCTCAGTCTCAGAATGTAGTTTTTCAGTCTCTACAGTCTTTTTATTTAAAGTATAAATTATAACTTTTAAGGATATACTCGAATCATGGATAGTAAAGATGACTTTACAGCTACCTCATTAGTTTGAGAATAGTGCTTCACTCAGAGGGTTTATAGCCTATTAAGACAGTATGTTTTTCCTTGCATTATCCCCCCTCTTGTGCAGTACTAATTTCATTTTAACACTGAGATTTGAACACCACACATACAATTAGTTTCTATCAAGAATGAAAGCTCTTTTACTCAAGGTCACATTACATAGACTATGAAGCAGGATGAACTGATGTATTCAGATCAAATAAAGCAAGTCAAAGCTCTACTATTTCAGATCTTTTTCTCCTAATTTTAAGAAAAGTCTTGTTTGACCCAATCTAGAGATTTAGTGCATTTGAAAAAATGTAGTTCATTTTTCTTCTATTAATGTTATTCCTCCACACATACTGAAATTCTGTTTTAGCCCAATTAACAACAGCTATCTACATAAATAATTATAAAATATAATGAAGCACTGTTTTAGAACTTCACCGAAGAGCTCTCAATTAGTTCAGAAAAATTAAACAGGAGTGAAGTAATTAGTGTGGCACAAAGAACTCTAAGAGAATATTGAGTTTTTTTTTTGTTTGTGTTTTAAACATCCACTACAAAAAAAGTTCAGGTAAACCCATACCTGCAGTGACAGTAGACCCCTCTGGCTTATCCCATTTGTCAGCTAGTCACTCATTTAGAGGAGTAAAGACAGCTTTATGTGAAAGCACTTCATGTCCTATTTCAGGAATCACTAAGTTCATGAATCACCACAGTGGTTCCAGAAAGCAGTCATTTGTGTATACATCATCCTGCAGTATTTGAATTTTCCTGAATGAACCGTGTGTCACCTCCAGTTTTTATGTCTGTCATATGTTATGTCTTACCTGTGGCCCAGTCAAGCTGAAAGGCTTGATCACTCCGCTACTTCTTGATACTTTAAAGATGTGTTTCTGAATGTCAGGTTATCTTCCTGAGGAAGGAGAGAATATGCATAAGATGCAAGTTCATGTTGATAAATTTAGTACTTCAACAGATTTAAGGATAGAAGGAAAAAAAAAACATCTTTATGAGGTCAACAGATGCAGTTCTAAAAGTTAGGCAAGTTTCCTCTGGTCTTTAGTAGATGTGACAGATTAAAAGACAAATGTGAGGTAAAAGAACTGAGACAAATATAAACTGGGAGTTTTCTGAGTAAAGCTAAAGCACTTGGTGCCTGTGAAGAAGAGGAGATTTTAGGAGAGGATGGTGGAGAGGAAAGGGAGGAGAGCGAGGGAAGAAAAAGGGAAGAAAAGGTAGCATGCACAGTGCAGGGATAGTAGTGGGATGAAGGGAATAAGAGATTATAATCAACTGTAAACCCAGTCTAGAGCAATTGAATTGAATACCTACATCCAGAAAACACTCACTTAAAAAGGCACCTAACTAACTCTAGGTGTGTTTATATTTTAAAGGAAAGCTATGTAAATAAACTAAAAGTCTCTCCAAAACCAGGAAGTAAAGAGTATCATCCATCACCCATCCTCAGAAAGCATTTTCTAAATGATAGAGCGAGTTTTGCAGTATCCTCTGAATCAAATTTTTTTAATCATTTCCAGTTAAGGTGAATAGAAGCGGAGAGAGGATTTTTCAGTTCACTCCCAAAGTTTACAACGACTTTTGCTGAAGGGGACCAGCTGCGAATTAATGACTGGAGGACATCTGAGAAAAGATGATGCATGCATATCACTTTGAGCTCACTGAGACAAAGGTTTTCCCACACTTATGGATATATTTTAAACCATACAATAATTCTGGCTATAATTATTATTAAATTCAATGTATTATTATTTAAGTGAAAGAGTACCTTTATTTGGTACAGATCAGTTTCAAGATTTCTTCATTTCTGCTACAGTGATGTCAGCTGTGTGCATGCCTCGCTATTCACATTTTGAAAATCTTATCGATTGTCCAAATAAGCAAAGTACTATATCTCCAGCCAGTGGCAGTCCTATGAAGAAGAGTTTTAAAGATTCACTTGTCATAACTGCGACTGAAGTTCTATTCCATTTTGTGGCAAATATAAAGGTTTACTTTCAGTCTGCAATAAATTGAATGTTAGATTCAAATTTAAACCTGCAAATAAATGCGACCAGGGATTAGGCAGCATGGAATGCAGGTACTTCTCAGTGAATCACTAAATGTTAGCACCTCTCGGTATAGAAATTCAATTTTTGTCCTACTTTTCCTGACAAAAGGAGCCTTTCCTTTGATGTCCTCTTTCTTATGCTACCTCATGTCAAAAGGTGCTAGAATTGTGGTTTCATACAATTGGGAGAAGAGCTACACGAGTAATTTTATGCAGCTGAAGCATCCTCTCATGCTTTCTTCCTGCTGGACTATCACTGTTTCCTCTGCAAATTGGATCAGCAAATGCATCTGGCTGAGAAAAAATATTTTACAAGATTTTATTTTTATTTTTCTTAAAAGAAGGAAGAGGAGGCAAGCAGAGGAAAGCATAAGTGAACACTGTCAGTAAAGAAACACTCAGGAAAAGGTACTTAGCTTGATTTCATAAGGAGGATTCTCAGTTTTGAGCGAATATTTAAGTATTATACAGTTAGAAGTGTCTCATTCAAGCCACTGCAGAATCACATCCATCTAATCAGTCCAGCAAGTCAAAGAGTTTAAGCAGGGCATAATTATGATCTACATGAAAGCAGGCAATTCCTTCCACTTTTAGTCCCTATACAATCAGCACCATCAATTTCCAATGTATTGGGAGCTTCCTAGCTTCTGTTTCCTTCTCCTCAGCTTTTGAAAGAAATCTTGAGTTCCTATAGCTGAACAACTACCTAAAGATCTCAGAAAGCTGAATTAAAATAAACCCTATGTGCCAAAATGGAGGTCTATAGTGACGCTCCAGATTTGTTTTAGTAAATGTAACAACTCTGATAGCTTCTTCTTTTGAGGATGGTTTCGATTGTTAAGCTATTGTTAACTTGCTTCCTGCCTTTTATAAGGATAAATTCTCAGCATCTTCCAGAGGTAGAACGAGTTGGAAAAACATTAACTAAGACAGTCAATACTAGCTACGTTTCAAGATTATTTTCATTCTTATTTCATCTTTACTTTCTTTCAATGACTTCAGATAAATCTATGACAATAGCATAACATATACATAGCAGTGTATTTCTTAATTGTTTACACTGTTTCCAGCAGAAGTCAGAGCATACAAAGAAATATTTGCCATTGCACCAAAAGCCCGAATGAGACTGGGTCCCTGTAGGTCTATGCAAAATGCAAATTTATAATATGAAGTATATATGAGGAAGCACAAGCTGAATTGCTAACCAAGATCAAATGAGTTAGCTTTTATAAAACTTTATAAGTGTGTGCCTGGAGCTGGGACAACCTACCCAAAGTTATAGCAGAAGAAATCAATAGAATGGGACTACAGAGATGCATTCTGATCTGGCATGGTGCCCTCATAGTCTACCAGAGAGCCTCTTTTTCTGTACAGGGTCCTCACCATCGTGTTCATCCCTATTAATCAGAATATTCATGATCTATCAACTCAGTAAATTGTATCTGGAAAAAGCTATTAAAAAAAAAAAAAGAGTAGAGATGAACTTGAGGAAATCGTGATCAGTTTGAGTCTATTCCACAAGTATAAAAGAGGGACGAAAATAATTCACTATGTAACTCCTGCTGGATTATTCGCTCTGCTGCACTGAACACTCATAAGCACATTCAACTATTAAATTAGCACTGCTAAGCTGTGCTATTTGTGTTGGCTATTTTTATACACAGCAGGCAATAATCATTGCTTAATGAGACTAGGCTTTTAGACCAGGTGTGATTTTGTTGTTAGGAGATATATTTTTTCTACTTTTCATAGTTTTCATCCAAACCAGTACCACCTATTTCTGTCCTGAGGGATGCATGTTGAAGGCCAATTCCAAGCTCAGCATGGTGCATGATACTTGATTTGCACTGGTTGTCATAAAATGTAACACACAGCATTCTGAAGATGTGCAACAAAAGTACGATTTTTGTTATGTTCCCTGCATTAGAGATTGCTTCTAATTTGCAGACTTTTCTATTATACTTCAGTTGTTTTCTTTGCGAAGAAAAAGCTCTACTAAAAATGTTGTTTTCTCAAAAACCCACCTGTAATAATGAAAAAAAGTCTACACAGCATTTACTGTCAGAACACTACGCAACAGAAACAAACGTATTTTCCTGTACTAATGAAAAATTTTCAGCATATAAAGAGCTTAAATACATGCCATAAATGGCTGACTCATTGGTTTGTTATTCAGCTGTTTGACCAGAAAGAAAGTTTTAATATCTTAAAAATAAAAATCAAGGAAGAAAACCCCTAAATTTTGCACAGTTTAGAAGAGAAAGCCCAGATGTGAGGCAGTTGCAGGTGGGCATAAACTGCTGCTACAGACATTTTTGGGCAAAAGACAAATAAACAAACAAAGCTATGCATAAGACTGTGTTTGCCAGATTATTTTTTCTAGACTTAATGAACTTAAATACAACCAGATCAAGCGAAAATATGCATTCTTTCTCCCAACAAAACACAAGCAGATACAGTTTCTTTCATGTAAGATTTTTAGTTTTTTTTCTAGTCAAACCTCAGGCAAATACAGAGCACAGCTCTGAATATTCCCTTTTATAAAATACCATTACCAAAGACAAATATGAAGCAATTTGGGAACATCACTTTGCTTGTAGATTATAATTTCCAAATTAGTCTAGAGTAGCAGCTCTGCAAACTGACACCAGCTTTAACTACTTAAAATAGATTATAAAAAATATTTCCAGGTTGAAAATCAGTCAGGAACCTAAAGACAAAAGCAGTCAAGGATGTGGGAATTCCCTCAGAGTTAAAGAATTTCTCTTGGTTTTGGGGTGCTTTTGGAGGCACCAGAGGTTAATTTAGTCGGTAAGCAGGAAATTTCAAAAGTACAAAAGAAAATGTGTACAACTTGAACATTTTAACACAGTCCTCTAAAAAAGCAAATATAATTCAAACTAACATCTCCTGTACTTTGTCTCAGTTTCCACCTTTAGGATGCGGATAATATCACTTGCTTATTGCAAAGCAATAGGATGCAGAGTATTCACCTTTTCATATGTCCTGTGATCAAATATCATGGAAATGCTACAGAAAACAGAGTTAATATTTTATATCTTACGTGGTCCGAAAGAGTTCTTTGTTGCTGTGTTTTTTTTTTTTTTTCTTTCTTTCTTTTTTTCCTTTAAAGTGGTATTTATTACTGTTACAACATCAAAAGCTCCACAGTTCTCCTGGCCTCTTACAATCAGCTTCAGAGTACTAACACCCTTCAAAATGTGAGAAAACTCACAAATAGCTATGTGGTAATTTTTTTTATACAAAACTTAGCAAAACTGATTATGGTGCATATTACTAAATACTACTATGGTTTTTTAAGTTATGTTTAAAAGATGCCATAATACAGAAGCCCTAGGTTCTGGTGCTTCTGGTGACAACCTGGTCACATTCTGCTCTATGTTTCTTTCTAATATTATGGACACTAATGGTCTCCATTTCAGTTAATATCAGAATCTGTACCTGAATAAGTATTTTTCCTAGTTTAAAAATGTACAGCAGACAAAGTACTACACCAGCACTACAGCAGGAAACCTCAGTTTTGTCAGTTTGCTTTGACAACATACTCTGATTTACTTTCATAACCAAAGCACTATGGATTCATCTTTTCATTGCACACATGTCATTAGAGTGATGTGAAATTAGTAATTATTCTTCACGTAGCTCTTAAAACCCATAGCAAGCTATGTAGAAATAGTATTAACAGTCATTTAAATTAACTGTCTCATTGTGCAACCAAAATTTCACAGCATTCAGAAACAGCAAATAAAAACAAGATCTGAGGCCAAAAAAGAATTGGATTGAAATATAAAAAAGAATAGGATTGAAAAATATTTGCTACTTGACATTGCCTATTCCTATTCCTACACTGTCCCCCACAGTCACATTTTTAAAGTTTGTTTTTAACTTCCAAGTCTTCAGGAAACTCCAGAATTTCTGTAGAGATACTTACACATTGTACACGTTTTGCACTAGGTGGAGGAAAAAGCAACACACATTCTGCTTTTCTTTAGAAGGACAAATCATTAAAATCTTTGTGCTACATTAATAACACACACTCACCCACCCAGATAGCTGTCACTACTGCAGAAGAGGAAAGTGATCCAACAGCGCCTGCAATGTAGGTCCTTCAAATCAGTCTGTTGTCCAGCTGAAAGGTATGAGTAAAGTCACATTTGTCGAGGTGCTCACATTTCTCTTCTATATATTGACATCTATTTTTTGCAGCCCAGAGCAACACATTAATATAGCCCTTTTTGACAAATGGTAGTTGAACCCGTGAAGGGTTGCTGTCTACAAAACTTTGCCCTGCTCATCCAAATTGTACATATGGCTTATTGACAATGCCTTCTACTACTACTTATAAATCCCCAGACACTAGGAAAGAAACACGGTTGTGTCAAAAGTAATGCATCTCATCAGCAACATATTATGTATCTCCACGTATCTCTGAAAATTAAACCAAAGAGAATAATCAAATCCTCACTTTTAATTGTACATGTTCTTTTACATCTGCATGAAGAAATGATGAATCAGAAGTAACTGATCACCTGGTTTCAGTTTGATTTATGGGGCACATTTTTTTGGTTTATTTTTCTACCCAGAGAGATGTTTAAATCCCCGTTCTTAGATGTTTTTGAGACTCAGCTAGGCAAAGCCGCAGCTGTGCTAATCTACCATTGATGAGTCCTGCACTGAGCATATGGTTAGACCTTCATAGGTCCCCTCCAGCCAACAATTCTGTGATTCTACATTGGGAGATCAATGTCATACGTGAACTGGAAGGTAACACCACATTTCTTATGCTCTCTTATCTAGTGTAGCCTGATTTTAATTTCTAAACACCCTTATCTGTACTAAGATTTCTCTTTACATGTTTGTCAAGGCCATTCGTGTACAAACATTAAGATAGTCCCAATTGTCCTTTCACCAGCCACCTGATCCTGGCTTGACTCAAACACAAGTGCTACCCTCAGAAACTGAGCAGAGTTACTAGGTTGGATCTCTAATAACAATCAACACTTAAATCCAACTGGCAACTCGGTTTTGCTTCTCTATTATTAATATAGCCATAGTACCAAAAAAGCGTATCTAAATATTTGCGCATCCGTTACGCATGGGACGCACAGATGCAGTAGCAGGTACTGTCCAAACACCCAACACAAAGGTGCCTCTTGGCATACTTTTCCAGAAATTCCTTGAACGTGAGATTTCTTAAGAAAAACAAAACAAAACAGGAAAAAGATTGTATCATGCATTTCTGACAAAAGTTATTTACTGAGCTGCCATGAGTAGCAGCATTACAAAATCTGAGGTAGGGAAAAAACACATAAGCTTAAGGAATATTCTCTTTTTTTAAGACAAACTCAGCAGAAGGGGACTGTAACAGAAGTGAGTGAATGTGGAATAGCCAGGCTGGTCTGCCCTTTAGATCAAGTATTTAAAGTGTGGCAGTTGCATTGATTTCCTATGTCTGCCATACTGTATTTCTCCTACACTGACAAACAGGAGATGGGCTGATTCATGAGAGTCACTATTTGCATATTAAGTTTATTGGCTTTCTCCACTACAGCTTATGTCAGTAATGCTCAACAAAGATCTTTTCACAATGTATTCTCCTTATTGTGTTCTCCACGTGAAAGATAAAATATGGCAATTACATATATTCATATATTTACTTTCTCTACCTTTACTATTTTCTAATTTTAATGTTTTGGCTATGAAAACTGGGGAAAATAATGTCTGCAATTTTAAGAAAAATAACGTAATTCTGGGTGTGCTAATGCACCTTCTTCTGTCAACATTCCTCTTCCTTGTACTGGAGAACCAGTTCTTGATTTCCTCCTTCTTGTGACAAAACATTATTTTTTCTCATGGGAATAATCTCTGAATGGCTCTTCTTTTCTCCCCTTTGTCTTTTTGTTCTTGTTCTGGTAGGACATAGTATACCGCAAATGATATAACACTAGCCAGGCAGTCTCTTTCAGTATAACAGGTGGAGAGTAGTCGTATGTAAGGTTTGTAAAATGCTTCAAAAATAAAAAGCCACAGGACAAACTTCTCTTGTCAGATAAGCCTGCACGTGTAATGTACTGTAGATGTTGGATATTACATCTTTCTGAGGTAAACTACAGGTGTCATCTTGAGTTGTCCCATTTCGTATACAGTTCACCACAGAAGGGGACTGGACCCAAATCAGAGGAGTCACCAACATGGCTAAGGCAATATGAACTACTTGTCACAGGACTGCAGGGTGTGTGTGCATTAGATGTGCCTTGCAACTGACAGAAAGCCTTTGAAGACCATAGAACAGTGGAAGGGTGATTCCACATTTGGAAGTGTGTCTTAATTCATCGCTCTCAGGCATAGTGTCAGGCTGCCAGTGTAACTGAGGACCCGCAACCAGCTTTCCAAATTTTTCTTACAACAGCAGGCAGTAGATAACGTTTTTCTGAGGTCTCAGCTTACTTAGCTCCTTAGAGGCAGCTGTTGCCCACAACACTGCAGGGTTCTGTGACTATGGTGTAAGCTTCATTTGCTCCTTGGTTCTGCAATAAGTTTTTGCCTCTCATAACTTGCTGCTCTGTTTTCATATTGCTAGTAATGTATGTTCACAGCCATTAGCTCTGACTCCTTAACTTCTTCCAACTATTGCCATGGCAAAAACCACAAAATTGACCTTCTGTGACAAGCTTTTGTAACCCTTTCTCTGCCAGCCCAACAGCATATTGGTGGAAGTCACGCAAATGTTCAAATATATGCCTATTGTATTTGGTTCTTTATAGGACAGGAGATCCTATTAGGTCTTTTTCACAAAATAAAAAATTCAATCTTTTCCACATTTTCATTTCAGTGTTAGTTTTCTTTATAAGCATCCTCACTTTCCTACTTATATGAAAAAAACCACTATGTGTCTTATGTGATCATTGCATAGTAGCATTTGTACAGTGCTAAAAAATCTGTCTGAAAACAATAGAGTATGAGTTTGATTCATTTTTTTTTTATAGCTGTTCTTCATTTTTTGAACAACTACTTGTATTAACGTTCCCAGCAATTTAAACTACCTAACTTGTTGGTATCTACTATTACATTAAAAGATTAGAAGTGTTTCCTATAGCAAACTGTTCTAAGTGAAAGTAACTGTGAGTTAAATAATCAAATGTTCTACTTCATTAAGTTCTCCACAGAATTAAATTTGTAACTTAAAAATGTATTCTTTTCACAAGATATAAAAGCAAAGCAATAGAAATGATAAGTATGTTATGAATTTGATTATAAGGATGTCATTCAGCTGGTTAAACATATGCATTAATACTATTTTACATCCTCTAAAATTNCATTTTTAAAGGTGTATATATATATACACACATATATCTTTATATATATAATCAATTACATTACAATTTGGAAATAAATAGAATATTCTACAAATATAATTAAAATTCAAAAATTTCAACATTTTAACCTAGCTTGACACAGGAAACAACTGAAATGCCTCTGTGTTCTTTCATGGAACAAAAATCCAACCTTTGTCTCTCTCTGTCATATATTTATATTATTATGCTGCCTAAGATAGAGTCATTAATGAAGCATAGACTGTAGACTAAGATTCCTGTCTGTGTCACCAAATAATTTTTTTTTAACTCACTCTTCTTACAAAATGTTTAAGACTCTTATGTTGAATCCTCATCTTTCACTCATTTGACATAGTAATGCATAAAGATTTATGGTAATGAAAAAATAATTATATATTCATGGATATGTAGTGCTGGAGCTGCAAAGAAACTTCAGAAGCTTTTCAAAGAGCTGATTTTTGTGTCCATTTCACATGAGTTTTCATTTTGGAAATATTAAATTTTTTTAGCAGTCATGGTAAGCTATGATTACATCGTGACATTTGTGGGTTTATTCTGCTAAAAATGTTGCAGACAGAAAGTAATTTCAAACTTGGCTTTAAAGCTGCATGCAGACACATAACAGAACTCCTGTATTCACTGTGGCTCTTAATAAAACTCAGTTAATTGAATAAAAAGATTAAAACCCTTCCTCTGAAACATTACCAATCCTCAAAAAAAAATTCAAGTAATGCTAATTATTTGAATTTTAGATCTCCAGTTTCCTGCTGAGCCAGATCATGACTCTGGAAGACAAAAAAAAATAGCAGCAGTATCACTCAAGTATAAAAAATATAAGATCGGAATCAGCCCACTTATCTAGAAATGTTAAAAAGAAACTTTCAGTTTCAGAATTTCAGTTTAAGAAGTCTTTTACTCCTCCCACACATAAACAATAACTCATTACCAGGGACAGCATAAAAGAAAAACTGTATCCAGTTACATTTTACAGAAAAAAAAAAAAAAATTGTATTAAAATCACATTATGTAAACATACTACCTCTATAAAACACAAGTTTATTTGAGATTATGCAACATTCATCTTAAGGATTGATGTACTGAAGCACTAGAATTTATTTTATGTAAATTTGTTGGTTCAGAGAAAGATTTCAGTAGTGCTGTAATAATTAGTGGCTATGTTCTACCTCGTTAGCCTATGAACAGAGCCAGGCTCGAGTTTCCTACCAGAAACACTGCAAGGAATACAGCATACATAAATTTCCTACGCTTTACAGTCCTTAAGACCTCAAAATAGATACAGGGATTCTAGGCTATGTGGATTAGTAACATGATCAATTGTATCATAAGTGAAAATTTCATTATTATTTTTGATTCTTCGTGTTTTAGATTAATGCAGATTAAAAGCTTGTTAAGTCTTCTTCTGCATTCGTTAGGTTTTCAGTAAGTGGAAAATTCTCACTGGCATTACACTAATGAAGTACACTTAAAGTCAGCTGGTATAAATTGTGAACGTGGCACATAACAATTTGACTCAAATACATCATAAGATCTAAATTCAGGGAAAATTCCATACTAGCCCTTTCTACATTTTAATAAATGTATTCAAAGCCATTTTTTCTGTCAATTCCTAAGTTACAGCTTAATTAAAAGGGATCAAGTTTTCATTAGTTTTTGAAAACTTATCCACAAAACAGGATTTTATACAAACAAATTGAGTCTTATTTTCTTCTTCCTTCTTAAGTAAAGTTCATAAAGATTCACATCAATTTCCATCGAATAAAGTTTTCACAATAACAACTCTGTGCTTCTTTCTGAGAATGTAAGTCCAAAAATAGTAGCTTTTGTTACTAGAAACACTCAACATTTATATCTGAAACAAGCCAATGCAATTTGATTTACTTCCAAAGCAAGGACTAATTAGAAGAAAGCAGGGATACAGACTATTAAGTAGTCTCACCCACAGAAATAACCCTGCAGTCATGAAGGAAAAAAAACAAGCCCTCAGACATTGCATGTGCTTGCACTCTAGTGTGATGTTTATAAATCAGGATGTATCTTTTACATGGCAGAGATGTGTAAATGCTGACAAGTTGGCTAACAGCAGCAGGAAATGATGAAGATAATGAAGAAAAGTAGAGGCAGTCATTAGCTTTTTCTATTTATGCTGGGAAAACTTGCCTATTCCTCCTGAGAAACAAGAGTCATAGGCTATGTCTACACCACAGTCAGAAACATGACTACAGCAAATGTGCCCTTACCCAGGATAAATTGAAGACATCGAGCTCAGGTATTAGCAAGAGAAAAAAAACAGCATATAAATACATGGTCTAATTATCCCGAGTCCTGGCTGGAACCTTCTTATTGATATCTGGACTGACTAACTAGATTAAAGCAAGGCTTAAGTGTTTTCTCTCTCCCATCAAAACCAGCAGGGNTATTAGGTCTTTTTCACAAAATAAAAAATTCAATCTTTTCCACATTTTCATTTCAGTGTTAGTTTTCTTTATAAGCATCCTCACTTTCCTACTTATATGAAAAAAACCACTATGTGTCTTATGTGATCATTGCATAGTAGCATTTGTACAGTGCTAAAAAATCTGTCTGAAAACAATAGAGTATGAGTTTGATTCATTTTTTTTTTATAGCTGTTCTTCATTTTTTGAACAACTACTTGTATTAACGTTCCCAGCAATTTAAACTACCTAACTTGTTGGTATCTACTATTACATTAAAAGATTAGAAGTGTTTCCTATAGCAAACTGTTCTAAGTGAAAGTAACTGTGAGTTAAATAATCAAATGTTCTACTTCATTAAGTTCTCCACAGAATTAAATTTGTAACTTAAAAATGTATTCTTTTCACAAGATATAAAAGCAAAGCAATAGAAATGATAAGTATGTTATGAATTTGATTATAAGGATGTCATTCAGCTGGTTAAACATATGCATTAATACTATTTTACATCCTCTAAAATTTGTAAGATGAGCATATTGGGACAGTATGCATGGTTGAGGGCCTCCAACCTTCCAGAGCAGCATTCGAAGTCCAAATGCAATTGTGTGGTGCTTGAAAGGCAATGCTAGTCCAATGTGATTTGCCAGCTGAATCACCCCCTAAAAAAGGTGTGTATATATATATATATATATGTATGTATATGTATATATATATANCAGAAAGTAATTTCAAACTTGGCTTTAAACCTGCATGCAGACACATAACAGAACTCCTGTATTCACTGTGGCTCTTAATAAAACTCAGTTAATTGAATAAAAAGATTAAAACCCTTCCTCTGAAACATTACCAATCCTCAAAAAAAAATTCAAGTAATGCTAATTATTTGAATTTTAGATCTCCAGTTTCCTGCTGAGCCAGATCATGACTCTGGAAGACAAAAAAAAATAGCAGCAGTATCACTCAAGTATAAAAAATATAAGATCGGAATCAGCCCACTTATCTAGAAATGTTAAAAAGAAACTTTCAGTTTCAGAATTTCAGTTTAAGAAGTCTTTTACTCCTCCCACACATAAACAATAACTCATTACCAGGGACAGCATAAAAGAAAAACTGTATCCAGTTACATTTTACAGAAAAAAAAAAAAAAATTGTATTAAAATCACATTATGTAAACATACTACCTCTATAAAACACAAGTTTATTTGAGATTATGCAACATTCATCTTAAGGATTGATGTACTGAAGCACTAGAATTTATTTTATGTAAATTTGTTGGTTCAGAGAAAGATTTCAGTAGTGCTGTAATAATTAGTGGCTATGTTCTACCTCGTTAGCCTATGAACAGAGCCAGGCTCGAGTTTCCTACCAGAAACACTGCAAGGAATACAGCATACATAAATTTCCTACGCTTTACAGTCCTTAAGACCTCAAAATAGATACAGGGATTCTAGGCTATGTGGATTAGTAACATGATCAATTGTATCATAAGTGAAAATTTCATTATTATTTTTGATTCTTCGTGTTTTAGATTAATGCAGATTAAAAGCTTGTTAAGTCTTCTTCTGCATTCGTTAGGTTTTCAGTAAGTGGAAAATTCTCACTGGCATTACACTAATGAAGTACACTTAAAGTCAGCTGGTATAAATTGTGAACGTGGCACATAACAATTTGACTCAAATACATCATAAGATCTAAATTCAGGGAAAATTCCATACTAGCCCTTTCTACATTTTAATAAATGTATTCAAAGCCATTTTTTCTGTCAATTCCTAAGTTACAGCTTAATTAAAAGGGATCAAGTTTTCATTAGTTTTTGAAAACTTATCCACAAAACAGGATTTTATACAAACAAATTGAGTCTTATTTTCTTCTTCCTTCCTAAGTAAAGTTCATAAAGATTCACATCAATTTCCATCGAATAAAGTTTTCACAATAACAACTCTGTGCTTCTTTCTGAGAATGTAAGTCCAAAAATAGTAGCTTTTGTTACTAGAAACACTCAACATTTATATCTGAAACAAGCCAATGCAATTTGATTTACTTCCAAAGCAAGGACTAATTAGAAGAAAGCAGGGATACAGACTATTAAGTAGTCTCACCCACAGAAATAACCCTGCAGTCATGAAGGAAAAAAAACAAGCCCTCAGACATTGCATGTGCTTGCACTCTAGTGTGATGTTTATAAATCAGGATGTATCTTTTACATGGCAGAGATGTGTAAATGCTGACAAGTTGGCTAACAGCAGCAGGAAATGATGAAGATAATGAAGAAAAGTAGAGGCAGTCATTAGCTTTTTCTATTTATGCTGGGAAAACTTGCCTATTCCTCCTGAGAAACAAGAGTCATAGGCTATGTCTACACCACAGTCAGAAACATGACTACAGCAAATGTGCCCTTACCCAGGATAAATTGAAGACATCGAGCTCAGGTATTAGCAAGAGAAAAAAAACAGCATATAAATACATGGTCTAATTATCCCGAGTCCTGGCTGGAACCTTCTTATTGATATCTGGACTGACTAACTAGATTAAAGCAAGGCTTAAGTGTTTTCTCTCTCCCATCAAAACCAGCAGGGCTACTTTAAATTAGAATCTCTCTTCAACTAGAAATAACTTTTCAGTGCTAAATATTAAAATATTCTGGTCAGGCTGCTTGGCTGCAAATGTTGCCTCCTCCCCTGTAAGAAAGTCTACTCAGCTGGAGAGCAGAGTACAAGCATCAGAGCCTGGAGGCTAAAGATGCCAAAGTAGGTAAATGGGCAGAGCCCTGGGCTCATCCATGTTGTGATTTTTTTCTCCCTAGAGCTGTGTGGTAAAGGAGAACCATGTTGCAGCTGCACATCAACCCAGCAAACAGCAAAGATTCCAGCAGAAATGCATTTGTGCTTTAAAGAAATGAGATACAACAGTCTTTATGCAGCTTCTCAATTAAATCCTCTTTCTTATATAACTGTTGATGGTAGCTCATCACAAAAATGTTCTTCTATTGTTTTCAAACCAAAACTTAAATATTCTATCCACCAGGAAATAATAACACACCTTTATAGCAGAATAGAAACCTGCCTATCAACCCAAACAGAGACAGCAGTTGTACCCACTCAAGTGAATTTCACCAACAATTTAGTTTCGTATAGCTCATAAAGCACTTAAGGCTAAAATAACCCTGTGCTTCTCCTCTAGGCAGATGATGCAGAAACATCAATACTGAAGGTTTGAAAAACCCTATTTAAGTCTGGTGATGAAGAATTACGCGCCTTCTCACATATTTCATTTTTGTGGTAGATGACCATCTCAAGGGAAAACTTAACCTACTGTCATACAGATCCCTTCCAAATCACAAAATAGACACCAGTGTTCTCAAAGTAGAACAAATTCAACTGAAGTAGCCTGCTTTCATCTGGAATGGGAATAATCTTGCTGAAGGAAGACTTACTGGCCATTCCGTGTCAGAGTTTTCATATGACCAGGAACTAAAATCCCACCACTTAGTGTCTTGAATACTGATACATTAACTACTGGAAACAAAATATGTCCCTATTTATATTAGCATGCTTGAATTATGAGAAAGTTTTCTCAATTAATACTGTTACCTTGCCAAACACCTATGAAATTTGGCAAAAAATGTTGATTCAATAATCCAGTGTGAAATTTGTCCTTGGAAAACACAACGTGTAACAGGATTCATGACAGAAAAATGCTAAAATACACAAGGGTCTGTAGGAATTCATTTAGGAATTCATGTAGGAATGATCATTTATAGCCACCAGAAAACAAAGCAGAGATGGCATAAACTGTAAATCATATTAAGCTCAAAATGAGGTTGCTTTGGTCATCTGGTAAATTCAGAGCATCCTAAAGAAGGGAGCATGCAAATAAACACTGATTTTGTTGCTTGTTAAGCACTGAACTAGTCTTTCCAGTTTATTAAGCAAAAAAAGCATTCTGTTTGTTTATCTCAGGGATTCTAAGAGATATTAGTTAGTGGCAAATCACACACACACCAAAATAAAAGGGCAGCAAAAAAGCAAACACCAAGTGAAGTGTTTAGAAAATGACTCTGTCTTCAACTAACATTTTGACAAGGAAAAGCAGTACAGGAAGGATGAGAGGCCCAGAGAGGCATGGGATGACTGCAGTATATGAAACACCGCTGGTGTGTTCTGATAGCCAGAGCATTTCACTCTAATAATGTTGAGAAAACAAAATTTTACAAGTGACATCCAGTAAATACATAATCAGAGAATGCTTAAGTGACTCGGGATTTGGAAGGCAGTTACTTAAGGAATAAGTTAACTGTTTATGTAGTTGAGTTAAAAAGACGTTAAGAAGAGGGTGTAGAATGACTTGCTATATGTCTTTGATAATAATCCAGCAGGTACCACACAAATAGTTTTGTTAGTATTGGCAAAACTAAATAAACCCCAAGGAGAAGTATGATTGGAAAAAGCAAACCTTGTGGTGTAAAATAAACATGCATGTCAAAATCAAGTACCAAGTTCACTCAGATTCCTGACAGAAGTCTATAGCAATGAATTGGCAGCCTTACTGTTTATACTGCTCTAACTCATGTGTTACTTGAAAGGAAATTTTCTTTAGCTAATGCTGAGACCTTGAGACAGGAAGGTCTCCGTCTTACTGACATTCAGCTGTAGGAAAAGTGGCAGCCCATCCATTGTGTGTCTCATCCTATCCTATATTCTACCACCAAGGTCTAGGTGGTAAAACAGATTATGATTCACCAAAGAAAGCGTGTAGGGTTTTTTTCCTTGTAGTCAATTTAGACTGTCAACACAAACTGGAAAAAAATTTTGAACAAAGAGTTCAAAATTCTAATTTTAAAATATACTAGAAATACAAAAAATTAAGTCCCAGTGAGACAGAATTTGGATTTCTGTGCCAGCCTGCAGTAACTAATCTGTACCAAGACAGCAAGGGCAACTGCTGAAGGCAAGGGGGAAATAACTTTTTCTTTCTTTCTTTCTTCCTTTCAGCCTTATGACAGACTTAGTTTTCAAGTCTTCTCCTAATCTGGATTTTCAAAAATTTTCTCCTGACACATTTGCTTCATATTATTCAGATACTAATTACAGGCTTTGTTGGTTTTTGAAGGAAGGGAGGGTTTCCTTTAGAAATTAGTGTAAATACTAGGGATTTTGCAAAATTTGCTGGCATTCCTGAATGAAAGTGAATTTTGGATATGAAAATAAAGTAGACATTTGTGAAAGGTTACATTAGCCAAGGCTACATGAGATGAGTAAAGTATTTCCACTGGCTTTGGTTGAACTAGATTTAGCCAAATCAAGAGGGGAAAATAATAATAATAAAAAAAAATATCAGAAAATCAGGCAAGCTGCCCTCTCCTGTCCTGCTATGCAGGCAGATGAAGACCAGTGGGACAAATAGCATCCTTCCTAATACAGTTATTATGTCTGGTAGGTGACTCACTATCTCTCTTCTAAGTCATACTAGTAATGTCAGTATAAATTATTGACTAAACCACATTTGCTGAGACTTACTTGGATGTCGATAGTATTGAAAGGAAATTAGAAAAAGATACCCATGTAGCCCTTGATGGTTGTGAGTAATTTTTCTGGATCAAAATTACATCTAGTTGTGGTATGGTTTGCATCCAGTATGTGGTTTAGCTGTGTCTGGAAATCTGAATTAAAAAGACTTCCTAAGAACACCCAACAAAATTTGAGCACATTTTAAGTACTGTATGTTCAACAGAATGAATTTTTCCTAGTTAGTGTTATTGACTTCTTTTACCAAGGAAATCTGTCTATGTTGCATGAATATGATTTACATTCAGAAAGTTCTGATTAGATGTGTATTCTCATGCTCTTGTCTAAGTTACAATGTCTTAAAATATTTGGTAGCTGCTATGAAGACATATGTTCTGGATATTGGACAACAGCAGAAATTGCTGCATAAAGATTACATTAATCATAGAGTTATCAGGCATTAATTCTGCCAGGTACTCAAGAGGCCAGTAATTTTCCCTTTGTGATTAGGGAGGGAAAGTGTAGGATGTCAAGCTTATCAGTAAGTCAAAAAACAAACTGGGACAAGAATTTGAGGACCAATTAGCTGGAAACTTCCCCAGAATTCAGTAACAACCATTATATGAAAAATTCTACACATCATACAGTCCTAACAAGAAAATAGAGCAACAAATACCCCACTTGCCTTCACTACATCGTCTACATAGGGACTGAGGAAGCTTCTCAATGACCCTTACTTTTTGTGAGTGCTTTGCATACTTTGTTGTCCATGCTGAAGGACCAGAGAATTTTAGCTTAACTTAATGCATTCTTTAAACTTATCAACATCTCTTACGGAAAGAAACTTTCCGCCAAAATGCAGAAAGCTTCTGCCTTAAAGAAGGAGTTACGGTTTGCCATTATGCCTCTCTGATGATTTAATATTTATTTTTTTTACAAAAAGCATTGTGTAAGAGGAGAAGACAGTCTGTTAAATGACAGAAATTCATTCTTTCCTGTCTTCTTGGTGTCTGTAAATGAAATTCTTATGCAAGCTCAGTACAAGTTTTAGTACTGAATGAAATAACAGCAGTTTATATGCTTAAGCAGTACAAGGCCAATCAGAGACTCCTGGAAGACAGAACAATTTTTTCACTCAAGACTTCTTTTTGATCCACATGGGTAATTCTAAAAGTGTTATGTTAAGAAACCATTATGCTAAGAGGCCCAGCATTAAGAATCCTGAGCTTAAACTGTCGCTTTATGAAGCAGATTTATGCCTTATGACAGTAATTGCTCACACCAAAGGAGCAAGCTGGTGCACCAGCCAACACAAAGCAGAATATGGTGAGAGCATAGAGTTATCACTGTTAGATGAAGTTATGGATCTGATAATGTCTGGTTTTTACAACTAGAAGATGACTTTTCATTTAAATAAATAAATAAATAAGCATACTATATAGAAACCGGCACTTGTTTTTCTAAAAGAACATAAATGAACAAAATAACAAAAAAATGCTGGCACTTCTGTTCAGCTTTGTTTTTTAATGTCACTTGAATCACAACAAGCATGTTGTACTTGTTTCGGTGTGCTTGAATTTGTATTGTTTTTAAAGAACTAGTTAAATCTTAATTTAAGCTATTCTGTGTTTCTTGAGTTCATGTGCTCATTATAAAATAAGCTAAAAGGAAAAAAAAAGGAAATATAAAAGCAAAGCAAAGAAAAACATCTGTTCAAAGAAAAGTAAATCTTGTGCCTGTAAATTGCTGGATTGGGATCTTTGTAAAAGGCAAAGACCAACTTTGTGCACCTAGGAAGACAATTTAGAAAGTCTAATATAAGCTATTAAACAGGGAAAACTAGAAAGGTTTCCTGGTTGCAAAGCTACATATTAAATAAAACAAATAAAATTTGCTCCTATCTCCCTTCTCTCTCCGTTTTCCATCTTAGATTTTAAAAGCTTTTTATAGTGTTGCGTTATGCCTTCTCTCAGAAAACTGAATAAGTGAAAAATAAAACAGCTCCATAAAGTATACTTTGTTGATATGTTTTTCAGGTTTTGCTCTGCCAGTAAATTCAAGCATGACCTGAATGGTAACAGCAAGTTTATGGACAATGAGTAATAGCATGACATAGCTAATTAATGCTATTTCAATCCAGACTGTTTAAACAATCAAGCCTAATTGTGCTAAACAGTGTGATGGTTTTACATGGATGGCAGTGAATGAGCAAATCCAATGGAGATTTACAGCTAAAGCCAGACTAATATATGCTTTGTGGGTATAACAAACTCATCCCAGTGCCTTCACTGTGTGCATTTCCTGTTGGTTCTGCTGTCTTTCCTCATAAAGAAAAAAACCCCACACATGCTGTACTACGCTGTGTTTGGACAGTGTTTCTGTCACTGATTTAAAAACAAAATAAAATGTCATCTATTACATAGAACAGCTCAGCTGCTGAACGTGCATGGATGGATGCTTCCTGGGTGTTTGGGCAGGTTCTTGAACCTGGTTAAGCTCTTCATAATCACTGTGTGTCTAATCACAGTATGATAGAGTATGTCAAGCTCTGCATTCTGATTAGCCTCTGCAACATGATCAGAATTCTGGGTGCTCTATAGCACCCATATCAATTTGTGTAAATAAAGAGATGCAAAATAATCCAAATTGATTGCCTGCAAGAAGTCCAGTTTAATTTTATTTACATCAAAGCAAACAGCCAATCTTACTGTACTCCAGAGTTTCCTTGATAACAGGGAAAGATGTGAAAGAGAAGGACAGAAAAAGGACACAGCTGAAAGGTGAAGAGCAGTCAAAAGCAGTTTGTCTTTGCTCTCCTCATCCCCTCTGCAAATTCCTAATACACTTCTTCCTCCCTGCCGAAACACCCAAGCTTCATCCCTACAGCAACAGGTCACAAGGATGCCTCTTCAAACATTACTATTTCATTTCTTCCAATTCAGCTTTGAAACCTCTTAAAAATGTATAATGGTCCTATCCCAACTCTCCATGCAGTTACAAGGGCTTACCCTCTTACCAGTTGTTTGTTCATGTTCTTGCCAAGTAAAGCCTGGCTTCTCCATTATAAAGGAAGACATGGGAAGCATTAGACAGCCAAGTATAGAGGCCAACAAAACAAATAGCTAGGTTTATATTAGGAAAGCGGTTTTTACTGAGCAAGCCTAAATTTCAGATCTTAAATAGAAATATTATGTGATTTTATACCATAGGTCAGTCTGCAGCATTACTATTAAAAGATATACTATTAAAGTACACAAAACTCCTACAAAACATTTTTATTGCCCTAATAGCTTTATTCAATATTTAAAGAAACTTATTACCCTTCATTATCTTACTTTCTTTTTAGTCAGTCAGTTTAAGCACAAGTCTAGTTATCTGTATATTTAATCTTCATTATATCAAGATAAAGCTGGTAGTAATTGTCATTATGATTAAACCACGTTACAGAGCTCTGCAGGATTTCTCTTCTGCAATATTCAGGTTGGCCAGCAATTTATGTCACTTTTGATACTTGGGTTCTTCCCCATAATGAGGTTTTTAAGTGTTCTACCTGACATTTACATTCCTAATGAGATTCCTACACCTCTGCTGGGGTCCATAATGACTACTATAATAGCTCGAGCTGTTTCACTGGATTAAAAAAAATATATATAAAAAACCCCCCAACACCTCAGAATTTACTTTTATATTATGGCCAAGTATAACAACACTTGGCAGTTCAAATATACTATACACAGATGGCTATAAAGTGCTTCACAATTAAATACATTTAACTTAGCCATGGTAAAAAAACACTAGTATAGTTGTTGACTACATTGGCAGTTTTCCCCCAAGAGAACCACAAAAAGCTTCTCACCCCAGGTATGCCTGGCTTTTCTCTCTACCCCGCTTGGTTTTCTACCTCCTGTTTGCTGCCCCCTTTAAATACAGCCCCAAAGTTCTCCCCCCGCCCCCTAGCAAGAGCTGGATGCACGCTATATGTGGCAACGGTGAAGCAGAACAAATAAGGACTGTTCCTTCCCCCTGCTCCACACTTTCTCTTCCCCCCATCCATGGATGAGTTGAAGAAAGCTGGGAGGACATGTGACAGCAGCTGTACTGGCACTACAGATGGGGCAGATCTCTATTTCCCTCAGCAGGGATGAGGTAGTAAGGAATGCACCCTTGCCTGCAGGGAACTTTCAGAGACTCAAGGAGAAGCTGCTGACCAGAGAAGGGGTTGCAAAGGTGCCCTAAGCTGCAGCAGTGGAAGAAGTCAGAGTTTTCTCTGCCGGTACTTGGGAAACAAGGATGAGTTTTATTTTGGAAGGGGTGGGAGTGCTGGGCAGAAGAGAGAGGTAGTGGAGAAACACCCAGACTGGCTGCTACAGGTTGAGGAAAAGAGGCTTGGGGCGATTCAGAGTGTTTAGTGTGTGCAGGTGGTGAAGTTGGAGGTAGATCAAAAGTGTGCTGAAGGGAGAAGAGTGGGCCAGTCGAAAGGCAAGTCCGTCTCTGCTACTGCCTTTTTATGAACCAGAAACTCCCCTCCTGTTTTAGGATGTCTGTGAGGAAAGTACTACTGAGCTGGTCAGCCCAGGTGCCAAAAGAGATGAGAAATGCAACCGTGTTTGCTGGCTAAGAAGTTCTTTGTTTTAGAGAGCCATTCAGACTGAAAAAGATATAATTACTCTGCTGGTTATTTTACAGGTGAATGGACAAAAGCGCCAGGCAGGATTCTGCATTATCTGCACTGTTTGGTCACTTAACAGCATGGAGAAGGTTGAAATTTTTTATTTGATAACACTTTAGTGCTTATTTATTCAGGAACAAGTGGTTTCAAAGCACTGGAAATAGAGACTTCCATAACTAACTGCTTTTTTAATAGCCATGCAAGAAGCATATTTTAACACCCCACCCCTTAACTATAACAAAAATATAGTTACCTAACATTTACTACAGGGTAAAGAAAGTGAATAACATAACACAAGCTAACCCACTGAAATCTTACTGAAAAAAGCCATGATTCCTATCCACAGGCTGTATAATTAAGGAGACTTTTCTTACAGTAGACCCTGAAACGAGCTTAGAAAAAGAGATATACTGACCAGCTTATTAAGTACACAAAATATTTTTAACTGGTGATACATGTGAGTATGTTCTGAAACGTCTAATAGATAAATGTACATTAGCAAAGTCATCATCATCTCTCGTTATAATTTCTCACCTCTAAGAAATTAATGTGCATAATTTGTTTCTGTTTACACGCAAGATTATAATGGCAAAACAGCTTAAGCAAAGGCAGCATTTTTTTGCGGTGTCAACCAAGGGTTGGATGCTTTCTAAATTTTAAACACCAGTTCTTCAACAAGATAAAAAGTGACAAATATTTTTCTTGAGACAGAACTGATTTTTGCAAATGAAGTTTGGTTAATGCGGTTTAATAAACTTTGAAACTTTTTGCAGTTGCTCAGTGCACAATTTCCATATCCAGTCACAATCAACTGGGTGATAAAGAATTTCCCTCATCAGTGAAAAAGGAGAGCTAAGGAATGCTTTGTGTATCCAATATCAGTCATATGTTTAGTTGGCTAATAAGAGTTTACACCTCCCAGCAAAACTAGCTGCAGAAACTACCTTACCTTTCAAAAATATAGCAAATAAATCTGCTTCAGTGATTTCAGTTCCCAGCTTCCTGTAATACAGAAATTTTTGGATTCTAATCCTTTGTTAATTGTACAACTCTGCATTAAGACATGTTTTGTGTTTAATAGCTTTCTGTGGAAACTAAATATGCAAGATGATCTTCTGTGATGCAAGCATAGAATCTTACTGTAGCCTATAGGGAAAAAAAAATAATTAAGAAATTCCCAGACTAATTCCTATTGAGAGGAATTCCTATTTCTAGAATGGTCTTTTCTGTTCCTCTAAATAATGACAGAAATCTTATTCTTCCTTCAAGTTCTGTGCATGAAAATTCATTACATGAAAAAGTCTTTTTTTTTTTTTTTTTTTTTTTNNNNTGAGGTTGAAATGTTAAATGAAGGGATGCACAGAATTTCACCGAAACTAAGAACATATTTGACTTTTGTTTTTCAAATATTATTTTTGCTATTTCTTCGCAAGTTTTCTCACTTGTATTGTCAATTCAGTTCTCTGACTGCCTTTTTTTGAGAGGTTTCAAGACAGTTTTAGAGCTTAGGGTATGCAAAATGGTACTTGTGAGAATGAGCTTTCTGCCAAAACTCGTGGGATAACACTCACACAAACTATTAATAATATATTTCTAGAAGTTATTTATTTATTTTTAAGGGGTTACTTAGAGCAGCTGATCTGTTTATATGGCTGAAGCAGGTATGCAAACAACTAAGCTAAAAATAACTGTTATTGTACTGTAAGTGACTTCTCATTGCACACTAAACATGGATCTGAATTTGAGCTGCTTTGATGACAACACATATGCACAGTCAGCTACATCTCATTGATTTTTTTATGTTGGACAGAATACACATCAGTTTTCCTATAGCCATTTCTAACAATTGATCCAGGCACCATTTTTCACCAAATCACTAAGTGCTAATTCAATTTGATGGGCACAGCAGGCAATAAAATATACTACAAGGAACTTACTTTCAGTAGCATACAAAGTACATCCTTTTCACCCCTACATTGTTGACGAAGATCAAATGCATTTTCATATAAAACCTTTGCTGGTTGTCCTTCAATAAATCAGCATGTTGTAGCAACGTTATGCTTCTTTTGTAGTTTTTCTATAAGAATCTAGAAAATATAACACCACAGCTACCAAGACTACAGGCAAGCCTTCTCTTACACATAGCACAAATTTCTGCACAGAGAAAACTTTTGAGAAATTAATTTTATGGTAAAAACCAGGTAACATATTTAGCAAAGCAGAAGACCAAAGAAAAATTGCAGTGCTTTGTATGGCATGGAAAATGCAGTACAGAAGATGCTCGAAGAGAGACTAAACTGGCATTGCTCAGTCTGAGAAAACAGACTTTTTCTAAGTCTGAGGAAACAAAACGGCAAAATAAGAAAAATTAGACAGCAATTAAATATTGAAGTAACAGTGCCCCATACAAAGTGACTGAACTCTTTCCCTGGATTCTACTAAACTGGAAAAAAAAGAAGTGGAGCCTGCAATTGGTACTCTGCTTTGGAACAAACTAAGCTGCAATAAGAAAGCTGCTATTTTTAATAGTAGTTTCTGTTCACATTGCCATTATCTCCATAAGGCTAGGCAAACCAAGCACCTCTAATAATATGTTATTCTCTCAATTTTATAAAAGCCCAATTTCCATAAACAGAATGTGAACAACCCAAGAGAAAGCACAGAAACGTAACTCCTTGCCAGCTATTGTCTTATTTTCTTTTTGCTTTCAGAAGAGAAAGAAAAACTTCTGGGGAGAAAAAGAATAAGAAGAGACAGGAAATGGAAAAACCTGCCATGTTTGTGAGCCTATATGTTAACTAAGATGAAGGTACTGTGAACAAAGAGAAAAATCAACTTCATATTGGTCTAGGGTTATGACCTTTGAAATTTTAATCAGAATTAGGAAAATGCTAAAGAAAACATTTCTGGGTAAATTCTTTCTGCTTAAATCTGAGAGAAGAGAAAATTAAATCAGTACAGGGGAATTTTGCAAGCGATGCAGTGCACATCCAATTAATAGCTCATCATGGGCTGTTAAGGATGTGATTAAAGGACAGCCAATTTACTAAGGACCTAAGATGTTAATGGTGAAGAAAAAAAAAAAGTGACAATATCGTCCCTTCCTCCTTTCTCTCCTTTTATTGTGATAAGCACACACTTTCCACACATCTATGAACACAAATTACAGATTTTCCTTGTGAATTTAAATGATGGCATCTCCTCAAAGAGACATGAAAATTTTAGATGGAAAAAATAAGGGGGAGTGGTGGTAGGGCTATAATGCTATGGTGAAAGGCAATTTTTTAAACATTGTTGAAAACTAAAGAATTTTAAAAGGCTAAATTGATAGCCATTACCTACTTTGTAATGTTGTTGAAGATTGATAAGCTATCAATGAGAGAAAAAGATTCACTTTTTCAAGATGTGGTCAAGGCTGGTTATGCTTTACCTATGCCACTTCGTATTCCATAACCTTGAGAAAATCTAAGTTAGGGTGCATTTCAGTGGGATTTTTGCTTAATATTAACACTATTCATGTTAATGATTTCTAGGTCATTTTGAGATCAATGACTTTTTCTAATGGGCAAAAATGGAAACAAAATCTTTCTAATGCAAGTTTGTGAATTCATTTTCTTGCATCCTATAAGTCATGTCTGAGAGTCCTCAGTCTACCTATAGATTGGGATTTACATGAGCAGCATCAAGGCACTGCCTGTACTCCCAATTGTTGTTTTTTTTTTAAATTTGAATTATTGCACCTTACTTCAACTTGTATTATAAACTTGCATATATATTCAGGGGGAGGGGTGCCATGAGAAGGAAAAATGCATTTTATTTGAATAGGATAACAAGATAGTTCCCAGCAAATAGTTCCCAGCATTGGAATCAGCAGAAATCACGCTACTGTTTGAGCCAGTAGAGAAAACACCTAATCTTTAGGGTTAAGGACCTCTATTAGGAACAATCTATGAGACATTAATTCTGCAGAACATAAATCCTTAGAGACAGATAGGTAGCAAACAGAGCAAGAACTTAAGGAAGGCTTGGAATTCTCGAGAAGCTTCTTTTGCCATTCAACTCCTCACCTTAGAAATGCAAGGATGCTTTTGGAGCACAAGGCTGACATGGATTGGAGATGTCTCCCTTGCCAAACTGCTGCATTTAGGCACTGACTCCAACATCAGTGTGGTTCAATGTAAACCATGCAGACTGCTCCATGAGTGCCAAATCTAGAAGTAACTGACCCATGGGAAACAAAACCTGATTTACCCCTGTTTTCCTAGCCAAAAGCAATGACAAGTTTTAATGTAAAAAGGACATGCAAATCCTTTGTAAAACCAACCCAAAATCTGTTGTCATGGGAGTGAGATAAATATGTAACATTTCTTCTAAACATTGCTAATCTGGGTAACTTCAGGACAGAAAATGTAGTAGAGATCAAGCTAATCAGCTCAGTTGCACCACAGGGAAATCGTTTCTGCACATGTACTTCAGTCAGCTGTGAGCTAACGGAAATGTTCTTCCTTATTTAAAATTCTGAAGATGAATTCGATAAACACAACAAAAGGAAGATAAAGATTTCATCATGAGTAACAGCAGTCTTTACTGTTATGGTTACCAAGAGAGAAATATGAAAGTCACTCCTGGTTTGTACTGGTCCCTATAGTGTCTGAAGGAACAATAAAGTAGAACCTGCATTTTCTACATCTACGTGCATTTTTAAGACACCTGATTATTAGATTTAACCTGTGTGAAATTAATATAAACAGCAGCCCTGGAAACAACTGGATTTATCTTGGGAGTGCGTTTAACCATCTGAGCTAATTACAGTGACCACTAAGAGCTTTCTGTGAACAGACGCAGTCATATCTCTCGAGTACACCATGCGTTACACCTATTGTATCTCTGATGCTTAAGGAAAAATATTAGCAATGATGAGCTGACCTAAGGTCTAATCCTGCAAGGATACATGTAGCTGACTCTATAATGTCCCTATGATGATTACTGGGGACTTAATTCTCAGTTGTCCTATTAAAAACCCATAAGCCACCTAAAAGGGTCAGAGAGCATCTGGGGTTCTCCTTTAACTGCTATCATAAAATAAGCAGCTGAATCTATGAAGGATGGCCACCAGAAAAAGAGTCTCTGGTGTTTTAAAAGTAAACCAGTCACCACTGCAAATTATTTCCAAAGTCATGCCATTAGCTGCATTTTGCCCGGGGTTTGTTTTGCCTCTGAGTTCAGCAGACAGTTTGCATAACAGATTGCAAAGTCACGGGTCTCTGGGACTACTCTTGAGATCTAGTCAGCACCAGGAACAATTCACTCATTCCACCATGCAGATGATGAGCAGAGCAAAGCATTTATAGGAAAACATGAAGTCACAGAAAATGTTATTTCAAGGAAGTTTATAAACTTTGTGCTTGATATTCTGTCTCTGACTAATCAATGGAAAAAGCTACTTAGTGCAGCAGCATCCTTAAAGGAGTTCAAGTTAAGTACACCATCAAGATCAGCAAGTTTCCAGGGAAGCAGATCCCATTCCCAGCACTCTGCTGAAACGTTTTGATGTGGACCAAAGGACAGCTTGGGTGGGGAAACTAAAGACCTTCACTTTAAATCCTGAATCTAAACAGGTCAGTTAGTGTCACTTTAATTGCAAGGATAATGATTCCTGAATCCTTGAGGAAATGGAGGTACAGGGCAGAGGTTAGAGCCACTTCCACCACGACGTGGTTATGACATATAGTCAAGGGTACAGTGCAATGCGTTTTGTCCCATGCCCTGAGAATAGTCTCACCATGAAGAGGGGAAGAAGCAATTGCTTTTGGAAGAGAGTGAGAAATATCTAGACAAGAACTAAATAAATTAATCTGGTGTGAACAGCATTAAAATAGAACTGTTCATTTCCACACTACAATATATTCAGCTCACGTGATCCTAAATCTGTATTTCTTGAGTTTATTGCTTGTCATAGTCAACCCAGTCTTCCCTTCAATGTAATTTTTCTTAAAATCCAGGCATGTGATTCTGACTTTTTTTTTTCTTAGACACACTTTGAAAATTCATTTCAATGAATTAATAACAAAGATTTGAGGTAAACTGAGCTGAAGTTATTTTCTATGCAAATTGGAACTATGTTTACATTAAGTGAATGAAATGTCTTGTTCACTTCCATTGTGTGTTGTGGATAGTTATTTAGCTAATGTTACTTTTCCAAGCGCAGTCTGTTAATATGTGCAGTATAGTAGTTTTTCCCTCCAAGTTCAGTGATTAATTCTCAATCAGAAGATATTAAAATAAATTTATTTAAAAATCAAAATTAGAGGAAAGACTTTGTTAAAGATGGGCTACTGTTAGTGATGATGCCAGAGAATTTTTCTTAATTCGAGTATTTTGAATTTAAAATAACAGAAACTTTCTTACTGAACTGTCATTGCTGAAGAGTCATTATTTAGTTTTTTTCCTTTCCCATTTCAACTATTTCTACCCTGAAAACAGAAAAGCAGCTATTAATAAATCTATTTTCTGTTACTGTATTTCTAATCACAAAATCTGCATTTTGGTATCAAACTGTTTGCATGTCCTGAAAGAAAAAGTTAAATCTTATGCTGTTTAAATGAATTTCCACATTAACATAGTTTTGACTTAATGTTCCTAAATTCCAAAAAGTTACAATAGGAAAAACTGGCAGTGTGTATCATTTTTTGCCATTTTACTTCTCATTGATGTATTTAATTTATTTAAAGTTTTCTGTCACATATTATTAAGAAGAAAAGCCACAATGTTGATCAAGGAAAAGTTTTTTCTGTGGTTAGCCTTCCATCCAAAAACCCCAGCTCTGACTGCTTCTCCTGATTGTACAAGTGATAATGAGAATCTACAGGCTTAAACCTTGGAACTTCATGGGCACCTTCTTCAAAGCTTCTGCCAAAGGCCAAACACTAACACTGTCTTCTCTCTTTTAAAGCAGTTACAAAAACGTCACCGTTTGAACTCCTAGGTAGCAATACATACTCTGACCAGCCCACTGTCATGTTAGGATCATCTCAGCTACCTCAAACACGCATGGAATTGCTTGAGCCTTACAAAGGAGCATATATCTGCATCATGGAGGTTGTTACATGAAGTCTTGGATAGCTGACAGCTCTTAAGCTGCCAAACCTGAAGCAGAGGGAGATGAATTCCTCCCTTAATTAGTATTAAATATCTGAAATTTTAAAACATTAAGGCAGGCAAACAATGTTTCTTTACAACCCTACTGCTAAAGTAATCAGCTCAAAGAAAAGGATGTGAAAATTCAGATCTGTCTTTAAATGGTCAGCTAGTTACTACGGAGGATTATCTGCCCAATTTTGAGATGCTATTTAAGGTAGCTTTAGCCTTTCTGTCATGATCTTAAGGTGGTTCAGGTAGGTAGCTTGTTTTTGTCATTTCTTTTGGGGTGCTTTTTTTTGGGGGTTTTCTTGTTTTATTGGGTTATTGTATAATTCAACACATATATACTCCCACTTAGAACTACAGATTATTCTCATATATTTTAACCACCCTCTCAACTGATACTAAACAAACCAAAAAAAGAAATCCAGAAAATCACAGTTACTAATCATTTATGTCAGAAACAAAACATCTTTCTTAAAATAACTATAGTCATACCTATAACTATTAGTCATACCTGTGTGGGCTTAGAACGGACCAGCTGTCCCAAAACTGTAAGTGGCAGAAAAACCATGATGCACTACAAAGATCCAGTCCTTTTTAGCAGTATCGTCTTAGAAGAAAACAAATGAAATCCCCAAGTATCGCATTGTCTGCTGGGTGTAGTCACAAAGTCACAAGAACTTCAGGCATATTACAAAATTGCCGCAGGAGGGGAAGGATAATCTCATGCAGTTTATGTGAAGCTCAATACTTGAAATTCAAACTGTTACAAGCTAACTTCTACATCATAATTTCTATTGATTAATATGAAAGCAGCATAGTGAGTTGAACCAAGTGTTTAAAACTAACTATGCAGTTGCTTTATGTCACTGACATCTCACCCCTCTTATGCCCAAACACTATTTCTGCCAGAATGTTTTGGTCCTCAGTTCAGTCAGGTCTTTCTCATATGAACAACAGAAGCTAACAGATTTCATCTGAAAGATTTGTTATAAAGGTATTTTTATTTAAGTTTGGAAAAAGAAACACTGAGGACAATATTTGATTATATTATCATTACTATTTCTTTATGCAGTTCTAGAAGGTGTTTCCTACAGCATGGAGACTTAACTGACAGCGTGAGAAATGTTTCTTTCATGGGAAACATACTCCTAAACCCAACCACCATTGCAAGCTGCTGTGGGGCCAAAGAGTAGCTCAAAACAGTTTCCCTTACTTAAAAAGACTTTTTGACATAAAAGTTTTAGAGTTAAATATGTGATAAAATTTCCTCAATGATTCAAAGGATTTCCTTCAAAAATGCAAACTGCACATCACTTGATTTTTTTTTTCTTCCTATCAATCACAGGTAAAATAATTGTACAGCTTCTATGACAGTATAACATCTATATTTGCATTATGCTAGTTATCATCCACTAAAATCTCTGCTATGGAAATATCAGGGTACAATTATGATAGTTATCTTTATGCTCTAACCCAGACACGCACTTAAGCAGATGTTCAATTTCATGCTTATTAGTAGTCTCATTGAAGCAACGATACTGAATTCTATTATCTCTCTACTTTATTTTCATCCTCTCCTTTTAGTTTCTTCTGTATTTCACTATCCAGGGCAAAATAAGCAGATTTCTGAAATGTGATTTCAAAGAGGTGCTCTTCACTATGCTATGCTGTCTATACTGTAAATTTAAGCATTACTTTCTTCACAAGACTATAAGTTACTGTATTTAGCACATACTGATGCTTTTTCTGCAGCATTCTGCTTGGTCCCATATTGCCAACTGATAGAATATCAGCCTAACATCCACATTTTAATGCATCCGTTTTGGCTGCAGAAAGCTTACAACACCGTATATTATGTCACGAAAGCTACATATATCATCCTAATTATGGATAGATGGACATAACCATAGCTCCAAGTGAAAATAGACTTTACTTCTAGCATTAACAAAAGCTACATTCCTATTTACATAAAAGCATATTTCTGTTTTTTCAGATCATCTCTCAAAAGAAGAGAATAAACACTGCATTGTTACAAGCTAGCAGCACCCACGGATACCCTCCGAATGGCTCCACAGAGAGACTAAGCTTCCTGCAGGAGCATCTGGATTGCTGCCGAATGGCCATCTGTGTTTTACCGTGAAGAGGATTATAAAACTATTTGCCAGATAGAACCTTGTGTGTTCTGGTTTTTTGTTTGGTTTTTTTTTTTTTTTTTTTTTTT
>VZRU01013528.1:62585-118926 GCA_013398155.1 Pedionomus torquatus
TTTGTTTGTTTGTTTGTTTGTTTTAATTCTTCCCCTAAAAGTAAGCTAATTCTTAAGAGCAGTGTCTGGAAAATGGGCCCATAATAACGCGACCTGGATTTAGGCATTTCTCAGTATGTAAACAAGTGTGCATGGACAAAATTAGTGCACTGTTCTTTGAGTTTTGTTGGTCTATTCCTCTTTTCTCTGCCCTCACTTGCATATAAAAATCACACATTTTCCTTGCAAGTTTTTCCAGAGCCCCTTTCTCCACTATTTGCTCAAAAATAAAGCAGCCCTTAATTATTTGGATCCACTACAGTAAACAGTTTTTGTGAGGAATGAAGATTCCTCAGCTTTGTTTAGTAATTGGAGTGTGACAGCACATCACACTGCAGGAGATGTTCCTCTCAGAAAATGAGTTATTTAAACTGTGACTGAGCTTGATATAATAGGAAGACCTAAGTAAGAGCCAGGACAAAATATTAGCTGACGACTGAAAAAAATAGAGCATCTTAGAAGATGTACTGATCATAGAGGACCAAATTACAATGAACTAGACATCCACCTAAAAACAGAGTTCAAAGTAGTATTTTCTTTGACTTCAAAATAGAGTCCAGACTTGGGGGAGGAGGGAAGAGTAACTGTAACTCGTTTGTTTTCACAATATTTTGTTTTGGCAATAACAAACATTTTATGAAAGAAAGAAAAAAAGCAAAAAGTTTTTTCTTCCTGAGAAAGGAGATAAAAGAAACAAATTTCACCTGAAATTCAGAATACTTGTGAAGAGCACATATAGGTATCTCAAACACATTCTTAAGAATTAAAATGAGGGCCAAGTTAAAAAAATAAAAATAATAAAAAAAATCTTAGTCTTGTTTAAGTCTGAGCCTCCTACTTGTTTATTCATTGTAATAAGATGGAAATAAGATTAAAAAGAAATCTAATATTTGAATCCACACAGATGCAAACCCAAATCACTATATGCGCATAAACCAACTTATTTTATATTATAATAAAAAGTTGCCACCTACAGAAAGAAACAAGCAAAATCCATTGAGGTTCAAAACTTTTTGTGATGCACCAAAACTTTAATGTTTTTTTTTTTTTTTAAGACAAAAAATTCCTCACTAACTGAAGCAATAGATTTTATTCATAAAAGGGAAAAAAAAAAACGTAAAAAAAAAAGTGTGAAAATTTTGACCTAGTGAAAATGGTAATTTCATAGATACTGAGTATTGAGGCATATTTCCCAATCATCATAGCTAGAAATGATGGAAAAGTTTAAGAGGAAGGAAAACAAAACAAAACAAACCAAACCACTCTTAGTGAAGTTCATGACACCATGTAAGGAAACAATAAAAGTATGCATGGATAAAATAATCTATTTGGATTAAGTATATTTTGACAAATTGTGCTACTGTAGTAAATCTGGAATATATTGCATAAAAGCCAGGTTTAAATAGAGACAGGCTCTGGTAGAGATGAATATCACTGAGTCCTGGATCTTAAGAGGAGATTCTGCAGCTCCCCTAGATGCATGCCCACAAAGCCAGAGCTCAGCTGGGAAATGTTCTGTGAAGTGTGAAGATATGACATCTTGCCTAAGCAGAAGATGAGCAATTCCTGGGTTTCCAGAATAACCCTGAATCAAACTATTGCAAATTGTTTCATCCCAAATAGAAAATGATTCAGAAGTAGGTTTCATCGACCCTGACATGAAAAGGGAAGACTAAGTTACCCAAGCTATGAGTTTAGCTGGATTAAATAGTTGAGGTACATGAATTTCCAGGAGAATTAGATTCTGTTTAGGGAAAGCTGCTACAGTATAATGGAATTTTTGAAGTAGGCAAGCACCGAGAAAAGAAAAGAGATGGAAAAAATGGCAAGGGGTGGGGGGGGAACTTTTTAGAAGGGACACAGCAAAACAACCATCTCTAGAAGAATGTTGGGAACAAAATGAGAACCATCATCAAATGGAAGAAAACAGGCTCAGTGATAGACAAAACTATCTTGGAGATCAAAATGTGCAACAATAAAGCAAGAAAAACCAGAATCAGTGCCAGACTTTACGAAGTCTAAGCATCAAGTTACAGAGATACAAGCCAGTGGGACTGTGAAGTATCTAGTCCAGAAGACTAGCAAAGCTGCATACAAGATCATATGTACAGTAGCAAGGATGCTTAAGTAATCTGTTACAACAAGTAGAGTGCCCTGTAATTAGCAATCTGCAAGTGCAGTAACTTTGGCAAGACAGGAAATGCTTTGCATGACTGCAGTTTTAATAATACATAAAATCCTGGCTTGAGTTCTAAAGGGAAAAAGGTAAAGTAAAAAGAAAAGAAAAAGGAAAATTTACAAGAAACAGATTGATCCAAACCAACCCAGTATGCTTTCTCTCATAATATACCTGGCTTCTTAGAAGGAACAGAGAACAAAGAGATGTTCTGTTGGGATTTACTAAAGCATCTTGACTTATCACCACATGAAATGTACTGGCCGAGATCAAGTTTAAGAGAAGAACAAGAAGAGGATTGTGTCCCCCTCATAATGTTAAAGGGAAGAACTACTCGTTGGAGAGAGCTTAGTGCTACAGGTCCTTGTAGAGCAACCTGGGGACAAATTTTGCTGAGATCATTAATAATATGATAACCAAGAGCAGCCTGACATCTCACCATTTGGAAATGCTGTCTACAAGAAGCTTACAGGAAGCACTGGGTGATCTTAAGAAAGAGAATAAAAGAAACTGCATAAAACAAAGTGAAAGTTTATACCTTTGGGGACCAACAAATTTGGTCATCAGTACAAAACAATGAAGACAAGCCTGTGCATACTACTCAATCACAGGACATTATGAGCCACAAGCGTGACATGTCTGAGAAGGGATTGAATGTAGTCCTAGGATCCATGGAGAAATAAATCACGGCCAGCCATGCACAAGAAGAGGAAAAGCTGAAGGAAAAGGTTACGGCAATTTTATGCGAAGAGGTAAAATGAGCTGGTTTGTTCAGCTTTGTGAAAAGCTAACGGGGATGTGACTGCCTTCTATAAATAGAGTAAGAACAAAGTAAGGAGCATAAAGCCAGGGTGTAAAAGGACATTAACAAAAGAACAAAGGATATAAAGAGTAAATTCAAAACAGAAATTAAAAGAAGTTATATAACCACTAGGTAATGAGGTTTGAACAGCTTTCCAAGGAAACAAATCAGATCTGTTACTAAGGCATCCTTTTTAAATGCAATTAAAAATAAATTGATGTTTACTGGACTTTAATCTGCTTCCTCAGGCTTTTTTTCTTTTCACTTTTTTTTTTTTTTTTTTTTTTTCTGGGGGGCACAAAATAGGATATGGGCTATAACTGGTTTAATTTCTAGCTTTTGCTTGTTTGTTTTGGAAAGTCTGATTATTTCAGTGCTGGAAAGAGTTTGCATATTTTGGGGTTTTACCTTAACCCCACTACATGCATTTTGGGTAAAATGTTTTGATTTTATCTACATCAGTTCCAGAGTTCACACACAGAAATCCATCACACAGAGTACAAACTGTGTGAACAAATTGTACAATTTGTAGTATCTTTATTAACTGCTATGGAAAGGCTGTAAGGAATTCTAGCTCTCCAGAATTACATGAAGTATATAAGTATTGAGATTTTACTCTTTCCTCAACATATGGGAAAAGGGAAATCTTATAGCCTTACTGCACCCATGTTTCATTTGTTCATATTCCAAGGCCTTGAAGTACACCCAATACCCCTCTCTGCTAATCTCTGGAAGCCAGATCTACTGGGTCTCTGTTTTGTCTCTACGTTTATATAACATTTGAAAGATATTTTTTCCATTTCAACAGAACAACAACACTGGTGCTGCAGAACTAATAATTCTTTAGGAGGGAAAAAAATGAGAAATGCTGACCGCCATGCATACGGTCCACTATTATAATTTAAAAAAAAAAAATCCGGCTTTTAACCATAAGCCATGTAGAACATGCTTCTGTACAGTGCAAAGGAAATTACACAGAGTTATTGTTACTTTGCAACCCATGTCCTGCATAACCTCTTTTGCTTACTCAATGCCGATTTCATCTTTGAGATGGAGCATTGAGAGCAACATTTTCATAACACAAGCCAGTTCTGCATTACATGAAGCACTTTTTGTTGATGTTGTAGGGACACTGTAATAGAAGGCCTTAGGTCAGTGGAATCTGAATTAATTGTTTCTGCAGATAGTTACTCCTAATATATTTTATGCAGTGCGTTCAGCATGCAGAGAGCATATATGAACTTTTCAGAAAGCCTTTCATATTCAAATCAGGTAAACATCAAGCTATATACATTCATGAATACAGCAGTAATTACCATGCTCTGAGGACATGTTGAAATGACATTATCACTTGTCAGCAGGATACCACTGGCTGCTGTCATTGACAATTTACATTTAGCATCAATGTTAAATAGTCTGCTTATTAGTTTGTTAATGACCTGAAAAAAAATCAATGATCTAAAATACTTCAGGATATAGAATGTTACCTCATAGCTTTGGTGGGTAGACAAGATTGGCCTCAGAAAATGGTGTATACACAAAAAAAGTATTAATTCAAAATTATGGATCAGTTATTAGGAATAGATTACACCTAATATAGGAAAATGAGATGAAGATCATAAAAAACAAAGAAAAATAATAGTATAATATTAGTTAATCAAAAAACATCAAGAGAAGATCAGTCAGTTCAATTCCTTTACTAATACAAGACGGCCAGTAGGCAAGAAAACATTTTATATAACCCTGAATAGTTAGTTAGTTTGTTTTATTATCCAGTTTATCTTGTCTGAGGTGGCAGATTTCCATCTTTCTATGGTGGACATGTATTTTGCCCTAACTTGATCTGCCTTAACAAACACATGCTAAATACTATCTCAGGCACAAATATGCTGAACCAAAGACTATAACTATTTTTCTTTCCAAGTTCACCCACTTTCAAGAAATTCTTCATAAATTCCTCTTCAGTATTTTTTTCCTTCAAGACTCCAAAAGCACATAGCACTTCTGCTCAAAGAGAGATTATTAGAGATTTTAGATTCTTAGATCAGACGAGTTATGTCTGAGCTGCTACAGGAACAGCAGGAAAAAAGGACATTTGCAGAACATACTCTCCATTTTTCAAAGCAGTAGGAAAATTATATTGGAGATGAACCAAATTTGGAAAAGTCAACAAAAACCCCATTTGCTCACATATGCAACACACGGACATTCCTTTCAGAATAGCTTACAGATATAAGTAGACTTTAGAACTAGGAATACATCTACAGTAAATGCAGGGAACAGTAAGATTTTCCATTAACAGCATTCAAACCAGAAGGTTTTCCTTTACTCTGCTACATCTCATGTGAGAAAAATTAAAGTCTACGAATACACACAAATTGTTTAACTACTGAATCCCCTCCACAGGATAAATGGCCAGCTACTCAATTTTATTACCCTTTACAGAGTAGATTACCAGCTGCTCAATTTTGTGTCACATAACCTTCAAAATCTCAACCTGTAATAAGGAGTTTGAGGTTTACCTGTGATGGCTTAAGGTATGTGTCTTGTTGCACAGTCATTTGGACAGTGTGTTGCCTAACTTAATCAAGGTTGATCTACATACAAGAATTACATTTTCCAAACAAACTGCAATGAAGGTGCTTAAGGTATGTTAACACTGGTAGGCTCACTGTGGCACTAATTTGCAGAAAAACGCCCATCTATTTTACTATAATGTAGATGCCCTATATAATTGGAGCCCAGGATCTTCATATATATATAAACACATATAGAGAAGAACAAGTAAATGAGGGGTTTATCAACACCAAAGAAGGACCACGTGAATGACAGTAGTCAAGATCCTCAGGGCAGAAAAAAAACCCTAAGATAGGTAACTTCTTAGTGGCCTTTATTGGTAACTATAAATTTATAGTAAATTTTAGAGTCCAAAATCCAAAACAAAGACCCTCTGTTTTCCAACGTGTGCCAGCTTACTGCAATGTCTTGATTTTGGCAAATCCCAGAGGTTTTTAATTTCTTGTGCTTTACAGTAATGTAAAAAAGGAATAACTTTCATCAAAGCTTAATAATGTCAAAAAGACATGGAGATTTTTAGCTTGGGGAAGCAACAGCTAAGGAAGAACATATGTTCAGTCCTCCATTACCCAAAGATGGATTAAGGGAAGACAAAACCAGAGTCTAATCAACAGCACACAGTGCAGAGGACAAAAGGTAAGACACAAGCCACAGCTGAGAAAGTTATAACTGGACAGAAAGAAAAAAACATAACATTGTGAGGGAGCTCAGATGTTGGAGTAAGTGCCCAGGCCATAAACTTGCAAATTTTGCAAAAGTTACCAGTTCTACTTTGAAGGATATAAACATGGATATATTTTGCCTCTTTTTGCACATATATGAGATTTCTTCTTCTTGTGCTTTAAGCTCAGCCAACAAACAGAACCACACAGTTCCTCACTCAGACCACCTGGCTGTGGTGTAGGAGAAAATTAGAAGAGTAAAAGTGAGAGAACTTGTGGACTGAGATAAAGACAGTCTAATAGGTAGAGTAAAATCTGCTCATAAAAGCAAAACAAAACAAGGAATTTGTTCACTGCTCCCCAACAACAGATAGCTGTTCAGCCATCTCCAGAAGTACAGGGCTTCATCAGGCCTAACAGTTACTTGGGAAGATAAACGTCATCATTCCAAACGTCCTCCCCTTCCTTCTTCTTCCCCCAGCTTTATAATACCAAGCCCGATGTCATATGGTCTGGAATATTCCTTTGGTCAGTTGCGGACAGCTTTCTTGGTTGTGTCCCTTCCCAGCTTCTTGTGTAGTTATAGCCTACTGTCTGGCAGGGTGGTGCAAGGAGCAGAAAAGGCCTTGATTGCTTAGCAACCATCAACACTGTTTCTCATCCCAAATCCAAAACATAGCACTATAGCAGCTGCCACCAATAAAGTTAACTCCATTACAGCTGAAACCACAATGAGTCTCTTCCTCAAATTCTGTTTTCTTCTCACTGTGTTGTCTTTCCAATCAGCACCGGGCAATAGCAGTATTGGGTCTTGAGTAACTGATCCAAGTTTTCAGGCTTTTGCCAAACTTCTGAAGCTTTCCACTGAAGTATTTGGCTGTGCTAGTGGGTTACGCATTTGAAGAATGAGCCTTTTAGCCTGTGCTAGTGGAAAGTTTAACATTCTTAGGAATCGAAGAGTGACCATGCTAACTCACATCTGATACCAGTCTTGTCCAGGATCCAGTCTCCAACAATGACCCCCAGGAGATCTCCAGGGAAGAGATAAAGAGTAAGGAAAACATACAATATGAGGAACAGGGAAAGCATAAAGGCATAAAGTTTATGTACTAAAACACTTGCTAAACTTCTAAAAAGTAGTATCTCAGATCTTTTCAGCCATGCCTTTTATGATTGGGTATATTTTTCTTCCATGAAAATGAAATTCATCCTATAACTAAGCAGCACTCTTACACAGATTAGACTACATCAATGTAATCAACCCAGGGGTGATTTTTTTTTGTTTGTTTGTTTGTTTTATTTGTTTATTTTTTCATGAAAGTTTTCCTAACTAACATTTGGATCTTTGCACACCTTCTTTCACACATCATTGAAAGACTTATTTGGATACTAGACAAAGCAATAAAGAAATAAAGAACAAGAAGCTATTTTAGGAAGTATGAAATGTTTTCAAATTCAGAATGTCTTCTAATGAGTACTTCATGATTTTTTCTGGGAATAATGCATAATTAAAAAGAAAAAAAAATACAAATACACTGTCTCATTACTTGGTGTTGGCTCTTCTGCATCACTACCTTTCCTCTGTACTCCTTAAAGGTCTATTGCATCAGATAAAACTGGCAGAGTCGCACCATGTTGAGAACTTCGGTGGTAGCTCAGAGGACATTCCAGTCAAATGCCCAAATCCTTATTAGTGCATAGATACGAATATATGACACAATGAAAAATAACAAGCCAATAGTTGAGCTACTTGATTTTAGGTTATGGAAGCAACTTCAAATAATTTTTTCACAAGGAATCCTTCCTTCCTCAGTCCTTCACATATCTCTTAATAATCCAGACTGATTTGGATAGGGACACTCCTTTAGAACCCTGCTTTATATGCAACATGCTAGTGACAACCAGACTGACAGTCGTAGTTAAAAATCAGAAATGACTGAAAATTTCCTGATGAAATTGGAGAGATGTGCTCCTCAGAACTCCGGGTTATTCACAACTACAGATTAACTGCAGCAAAACTTTTACCAGAAAGAGTTTCAGAACAAATTCAGGCAGGACAGGATCTTGAATCCCAGTGCTTTGTAAGCACAGTGAGTTTTGGTACACTAGTCAGTGTGAAGGAGCTAGCATAAGCAGTTAGAGCAGAAAAGAATATTTTATTTGTGCTTCCGGCAATTTTCTTAAACCTTTGAAATGAACTCAAGCAAGCTTCCTAACTTAAAAAAGGAACAATCAATGCATTCAGTGGAATTTACACAGTTAACAGATATACTTTGAGAATCATTTTAGATGCCATAATTTTCTATTCAAGAAACTAAGAATGGGAAAAAAATAACCACAAACCCAAACAAAAACCACAAAGTCCAAGAAAGTCTTACATTGGGTTTTGTAGTCACACAATTTTACACATAGATTTTTCAGCTAAGAACTTCTTAAATGTAATCTTTATGTAGATCATCATGATGTAATCTTTATTGTACATCTCAGATGTGGGAGGAGAGTGGCAGGTGCAGCTTAAAACAACATTAGGGCTGTGGGGTTTTTTTTATTCCTTTTTTGTTTGCTTGGGTTTCTTTTAATTTGTATTTTGTTTGTTTGTTTGGTGGTTGGTGTTTTTTAATTAAGAAAAATATAAGGAAGCCCCATGAAATTATGTAGGTAGGTGGCATTTCAAATTCAAAGAAACCAAATACCAGAAACAAAGTATCTTGAAAGACTCAGCTCATCTGCTATTAATAAAATGCCATCTGCCATTTTATGGTGCATATATAAACAGTAACAGATAGATGCCAAGGTAATTTAGAATTTCTAACTGCGGCTAGGCCGGAGCTAATTTCATTGAAGGGATAAATGAGGAAGTCTCCCTTTGCCAACTGACAAATCTAATGATTCATGATTAATGAAATCTTTTCTCCTCTACAGGCCTTTCCTTTAAACATGCTTCATTGTTATCAATGGAGTGAGGGAAACTGTACTTTCAGAAGTGAGCACAGCAGAGAAAACAATCCACCCTTGGATGAATTGGATCAAATTCTTACTGAAATATCAGAGTAAGTAGTGATTAGAGAGCCAGGAGCTGCCTCCATAGAATTCTAACACCATGTATTTTTCCAAATGCAATTAGTAAAGCCAAAGCTGAGTGGAGCAAATTGAAAATTAGTATTGATAAAGTATTCTGTGATAACAATTTTGTGTTCGATGGAGAGCTTTAAGAGTGGGGAAAAAATAATCCTTCAGCTTTATTACATGTGAATTCTATCTTTATTCCATTTTCCTAAATCAAACCAATAAAGCAGCAATAAAGAATTCTAAATTTTCAGAGTGTTTCTTTCTTTCAACTCTCAGTTTTTGTTTCTTTGGTTGGTAACATCTATCCCATCCTTTGCCTCTCAAACAGATTAATGAAGCATTTTTTTAAATTTTTTTTTTTTTTTTTTTTTTACAGATGTTTGCCTGATCTGTATTTAAAGCCTCTTAAGTGAATGTTCTCTATTCAAACAACTTGCAGAGCTCACACAATTTACCATTTGATTTTGCCCCTTCCAACTCAAACTGCAGTAAGAGAAACACAGAGAGAGATTCCAGTTTGGATGTACCGGTATAAACAGATCATCCACTCTTGTGGTTTAAAGAAGCCTCATGTCTTCAATTGTACTCCTGTATTTCTTCTGTTCTCTTTCTTTTTCATTTTCAGCACCATGAATAATTTTTCCTGCAGGAATACTTTCCTTTTGCTCAAGCCAATTTTGACTTACTGATTCTTACTCATCCTTCCTAGTTGGAGGCAGTCTTTCTCCCCATCTCATGTATCAATAACAGTCAATGACACATTCAAAGATCTTGCCTCTAGTTCATGGTGGATTTTCAAGACAGTTCAATAGTTAATGCAATTTATTTTAATGTCAAGGAATGTTTATTACCAAGTTGAGCAGGTACCCACTAGACGTTGAAGTATTCTACTACTTCTCCTTTCTTTCCCTAAGAATTTAGACCTTACACTTGGCAGAACTCTGTTCCACTTCACCTTGAGTGCAACTAACTTGACAGTACGGGTCACGACAGAGTAAGAAGTAACAGGTTTGCCACTTCAAACCTGTAAAAAACACTCCTCTACTACTTAATTCAGAGGAAAACACAATGAACAGTGTGATATTGGTAAAAGTGATATTCATGAAAGATTCCCATCAACTCTTTTAGTTATGTTTCAGTGGCCACCATAGTAAAATATTTTAGCAAATATCACGTTGATTTGAAGCCAAAATTAGCAGACAAATGTAGAAGTTTGTTAATTTTTTAACCAAGCTACACAAGAAAATACAGCTAAATCTTGCCCACAGAGTACACTGACTCCTCAATAACAGCCTCTCTCTCTTCAGGATCACTGTGCATAACTCACTGCTTACACACACTGTTGCTTACCTTATACTTCTCACATTGCAAATAGATTTAGTCTTCCATAGATTGCAGTCTCTTAATAGAATGAGAATATAGATGTCACAAAAGGAGATGATGTTTAAATAAAGTAAGAAGAATAGCTGCTAATGAATTGTGACCATAAACTGATTAAAAACTGGTTTAGGATTTGTAAGAACCTGGATGACTGGAGATTGATATAGTATGTACAAGCACTTGATTATTGAAAGACTTTGTTCTAAATAAAATTCTGTAATACCCACCTAACTTGCACTGTGGTGCAAGACCAACAACCAGAGATAAACTTAAGTCCAAAGATTGCCAAGTGGCTAATCAGACACTCAAAGAACTAGAAAGGAAAGAGAAATGGAGTCCTCTCACAGTTTTGTACCTGCTGGAAGTGTAACATTACAGAGAATCCCATTTCATTAGGCCATTGGGTTAGTGGCCAAGATTTGAACTTGCAAAAATTGTTCAGATTTTGCTGCCAAAATACCCAAACTTTTGAATAACAAATCTGGATGCTAGCATTAGCATGCATGTGTTCATGTGTTAACATGAACTTAAACAACAGGAATTATTCATAACAGATGCAACATTTCAAGGGAAACAGGACTTTCTTCATAAGAGAGGTCATATACATCAAAACATGTATCGATGATGAAGAAATCACTTCAAGCTTACTATAAATGTTTATTTTTTTACAATTTCTATATGATTAAAGGCAGAATTGTGCAGCACTCTAAATGTAAAATTGCTATTGACCTGATCGTAATTTTTTCTTGAGGAACATGAACCTTAAAGTGAAAAGAATATAAACAGATATGCAAGGTTATAAACAGATATACTTGATAAACATTAGAGATACTTGCACATCAAGTTAATTTTCCATGTGTCTGTAATTCTCTATTCCAGACCACATGGCCAGAACAGCAAGAGAAATCAGGTCAACAAACAATACATCTACTCTGCAAGGACATTTTGGGTTTTATGTAATGAATCTTTTCACCATAATCTTAAATAAGTAAATCAACACTCTTCTCATGCTAGGAAAAACTCTCATAAAAGTCTAGTTGTAGGCTAGAACACTTCACTTAGTGATTCAGCATGTACATTGGAGAAGACATACAGTAATGATTTTCTTATCTAGACTTATACTTTGAATGAGCACCTCATGGTAGCTACTTCTGTAATCAGATTAAGAGGTCTGAAAACAGTGTTTACTTCATAATCTAATTTTAATGGCTTCTTTGGATTAAGTAGAGATTCAAAAGCCAGAACAATTCAAACCGAAAAAATCCCATGCTTTAGCAAGCTGAAACCTAATTACACTGAGACAATGCAAGTGTCAATCTTTAACGTTATAGCCAATATTAGTAGTAGAAGACAACTACTTTTGTTAAGACTGAATTCAATTGTCCATCACATAAAAAACCAAAACCAATGCAGAGACAACCTATGTCTTAGAAAAGCCAGAAATTATCTATTTCCATCTATTTGACCCATTTTTGAGAGGCTAAATGTTCAAGGATAAACTTGTACACCTTGTAAACCATGTTGTGCACAGAACATCTAATGTATAGAACCAACAAAAATAAATGAAATATTAACATTGACAGTGGATCATGTAGCTCTATAAACTTCTTTTTGGAAAAACATCACAGTAGCTTTGTAATTAATATACTGCATCCCAACCCTGGTGGTCTGGTTTTGTAAAGCTATCATCAATTGCCAGGAGACAGAAGAAAATTAAACAACTCTCTAGATTCTGAATCTTTACAGATGGACATGTTATAATATGTAGTTTCTGAGTAACTGTACAGTTATTTGGTGTGGTGACCCATAAGAAAATACAATACAGAAAAAGTAATATGAAGACACAGAACATACTGTTAATCCATTAATAATTACTTATAGCTGAAGATGTGCCACCCGAATGGCAGGTATTTACTTCAAATTAAAGCCTGGAAATTCAGTGCCAGTAGATAAGAACAGTCTTGTTCCATATTCAAAATAATAACACTTCAATATCAAGGAATAGGAGTTACTCTGAAAACACTAATTGCTGGAGGTGTCCCAACACAGCTGTTCATTCCAAGGAATCTTGAAACTGTTAAAACTTATCTAAACAGGAAAACAGCATGAAATAAAACTTTATTTACAAACTCACGCTGCTGCAAAACTGAACCCTCCTTAAACTTTTAGAGTTTGGCACTATTTCCCTTGAATGTTTGGCAGAGCTCATTACAGTAACGTGCAGCGTTGCAGTTGTTGTTTCTCCCCATTTCAACAAAAGGAGACCAGAACTTCAAAGGGAAATGACTGCAAACAGTCTATGAACCTCTGCATGCAAGAGACCTAGAGGCAATAAGTCTCCTACTAAAGTCTGTGTTATCCCAGTTTAAAATGTTCGTGGAAATCCTGACCAGGATTCAAGAAACACCAAGGTTACAGGAAACTAAGGCGCAGATACTCATCTTGAAATACTCTGAAATGAGTTGGGATGTGGCTATTTATTTAGTCCTGTGCAGGTTTCTTGTGAACTGTAGCACCAGTATGCTAGGAATAAGGCTGAAATGAAGCAATACAAAAACAGACAGTAGACAATCCCCAAGAGGCCTGGGAAATTAGAACAGATTTGTCCTCTCATTTACACTGGGGTAACATAGAAAATCAGATCCAAGAGGTGGCTTCAATAACCACACAGACTTCCTTCCCCCAGATTTTTATTTCTGAAGGCAGAGGACAAACATGTCATCCTGCTTTCTGTCTATTCTATTCTCATGTAAATGGCGTGGAGTGCTTTCCTCCTAATTACCCACCTTCTTGCCAAAGCTGTCAAAAAAAAAAAAAAAGCCGCTAACTTTTTGGATTTATTTTATTAAACTTTTACTATTCAAATTTATGGGAGTCTTCAAGCCTAAATCCTCATTAGGGCTTATCAAATAATTAATGCTCCAGAAATTAACTAACTGAAACAACATGCACACCCCTCATCCAATTAAGCAGATGGATAATCCAGAGTGAAAAAAAACCCAAAACAAAACAAAAAACCCAAAAAACAACTAGAACCCCTCTGCTGCATCCATGAAAGAAAAGCGTAAGAAAATAACATACAAAGCACCTTTAAAATTCAAATACAAACCCCACAAAAGTGGAGTATCCACTAAAGTGCCTGACATACGAGGTGAAACAGGTGATATGCTTTCAGTGAAGCATCACATACAGCTTTATAAGGGTGTTATCTCTTGAAAAAGCAGTTAAAAAAATATTCCTCCCCTCCTTTTTTCTATATTGCTATTTAGAAATATGTGGCTTAATAGTTCAAAAATAAGGCACTCAAGCATATCTGATAACTTGAAAATCTATTGGGGAAGTGTAACTATGCCAGCTTCAACAAACTTTGTTCAAGTCCCCCACCAGATCACAATTCTAAATTTTGAAAGTGAAATTTACTTTCAAGACTATGAAAATCAGAAGTGAAGAGATAGTCAGTAAACATGAAAGCAGTAGCTGATGTAGGACTAACTAATATTGGTTTACTGATCTTCATTTATACTTCCAAATGGTTTGAAGGCTCACAACTAGGTGATTCATCTTGCACTAGAGCTTCCAAGGACTGCTAAATGCCTACTGCCCACCCAGAAAACCATGTTGCGGAGGCTCAGCTTTGGGCATGGCCAAATGGTAGAAAGCCAGAAAGACTTGGGAATTTTTATTTGGGAAGATGGTATTGGAAGTTCACCCCAAGATTTTCAGACTCTGAAAGCTTAGGCTACTTAGCTACTAATCTCATCAAGTAGAGTCTTAGAAATTATGTTGGTTTAAGCATAAGATTTTTTCAAGTGTCATTTCTCTACCACACAATTTAGACAAAGACATGCATTAAAAAAATATTCCTTACAGTCCCACTAGTGGCCCTCTTCTAGTAAAGGTCTCCCTTTAACACATATAAACAGCTGATGAAGTGATCACAGTCTAGTCTAAGCCCAAGAGAAAGACCAGACAGAAAGTGGATTTTGGCTGTTTTCCACCCAGTCAGCTGCAAGAAAAGACTTGAAGCAGAAAATCTTGCTATTCTGGCAGGGAGAAATCATTTTTTTACCATTAAATATTTTTAGCTGATTTTCCAAGGGAAAATGTAAAAAAAAAAAAAAGAAGAAAAAAAATTGAAGTGCAGATAAAATTAGATTACCTGGAGACAGCTTTAATTTGTATAAAACTGTAAGGGGTTTTTATGTGACTGTTTAATCTTTTAACAGCTACTTCTTTAAGTACTAATTCCCACTAAATATATCACATGTCACCATACTTATGATCTTCCTAAAACAAAAGAACATCTTCCAAAATTACTGTAGCTAGCAATATTAAAGTATCACCTACTGGCATCATTATATTTAAGTATCTGAAATAGACATTACTGTCAGCAGAATTTTTTTTAACCTTTCTCCCTTCTTTTCCTTAGAAGACACTATTACAGTTACTTCAGTGTCCTATGTCCTGTTATAAAATACTAGAAAAGAACTATTAACATTGGCAATAAATACCTATAGCCCATAAATTTAAGTTTCTCAGATCTTTTACACCCCTTAAAAATTGTGTTCAAAGCAAGTTTTACCAACTACCTTGAAATTCTTAACAGACTCTGCTGATACTGTTATTCAACAGTTTCCTGGCAAAAAAAGACACGTGAGTGATTCACCTAACATGTCCTGATCTTCTTGTCCATTATGCAAGGGTTTCTTTTGTATGGGCTCTTGTTCATAATATATTAATGTGGAACAAGCAGTTGTTTCTAGATTCAACAGCTAGTATTCATGGTTTTTGGTGGTGGTGTGCCTGAATGTTGGCATTATTTATGAACAGCAAAATCAGGTTATGCACACAATTAAAAAGTAAAATCAAAGGTCTGATGCACTGCCAACCAAGTCAAACTGGAGTTTCTGTAGGGATGCTATTTTTCCTTTCCACTATTCTTAATGTACTGAGGTTAAGGCCCTGAACAGAGGACGTACTTATGAGTTCCATAGTTTTTCCAATTGAACTTCCATTTTTCTCCTCTTTAAATAACAAAAAGGGCTGCTGTTGCTCAAGACGCAAATAAGAGGCAGAGTTGAGATAGAAAGTATTTTCTGTTCATTTACCTCAACCTTCTGACACTTAATGCTCTGCCATATGCATGTGCCTAACAAGTTGTATGCATTGTTTGGAACATGCTTGGTTCAAACATATCCCACTTGTATAAAGATATGTGACTGCACCCCAGAAATATGTGGGTAGAGTCCACTTTAAATGGGAAGAGAAAAGTTCCTGTTCACAGATACTTCCAGTTTTCTATATCACACTAGAGGCCACAAGTGTATAAGAAAGTGTTTTCTCTGGAAAGGTGGAAACCTTTTTTTTTTTTCTGGATTTGGCTTAGAAAGCACAGGATGCTATATTTCAGAAGCCAGATAATAGGGAGAAATTAAGCCCGAGTGGCCTGCTGAGCACCCCTATGCAGTGGGAAAGGGTGAGAAGGCTGAATGAGGTCAAAGAAGAATGAAGTGTCCCAATGCCAAGCTTCACAGCTGAATAAATCACAAAATGGTCTACTGAGGAGCAAACAGACTGTTAGAATAAATCTATTATGCTACAAATTGATAATATACAATTTGTTTGGATTTGGAAAAAGATTTGTCTCCTGTCGGCCCTACTATAAAATAAGTCAGTCTCTCCCTTCTTACACACAAAGTGTACACATTAAATTTTTGAAGCATCTTAATATCTTGAAATATGCAAGTATATGGGGCGACACTGTGTATGTTGAATATCTTGTAAATAGAACAGCTTTGAAAGAGGACTGAAAATGAAAAGTTTTGAAGCCCAGATACATCCTTACACAGACATCAGCTAAAACAGAACTCAATTTATGTAACACTAGAATACGATCATCCCATTCCTTCTGTCTGTGGGATCCAAAATTAAGCAGGTACTTTTCTAAGCTTATCAGAATCATCCCATAATTTTCATAACCTGCAGCTCTATGTGTGAGATATGTTAAACTTCGCCTTCCCATTCAGTTCTCAGGCTCAATAATGCTCAGCAGGCAGTAGTCAATTTAGCAAGAGATCTTATCCATCACTGCTGAAAAAGTACTGCGTGTTGACTGATGAATGGAAGATAAATCACAAGAGGGCTGTCCATTCAGGCAGGGCTGAATGACACTGACAGAACTCGGCATGAAAGCTCATTTTGTGCCTGCCTGTACAATATGTTGTTTGTAGAGAGCATTGCTCTCCAATGATATCAGTCCTTTCTCGGTATGAAGCTCTCTGCCTTTATTTCCTTCAACAAAGGTGTCCAGTTTGTAAGGAAGAAAATCTTTGAAGTGAAAAAGTGTTATTACAATCTAAAACTCAAGTTCAGATGCACACTTTGGCTTCCTTGCTTGTTATAAAGTAAACCAAGTACAGTCATTTCTCACTTCTGAAGGGTGAAAATAAAAAAGCCAATGGGACAAATGCCAGGGTAAGGAAAAAACTGGAGATGGATTTAAAGCATTTCATGGAGTTGTAACTTGCCACCTACCTAGTATTACTCATCTCAACAGTATGTCTTGAACTGGTCAAACCTGCAGTGGTGCTTACTGAAAGCGGTATCTCAAAGTATCATTAAGGTGAGGAACATGAAAGGGAATGTTAATTTTTTTCCCTACCCATAACATTACCTAACCCATACTCAACCTAGGAAGTTATAAACACTTTTGATAGCCAGGACAAGCCCTTTTTGGTAATGAACCCAGAATAACCAAGCCTTTCATTTCCTAAACAAAGTCTTAACCAGAAAAGTATTTTAGAAATCGCATAGCCTGCCCCTACTCAAGTTTTAACAAGTATTTAGGGTCAATAACAAGTAAACTGGTGCTTTACCTGAACAGGACCAGCAAAACAGCACTACAAATCTGCTTATCTAAAGGTTTTATTATTTATTCCTTTGAATTCAAGAAAGTCCAAGACTGGTAAAAAAGGTTTGCACATTCGATTCCAGCTTATCACAGAATCATAGAATAATTCAGGGTTGGAAGGGACCTCTGGAGGTCATCTAGTCCAATCCCCTGCCAAAGCAGGAACTTGCCCAGGCAGGTTTTGAATGTCTCCAGAAAAGAAGATTCCACCACCTGTCTGGGCAGCCTGTTCCAGTGCTCTGCCACCCTTAAAGAAGTTCCTCCCGATGTATAGATAGAAATTTCTATGTTCAAGTTTGCACCTCTTTACCCCTTTTCCTGTCACTGAGTAGCACTGAAAAAAAGACTGGCCCCCTCCTCTTGACATCTACACTTTAAGTACTTTTAGGTGTTGATCAGATAACCCTTCACCATTCTGTTCACCAGACTAAAGAGGCTCACATCCCTCAACCTTTCCTCATAAGAGACATTCTCCAGGCCCCCAATCATCTTTGTAGCCCTTTCCTGTATCCCCTACAGCAGTTCCCTATCTTTCTTGAGCTGGGGAGCATAGAACTGGACACAGTACTCCAGATGGGGCCTCACCAGGGCAGAATAAATGGGGAAGATGACCCCCCCCCTCAACCAGTTGGTCATACTCTCCTTGATGCATTCCAGGATGTCATTGACCTTCTTGACCTCAAGGACACATTGCTGGCTCATGGTCATCCTGTAACTAATACCAGGACTCCTGGGTCTTTTTCTACAGAGTTGTTCTCCAGCAAGTCAGCAGACAAAGTCATCAGTATCATCCCACCTGCATGCAGTCCTGAGTAATGCGCTTGTGGGCAATCCTGCTTTAGCAGGGGAATTGGACTAGATGATCTCTAGAGGCCCCTTCCAACTCTGACAATTCCGTGATTCTGTGATCAAAGATACTTCTAATAGCTGGCAATCGCTTGTGTCTGCACAGCTCTCCTTGACTGGCAATTAAGGATTGCATAACTGTCACCAAGAACCTAGCTGGAGAGCAATGAAGTAGAATTGTGAGCTCCAGGTGTCTTCTGGCTGGAAATGCACCGTGCCATCAATGTCAAAGGAGAGGGGAACTCCCTTTGAAACAAACAACACTCAATGGACATCACAGGACTTTCAAGGCTAAGGAAAAACCTCTCAAAAATAGTTTTACCAGCTGTATTCATCCACCTGTTGAAATAATTTCTACGTAGAACAAGCCCAGAAGCCATTTTGCCTTTACTGCTCAAGTTCATCCCTTGGAACAGGTTTGCCTGTGTACACCTGAGATAATATGGTTGTTGCCAAGTATGCTATGAAATAAAAACCTGAGAGACTGCAAGCTTAAGAACGGGGCTAAATTCAGAAATGTATGAGTTGTTTGACAGCTTGGACATTACACTATTTTCTAAATTCAGGAGAAAAAATAGGGGTAGCTCCCTAATTCAGAAATTTCACAGGCATGCTTTTCACAGCAGACCATCAGTCACAACACCCAAAGCCAAAGCAAATTTTCACTAGTTCCTATATTTGTAACCTTTCATAATAACTTGAGTGAGAAAGAGGCAGATGTTAGAGGTCTCTCCTTTGGAAGACAGTTTCTTTTCTATCACTTTAAATCTTTGAACTATATAACCCATTTATGGATCTGTAAACCCTGTATACCAGGTAGGGACTTCACAGTGTATGTAAAGATACTAATATTCTATAACTCTCACTTTCTTTTTCTGTCACCAACACTATAGTGTTACTTTGCAAATAACTTAAAAACAAAGTTTACTTCACTGATGTCCTATTAAGTCATTTGGTGTAAATCAACTCCATTACAAAGTTTATAAAAAATTAACACAATCCTATGGTGCATAGCTTTTGTACGCTAGTGTTGTTACTGCTTCACTAACAAGAACATTAGCATGCTTCATGAATGGGAAAGACTGAAGTAAATAATTATATATTTGTTTCCATTTATGAGAATAACACTTTTAGCTATGCCTTTAGGAACCATGACAGTGAAAAAGATTTAGGATAGACAAGCAAATCCAAGTAGAGTTAAACTGAAGAGTACACCTTTAAAAGAACTATGGAAGACAGGATGAAAACAAGGATATCTTCCTCTTTAAGAGGACTTCAGACATCTCAGAAAAGCCTACATCTCAGACTTCAATGTACATCAGCTGAGTTAAATCTAAGCTGTCACTCAGAAGACCTGTTCCGACCATTATCTTCTCACCAGTTCAGTCGCCTGCTTCCTCTTTAGTCAGATTACACAGATCACCTTTCCTCAGACAGGACATGGTTACTGTGTTGACTAATTACAGTTTTTTCCAGTGCTTCATACCATCAGCAAAAAAAAAAAAACCAAACCCACAAAAATCAGAAGCATCAGCCAGAATGCAATATTCGAGAGCATCTTTGACTTTGATGTGCTCATGTAGGGAAGATTCTAAAAGAATTTTTTTTTCCCCTTAGCTTGTTCCAAAAGATATATGAGATTTGACTGAATTAATTTAAGACACATCTGAATAATACATTTATCTAAGACAGAAATATCTCTATGTTAGAAGGAAGGTTAAGTAACTACCTCCACTGCAGAATTAAATTACAATTGTTATTGTCAGGCAGCTCTACATTGATTCTAGGTCATTCAAATTTATGTTGTCCTGAACAACTCAAAATGCTTCATCAAAAATTGAAACATCACGGATTCAGCTAGTGGCCAACTCCTGTAAACCCACACACTGGAGTGCATGGGTAGAAAGGTGATTAATTAGTTTTTGCATGCAGAAAACAAAAGCAATATGCAATTCTCATGCATAGCTAATAAGAGTTTTTATCTGAACGTTTTAATCTATTATTTGATTGTGCAATAATACAAAATAAAATTGGTTACAGATTAAGAAAAAATGTTAAAATAACCTGTAATCACTTTTACGTTGCATTATTGCACTTTAAGTGTTTAAATAATCTGTAGATCTTCAAAAATGCACAAATGGATTTGCTTTCATGGGAGTCCACTTTTCATTAGCCTCCCAAAACCAGTTGAAAAAGTTATGCAGAAGTGCAGCATTACCCACTATATATACTCAAGTAGAAAGACGTTATTAAAAAAAAAAAAAAAAAGAAAATTAATGTCCCAGGGATAGCTCAATGCAAAGTTAATTCAGAACATTCATACAAGTGTGAAACTCTACAACAATATGCAGCACCAGCCCACAATGAATATATATGCATTCCCCAGACTCAGGATATCAAGAAATATAACTGCCTTAATCTACTTCCTTACCAAAATAAGCTGTACTCATATTCCTGTTCTCTTCAATTAACACAAGGGAAAGTGTTTTACTAGTTCAAGTAGACTGTCACTATGAATAAAAGATATTCCCCACCCCCAATTAAAAAAGCAAGGAAGACAATTCAGTGACATTCTTGTGACCACAGGGAAAAAACACAGGAAGCTCATGAAGCTTCATAGTCAGGAAAAATAAAAATACTAAAGTAGCAATACGATTTGAAAGACAGGTATTGAGCTAGGAGTTAGGAGATAACTGTTTATACCCAACCACAGCTTAACTCAAATGACCTTGAAGAGTGATTTCCCCTCACTGTGTCTGTTTCCCCATCTACATAAGCAAACAGGAATGTCAACTCTGTCTTAGATCACATTTTATAAGACCAAGGCATTATTGGAAACCAATTTCACATGTATACCCAGGTTACATAATTCAGTTGGAACAAAATTTCCTCGCAGAATCAACTAACTTCATAGGCAAAATTTACACCCAACAAGATGATTCATTTTTCTTGAAAGAGGGGAGGGACAGTCAGGCTATGGACATAAAATCCCTAGAAGGATAAATTTGCTGAGATGATAATGCTGTGCAGCAGCCCAACCCCACATGAAGCCCCTGTTCTCATCTACTTTCCTCTCATGGTTTTGGCATGGCTCTCTAAAGAAGAAACAAAAAACCCCACCTCAGCCCACCCTCTGATATTTTATGAGTATACATATAGGCTTGTTCTGAATTTCTACTGTTTCTGAACAGCATGCTTTTTTAATTACATAACTGGACAGATTCTTCTCCTAAAGTATGAGGTGAATAGAGCCAAATATAGCAGCTGGTCAGTATGACCTCTAGTCACAAGTTTAGAAAAGGAAGATTTTTAGAAATGTTATGGAAAAGTTCATTTGCAGTCACTTTGAATGCTTCACACTAACTAGACCATCGACATTTTCCTTTGGCTTTTTAAACATAAGATAGGCAGACGTAACCTTATTTACATAATTATAATTATGCACAATAATAAGATTCCATCTCATAGATATAACAGCTTCCTGAAACACAAAAGGAAGAGCAGGTCTGCAAATGTAAGTCTTAAAAGAAAAGCATTCTACAAAATAACAGCCAATATGCTGCTATGTGAATTGTGCAATTTAGCAACATAACAATATGCTATATAAACACAAACATTTTATTTATTTTGCAAGCTAATAGTTCAGACATTCATTATTATTTATTTATATATATTATTTACCATTCATTATTTAAGGGAAGATCTAGATTTAGAGATTTAGATTGGATATTAGGAAGAAATTCTTTCCTGTGAGGGTGGTGAGGCACTGGAACAGGTTGCCCAGTGAAGTTGTGGATGCCCCATCCCTGGGAGTGTTTAAGGCCAGGCTGGATGGGGCTTTGAGCAACCTGGTGTAGTGGGAGGTGTCCCTGCCCATGGCAGGGGGCGGTGGAACTCCATGATCTTTGAGATCTCTTCCAACTCTAACCATTCTATGATTATTATGTTGAAATGTTCTAACAGAGAAGAATTCGCTTTTTTATTAAAAAAAAAAAAAATCTAGATTATAGGGCTTTTTTCTTGTCTAATCAATGTTGAAATTTGCAAAGATGTATCAGTATTTCTGAATTTACCCGAAACCCTTGCTGAAGAATAGAGTACAGCTTCACAAATTCATGAAGACTACTTAGACTGAGAGTTCCCATACAGTTTTGCAGCAAAACAATCAACATAGATTCCTAATGAATCACCTTCTTCTCTTTAGTCCAAAAAGGACCTATAAACTCAGGTATAACTTGTATATCAGTCGATGAAATTTTCTGAAATCCAAGCCATTAAAATACTCGACTGCAAAAAGTTTTCTTAAAAAAAATACAAATTAAAAAAGTCATCTAGACATCAGTGGTTTTGTAGCAAAAAGAATATGTTTTGTGCAATTAGTTACTGCACACTAGAGATTGATTTCAGCAAATTTCAGCTGTGAATATTTATGCTGTTAGTTCATAGTTATTGATTCTAATTCCTGGCTTGTATTATCTGAAGATGACACCTCTCCACTCAGAGATTGTCACAGTGCAGAAGGAAAGAAAACAGGAATAATAAGCAAAGTGTACGAAGAGAAATTTCATAGGGGTACCAACCTCTTGCTCCAAGCAGAGCCAACTTCAAGGTTGGATTAGGAAACCCAGCGTCCAGCATAGCCAAGATAACTTCTCCAATGATGGAGATTTCTCAGCCTCTTTCAAGTTATTTCAGGGTTTACCTCTCTCACAGCAGAGAATTATTTCCTCCTTTTCCAACTTTTTCCCTTGTGGCAGCTTGTAACTGTTGGCTCTTGTAGTCTTGTCTGGCACCTCTGATGTGTATACCTCATTTTCTTCAGTCTCTTTTGAGGCAGCAGATGAAATTAACTGAACCTGATGCGCATAAGAAACACAATAGAAGAGGATGTAATGCATATGAGCTGCTCTTAGTACAAAGGTGCTGGTACCTAATGCAGCATTCCCTGGCAAGAGCATGGAAAAAAGTACTTATGGCTCTCTGCTGTTAAAAGATGCAGGCTGCTGAGGTTAATTGGGAATTCTAAATAGCCTCCTTTAAAAAAAACAGACAGCACTGAATAACTTCACTCAAATTTGAAAAATTAAAATGCTCTGAAGTATAGAGGATATCTGAGTAAACTAATCTCTCTAAAAAAATAAATAAATAAATCAGGACCCCACTAAGTGATGCACTTCAAGGGAGAACAGGGAGGCCCATGTACATATGGAACCTAGATGCAGGAACACTTCAAGAGGATTTCAATTGACTCAAAGTATTTTTTTTTCCAAGAGTAAAGACAGTTGTGTTTTCAGAAAGCTTAGAACAATATCTTTCACACATTCCTATTAAAAGACAAACTGTTCCCTATCTCCAGAAAAAGGGATCGAGTAAGTAAAGCCAAGCTTGGTTTAAACAGGAGCACATGAATGAAACAAAATATTTTTCTATTTAAAATCACTTCAGATTAGAGCATCTGGCACTGCACACACTAGAAAGAACCTAAAATATTACAGCTCTATTTTCTGTTTTAATGGATAATTGGTAACACTAGATTACAGGATTTGCAGGTTCCAAGTGCTGTATTTTTGTAGGGAAGAGCCTCCTTTCGTTCAGGCTTAATAAGCTTGGTCTATATCAGCTTTTCTCACATCAGTCCAAGTGTCACATTTAGGTTGAGGGAAGCTTGTTAGCAGTAATTATCAGCAGTAGGTTCTATTATTTGCCAAAGTAATTTTCCCTGCTAAGTACCACCAAAACTGCCTCAAGCCTTTAATTTTTTTATTTTTTTTTTTTGCCTTCCTCCGCTTCCTTTTAAGCTGGTGCATTTTCCCATGATACTGCCTTACGCGGCGCGGGACAGGGCAGAGGCGAGGCGCTGGGTATCAATGTGATCTTGAGAGATGGGGTCAGCCCTAGCGAAAGCCTTTCACAAACAGAGCCTGAACCCTATTAGAGATGCAAATCCACTCTCTAAGTGAGGATTGTTTCGGCCATATAATGGAGACCAAGGAATTCCTCGGCAACTTGCTTTTCAGCACAGGCCTTTTGTCTGTGTCTTAGCAAATTTCTGCAGCCTGTTTAAACCCTGGCTATTGTCCTCATGGCTTCATTGATTTCTCTCCCTGCCACCAGCTCACAATGGGCTGATATGAACATCTTTGTTACTGCTTTTGTACTGTATATCAGAGTAATGTTTCAGCAGATTGAGGCCTAGCAGGAAGAATTAAACCTGTACTACACAGAGCATGATGAATTGCCGGATTTACATATCATTTTAGAGGGTATTTCTGGTGGTTCTTTCTGAATGGTGTTGTGTCTCCAAGGATGTAGTTGAGGGATGAAGTGACAGAAAAGGAAGTGATTTAGATATTCACTGACAGCTTAATAGAAGATGCAGACAAATTGTGGCTATTCTCCCATTCCATCCTTCTACATTATTAAGTAGGTAGGCATAGGTGGATGCACACATATCCTGTGGGCCTGCCACGTTAACCTGCATGTTGTAGGCAGGAGAAAGGAGGATGCAGGAGATTTTGCTTATTCAATAGGAGGTTGCTCTGAAACAACCTAAAGTTGCCAGGGCACACCACCCTGATGTTTTGATCCTACTGTTCTTGGCCAAAAGATAAACTGCTGATTGAGTCAGGTCTTGACATTACACAGGCAACATATTTCCAGGTCCTGACGTGCTGTGCAGCACACTTCTAAGAAAATAGCTGTGCTCTATGTGAAGCTGCATCACTTGAAAGGGGCTAATACTACTCCGCATCTTCTGCAGTTTAAAAGACTTGTTAGGCTTGGATGCTGCTTTTTTTTCAAAATTTACTTTGCATCCCAAAGCTGAAAAATGAGGTAGCTATTTCTGCACCTTCTATCAACAGCACTTTGAAGTAATGTCTTTAAGATTTCTTTTTCAAAAATTCTTTTTAGTTTTATCATTCTAAAACCGTGTTGTTTATAATGGACTTAAGAATACTTCTTAGTAGAAGTAAACTCCACTAGAAGTAAACTCATAAGTCTTGACAGTGTTTACATAGTTTACAAACACGAACCACGATCCACATATGGATCATATTTTGTGTAATTGGCACGAAACCGATGTAATAAAGAGAGATAAGTAAATAAGTCTGTAAAATGGTAGAGTAACAGAAGAAATAATAAGCATTAATTTCAAAGTTTTCAAGTCAGAAGAAAATTTATATTGACATTATATCAAAACAAAGAATGTACATAAGATGCAAGTTCCTTTCCATAAAGAGCAGGACTGAATCTTACCCTCAGAAAGTCAGGCATAAAAGCTTTGCCTTCCTAGCTTGCAAAGCACCCCAAATTGAAACATAGATTTTTTGGGGGAAAAATTGAAGACCAAAACTGTAAGATCTTATAATAGCTTTAATGCTATTTCTTAATCATGGAAGTTTCTTTCTGTTAGAAATGAGTATTTCTGAAAAGTAGCACTTCTGGACATTTTTACCTACAACATCTGCCAATAACAGATAGATCATCTGATAACAGAACAATCATCTGACATTACTTGACCCTTTACAAAGACAGACATGTAAAGAATAGTTTTCTTTGAACAGAAAGAAAAGGTAGCATTCCAAGATACTAATGATCACAGGTAAGACCAATCTAGAAAGTGAAGATATAATACAATGTACATTTGAAAAGTGTAACTCAGACATCAAAGGAGTCAGGTTTGAAAAAATTAAGCAATAGGTGCAACGAGCTGAATTCACGTATACGTTTGAGTAAACAGTGCTGAGTTGTTCTTTAGTTCTAAATGGGTCAGAAATCCATGCAAGATATACTCCAGAATGAGTACTATTTCATTCTTTTCCTGAATAGAAAGTTATTGCTCATTAAATGTATTATTTCCACCACAAGTTAGTATTATCATAAAATCCAGGACCCTTTGGCAGCTGCTTACAAGGGTAGATACTCATTCTACCCTAATTCCTTTTCAAGGGATCTTTCACTGTGATATCTAGGTTTGTGGCTAGATACTTCTCAAGCTCTTTAATTCACTACTAGTGAATCCTGAAAACTTTGAAGGTGTGCATGTACAGCTCATTTCACTTGGAAATGAAAGATCATTAATAAGATAAATTGTTTACAGTAGATAGGTATCAAAGCTGGCTACTGAAGTACTAGCAGAAATGTGACAACAAGCAAGGTGGTTTGACATCCATATATATTAGTCATCAGCCATGATAATTATTTGACTCATTTCCCTTAATTATCTGTTAGTTATTCCAGTTCTTTACGTGTATTATATGCAGAACTCTGCAAATTCAAACACTACACTGAAATACATAGCAAAACTATATCAACACAGGTTTTTTATTTTTTTGAACTATACAGAACGTGGAAACTTGAGAGCATCAGCTGCTACCAAAGTCCATTCAAAATTTTCATATGTACAGCTTTGACAAAGAGATGAACTGAGATGCTGGATATGTTTTCATATAGAACAGGACTGGTTCAGAGAGTTCTGTTATTCTTTAATGCTGCATTTTGTTTTGCATGAACAAAGCAAAACCTACATGGTTTTTGGAGACTACATATCAGTCAACCATAGCTGAATTAAAAATGAAACCAACCTCTCTCCCCACATTTGCAAGTCATAAAAGTCAAGCTTGGTTCATTTCCCACTATGGGTAGAACTACCTTTGTCAGAGAACCTAGTCCTGGAACTTACTCTTTATGAAAGACTGCCTTAAATAATTTCTAGAATATTTTGTATTAATTTATTTTGGTAAATAGGTGGTCTATCCAAATGGATTTTATTATTCCATTGTGCCATAAATGATTCTCTGTACTAGTCAGAAGCTGCTAAACAAGAAAGCCTACAATCAACTTGTTTCACATTGCTAACAAGACATACTAGCTAATTACTTTTGCCAATATAATTTCCAAATGTGAGACACGAAGCTACAGTTAAAATTATTTCTTTCCTATCATATTCCAGATAACCATGACTTCATGATGGTAGCAGGGTATTTATAACCCATTAAATGACTACTCCTTCCTTCTTAGCCCACTTTTACTTCAGATACTATCATCCAGCCCTACACTTCCTTTTCACCTTCCTGTTCCAAAACTTTTCCTTGTTAGCACAACTTAAAATCTGTTAACATCATCTCCAGCATTGCAGGCTTTGACAAAATCAGTCTTGTTTAGCTGAATGCCAAAGACACAGCAGATTCTCTAAGAAATCCATATTTATTTTATTGCCAGACATATTTATTAAAACTGAAACCTGCACTCTTTTAAACCTCTCTAAGACATACCATAAGTGGCCTCATGCACAATTACTATTTCTTCTCAAATTATGTGGAAAGGGCAGCCTTCTGCTCCTTATAGAACAAAAAGGCAGCACAGGACAGTCCATTAGACAGACAAACTAATCCAGTTTGGCCCTTTGCAGAGTTTTGCAAACTGCATGCAGAAATAGAGAAATCCTTTCTTTTGGAGAAGAAAAGCTTATTGAGTAACCTACCAAGCCTGCAGGTATATCTATATTTGTTATAAACACAGGCTCCCAAATTCTGATCTAGATTTTTGTTTCAGAGGCTAAAGATGAGAAATACGACTTTTGAAGGCAGAGGACCAAAGCAAAATAAAGCTGAGCAAGAAGGATAATTGTAGCATTAGCAGCTAGTCTTACTTTTCAGCTTAATCCTTTGTACTTTCAGCACTGAAGTAAAAATAAACTCCTGTTCTTTGAAGGTTCTAGTCTTCATGAATGGAAGACCATTTTTCTCTCCCCTCACCAAAAAAAAAACCCCAAACAAACAACAACAACAACAACAAAAAACCCACCAACAAACAAACAAAAAATCCAAGCTCTAAAGACTCAAGAGCAGTCACCTTCAAGCAGATATGAAGTTCTGCTAATGTCTCACAGATTTCGAGCTAATGCCATGGAGACTCTTATTCATGGCTGGGTTTTTTTGACTACTTGCTGTTTAAGGCAATTTATAATTTTCAGTATGTCAAGGTTACACAAACCAAACCCAAGAGAATTTATTGTCACTCTGAATACCCCAACTGCTTTGCTTAAGGTGCAGTCTATTTCCAGTGCTTCAGAGAAAAGTCATAGACACCCCGACAATAGCAAATTATTCATCAGTTGTCCTTATCACTCCCACTTTTTCCATAAATCGTGGGGATTAACAGAATGCAGGAAGAGCACTCTCCAACAGATCTCCTTCAGAATATCAGCACTTTGGACAAAGACATGCTTTGTCATACGGGCTAAATCTGCCATCTCCAAAACTTCTAGGTTTTTTTTGTGTGCCACCTCTTACAGAGTATCAGGTGCTACCTTAATCAACAATTTTTTCCCCGAGTCACCACTACGCCACTAGAAAACATATCCATGCTTTCACTCCTTGAAGTATTAGAACAGTTTTCCTAACTTTTAGCCTCAAATTGCTCATAAGCATTTGGTACATTTTAGTTTTTTAATATCATAAGACAACACATAACCAGAATCCAATGAAAAATTAGTATAAAAGAGCTGGCTAAGGGGAACAAAACAAAGCACAGAGTCATTTGTGTCACCTGGAAGCATTAGACACCTGATTTTAAAAAGACACTTACAGCAAATCTTCAGCTGAGATTCTGTAAGGAATCAAGGATTGGTCTCCTTTATCCTTGAATCCAAGAGGATCAAGCTAGATGCAGTGCACAGCAGTCCAGGTATAGCTAGGGTGTGGACAGTTCAGCAGATGCAAATCTTTATACTGCCTGTACTTTGCACATTTTCATTATTTAGTTATTAAGCAGTTCTCACTTCCTTTCCTTAGGTAACTCCAGGGTTTAAGTGCTTTGTTGCCACCCAACATTACATCCTGATGGATCCTTCTGTCACCCATTAAAACGACTAATCCCCATATCTCAATTTATATTCCTGGTTTCCTCAATATTCAAAAGTCATTCCCATTCTTTATTCTGTCTTAAAAAGTCAGGCACATTTGTCATTCTCCAGAATTCTTCATTTCTCAAATGTTATTCAAAGTAAAAACACAGTCAGTTAGGAGCACTTCCAGAGCCTGGATAGCAAGTTAGAGTACCTGGTTATCCCTGTCAAGCCTTCCCTAGGGCTTTCACTTGAATAGGGTATGCTCAGTCCTATTTGCTTATAGAAAAACCTGGCCCTTTTATTACCAGCAGCTGTAAGAGGTCCACCGCATCAGCCAGGATAATGTGACTAACACTCAGGTAATGTGGTGGTACTCTCCTCCATTCTTATTCTGTCCCAAGACAGTATCTTTTGGTATTCTTTCAAAATTTTGGTTTAAGACATTTAGTAGTCCAAAAGACTAAATGATTCCTTTAACATTTGTATAATCAAAAGTGGATTAATAATATAAGCATCAATCAGGATACAATTATTCCATCTGCAAAGCAGTGCGGGCGGGATATCAAGTATGAATATCAAAGGCAAAGTATCGTATCTGTCCTGTAGAGCCATGTATTTGAAATAAGAATGAGATGTCACACCATGCCCACATGTCCTGGTTTGAGGTAAAATGAACCAATTTTCTGTTTTACGGTTTTACTTTCTTAGCTAGGCCTCTTCTAACCAGCTAAACTCTGAAATTAACAGCACATTGTTCAGAACTGTTCCATCTCACAGTGATAAGACCTGATTATACCAAGGGATGGTATGCAGAGAGGCCCTTGTTTAGACTTATTGCTAGAAGAACCAAGGTCAGATAATTTTCGTCGTTTGCTCGTTGGAGGGTCCCACCTGCAAGGAGGAGTGGACAGGACAGGTGACCCAGAACTGACCAACAGGGGTATTCCATCCCATCCGCATCATGCCCCCTATAAAAGCTGAAGGATCAACAGGTCAACTCCTTTCTTTCTCCCTTCTTCGATGGCTGACGTCCAAGGAGGGCCCTGCCTATTCATCTGCCTTTGATCCTGATCCGAGTGTTCCTGACTCCAGATCTGGAATTCAGCTCCTGTCAATCACCAAGTCCAGTTTGGGACTTTTCCTGAAGCCTGCTGGTGACGTGGTCATCATCCTGGGAGCTTGATACGGTTTTGTATATACTGTATACTCCCTTTTTCCTAAATTTCCTTTTTATTATATTACTTATATTTTCATTAAAGTAGTTCAGTTTTTCCTAAACTCTTGAATCTCTTTACCTCCTTCCTCTCCTCTCTGTACCCAAAGGGGGGAGGTGGGAACATCTGTCAATCAGGTTTTGGTAAATTTGGCTGAAACCACGACACCACACAATTGTTCCTCAAATGAAAAAAAAAAAATCAAGAAAAGGAGATAAAGAAGTCCAGGATAAATATCGCTTTGTTATAGCTGAAGTATGACTTGTCAAATCAGATCTTCTCTTACACAGAGACATCTATGATCTGAAGTGTTGTTATGGGATATAATGGTACAAATCCTATACAAATGCAAATAGAAATCATGTGTAACCAAAAGTATTGCTAAGCATATCCTTTTGAAAAATCCATTCCTCGTAAGTGCTCATTATAATAAAATTAAGCACAGATAGCATTCAGGCTATTGAGGATACAGGCTTAAGCACAACTTAACCATCAATAACACTTCTTGGACAAAATCTTCCTTTGTAAGACTTTACTGTACTGCAGCAGAACTCAAACTAAAAGGAAGACAGGCGCTCAAGACTGTTAGGTTAGGTGCAGCACTATGCTAGATATAGATTGTTGCTTTTAGGACCTGTGACAATGCCTCAATGCACTATGTGGCTGTAATTGCATATTCAGAACAAGCTCAACTGCCAGGACCAGGACCACTGCTGACACTGTTGCTCCAAGGTTAGACATTCAACTCAAAATGCCCTTACTCTATAATTTTATTTCCCTCACCTGTCCTGCCCAATCTTTTACCTTTTGCTTCCATGCGTATCACCTGAACAGGCTTGAAAGATTTAGAATGCTGATTTTGAGCATTTACTTTAAAATTAATAGCATCAGTGAGATAACAATAGCTTACTGTAGGGAGCGTGTGGCTTTCCTCAATTTTTTGATTGATTTTGTTTAATTTGTTTGTGCTTTGGAAGGGGTTTTCTGAGACTGGAGGTGGGTGAGGTCAGGTCACGGGGCTTGGGGACAATGTAAACATACATACTGAACATATGCCTTTGAGTAAAAGGTACACACACACACACATACACAAATCAAAAACAAACTCAAAGACTATATTGTTACCTTGTACTTTCAAGTAAAGAGCTTTTTCTCAAATCATTCTTTAAGAGTTCAGTTTTGAATTTCAGCAAATATTGGAAGCTTAAATTGGATGACTCTGAACAACATGTAAACTAATTATTGATTTTCCCCCTTAAGACAGTATGCTCATTCAAAAGAAAAGACATAATCCTCTTAATGTTTTGCTCTAAGAACCTCTAGAGACATTTAGATAAAATAACTTTATAAATAGATATCCACTGAGAATTTATTTGCATGGCAGTGTAACTGGGCCTCAAAGAAGTCCAAATACTCTTCTAAAACCAAACACTGTTTGCTGAAGAACTGCTGCACATACAGTTTTAAAATGTTGCTACATGATTAAGATGTCACATGTTTTATGCTAAACTGTACCAGTATTTAAAACCAGTTGGTCCATTTACTTCATTCAAGGTGATGCTAATGACTTGTAAATGCATTTTTGTCACAGTGACACCTCATTACTCTACAGGTGGTTTGTTTGTACCAGATTTTTAGCTCTGCTAACTAATTTATGCCTAAATATATTTCAAGGACTGCAAGAAATTTTTCTATTTTTTTCTCTTCAAAAAGCCATCTGTATTTTTCCCTACCTCCTCCATCATCTTCCCTGTGTTTTCTATAATGGATATAATTCTTGAAGCTCTAAACCTGACATTTGCTATTGCTTGGACTCAAATACACTTCTGCTTACATATCCTGTTCTTTAAGTCCCGATCATGAACAAAATCAATAGTTTATTACAGGAACAATTTTTCATCTGTGTCACTTTCAAATTGCACCTCATAGTACTCTAATATACAGAGATATTTCCTGTCACCTTCATTTATTAGTGAACAGGTCTTAGAGTAAGGAGAAAAGGTTTAGTGAAAGCGAGCTTTCTACTCGCAAATGTCGTCTTACTTCCTATTTTCAATTAAATATTTTACAGTATTTGTCAAAGCAATGCAAACTGAACCCCTTCACTGTTATGAGACCAATTTAGAAATACTGTAAATCACTGAATACCCACTGACCAGTGTCATGATATAGGCAATAGAAGAGCTTAAGGGAGGAGAGAAAAACATTAAGTTTACCAAAAAAAAACAAACCAAAAAAACAGTTTTCAGATGTTTCAGCCTAGTTTCTGCTTCACTCTAGGTAAATGAAGTTGGAGTCAACAAGTAGAATTCACAGATTTGCTACAAATGCAGACAGTACTTTGACATAATTAGAGGTGCTGTTTCTGTCTGCTGACAGTCCATATAGCAGCCACCTCACAGGTAAAGAGTATGTTGAATTTTATTATTTTTAGCAGTATTTAAGGAATCAGTAAAACCCAAGTAACATGACTGTTAAAAGTAGACAGGACAGTTAATGTTATTTATTTCTCTTGGCCTTTCAAAGAGGCACCATGAAAGATACAAATTTTTCACATTACCCAAACATGACAAAGGCACAAGGAGTTATTGCTCAAGTTACCAATTTGTTCCATGATTTCAGAGGAAGATTAAGGCACAGGTAGAGTAAATAGCAGCTCAGGACAGCTACACTGGCCTCCATGACTGTAAGAAATTGGAGGGAGAATGTCTGCTACGCCTTAACTTGCCTCCAGCTTTCACTCCTGCTGCTACAGCAAAAAGAGAAAGGCCTGTGGTGTTTATCGGCAGGACAGGCAGGTACTTCCAAAAGCAGGAGAAGAAATGCTTCCCTGCCCACCACCATGCTGACACTCCTGCCCCCATGGAAGTGTCCTCCACCTATTTCCCTGACACCTCTTCTCCCTGCAGCTCAGGCAGCAAACTCTTCTTACCCTAGTCCTTGCCCCATGTTGGGGCTTTAAAAGCAGAGGAAAAAGAGGAGACCTCATAGGTCTTTTGGTCATGCATCAGGGTAAGCAGGGAGAGAAGCAGAAAAGTTACAGATGATGTCAGGGTGGCAGGATCATGAAAGAGAGCAAAAACCCTCTAACAGTTTTCTTGTCCCCAAAATTATTATAAACCTCCCTCAGGTACCTCTCACATATCCTGCTCTTCTGCTGACTTCTACTCTTTCTGTTCCCATTTAGTACAACTTTTTCAGCTTAATTTTGCTTACCATGTCTGGAAATCTGCAAAGTGCACAATGGACAAACTACACAGGATTTCGTTGACAAGATGGCAACTACAGTATCATAACTTCAAAATCACACTTTTTTTTGGCAAGATTTATTTGGGAATTGATGAGTGCTAACAACTCTATACCTTCTCTCCATTTTTTCTTGGAATAATACACAGCCACACCAGCATATAATTCTCCTTTCATTTATATATCTACTTTGCACACATAAGTATATAAAATAACCACAGACACGTATCCACTTCTTTCCACTCAACTTGGAGTCTGCTCCACAAAACATCAATATATCTGTATCTTCTGGGGTACTATATTGAAGCTCAGCAAGGACTAAGAAGAATGAATATACTGATGCTAGACATGGAATCTTTACTTTGTAAAGCCCTTGGATTGTAATTAAATAAATATCATAATATGTAAAATAATCTCAAAACATTAAATTCTACCCACACCCAAAAACTAGTTTAAAAAACCCACATCCTTAGAGGCAATGCAGAATCAGGAGTTTCTTGGATTGGTTTGCATGAGAGCGACAAAATGGTATAATAGCAGAAATGACAGAATAGACAAAACTGAGCAGAGAACTAAGAGAAGCAATTTCAGTTAAACCATTCATACACACTATACCAGAGTGTGAATTTCAATAAAAGAAAAAATAATTTTGTTCTAGCATTGACAGCAGAAAAACTAGTTCCCCTAAACATTTTCTGGCCCAGAAAAGGCATGAACACGAGCAAGAACTGATGAAAGTACACGAGCAGTTGTTGGATTATACTGGAAAACATGTTCCTTTCCAAGTAACTGCAACTTCAATGAATATGTACGGTACTGACAGAGAGATGACAATTCCATTGCATGGTGATTGACCGATTTCTAAAGGCTTTATGCACTGTGGTGGAATGAAAACAAAACTACACAAAAGTTTTCCCTAAGTAGAATGGTCCCTTTTCTAATGAAAATCTGAGGTTTCTATTTTTCAAGTAGGTGCTGAAATGTGAGTGAAGCGTAGCGGTTTGAGCTCTTGCCTTCAATTTATTCTCATTCAGCTTGATTCCAAGCAGAATCTTTCATTCCTGGTTGCACTTATTAACTGAGGATGATGGCTTAAACCTGGGCCTTCATCACAGCCTAATGTCCCAACCAGTGAGTTATAAAGCACGAAAAAGTGAATTTGCCTCTCAAATGTTTGGTTTCATAAAGGAGCGTGTAATGAAAGTCTATTCTGTAGAAAATACCTCAGCCAAATCTGACCAAAATAATTCTGTAGAAAATACCTCGGTCAAATCTGATCAATAACACCAAAAATGAAAAAAAATTTCTCTTGAATTTAGCAGAGAAACATAGCCAGAATAATTTTAGCAAAGCCAGACACCAACTGCCTGCAGCATCACTACTTTACTACTCATGTAAGTATAGCAAAGACAATGAAGTCTGCAAATGTTTCTAATTCATAACACAATGTGTCAAAATCAATTCTGTTAAGATCTATGTCAAAAAAGGGATTCATATGACAGATTCAATCAGTCAATACCCCTCTTGCTGCAGAAAGGAAAGTAATAGATGTGGCCAGTTCTGTACTTGAAAAAAAAAAAGTTATATTCCTGCTTCTAAAGTTACTCATAAAATTTACGAATTATAAAATAAGTACTTCTAGCATTCTGCTTTGTGTAGTTAAATGCAAAGCTCTGATTTTTAATAAATGCACAATACAACACACAAGTAAAAATTCTAGTATTAAACTTTTTTTTTTTTTTTCAATCAATGGAAAAAAAATTCTATTGTATTGTCTTGGACAACCTTTCCCTGTTTCTAATATAATGCTGAAGTTGTAAATATGGTTTACTCTTGAAGCTTCACTTCCTAGTGCAAATTCCCTAATCCTAATGTTATTCTTTGTCTTTAGGATTGAGTTTATTACTCTTTGTATTGCAGTGGTGTCCAAACTCTGTTGAGTAGTATCCAAACCCAAAGAAGCAGCCAATTCTGACTGGAAAAGCAAGCAATGCTGAAACATAGATGCTTACTTTTTCTGTCAATCCAACACAAACCAACTAAATTCAAGGACAGATACAGAACGGTAGAAAGCTCAGCACATTACACCTGGGTGCTGTCCATCATGCCCTATTTTCCTAATTTACTATTCATATTACATTCAGTATCTGCACTTCAAACAGACTCAATACTGAGACAGTTCCACATTGGAGAAATTACAAATCTGTAATTATAATGTAGTTTTGTTTGGGTGTGAGAAATAGCCTACACTGACACTTCCATTTCATAACTTGAACGCAGGTACCTATGACAACCATGCAAACCCATCCACAGTGTCTTCCTGGATACTACCTCATGGAGTCCAATTAGTATACAGATACCAAGCACACAAAATAGAAAAGAATAAGGCGTCTTATCATTACATCATTGTTCTGATCTTTGCATCATCGCTAATCTATACAAAGATAAATAACCAATTATTTCTCAACAAGAAAAGACAAAAAATCCTCAGGAAGCTGTATTTCATTTAAATAAACAAAAACTCTGTTCTTTTAACTCAAAAGGAAACACCTCACAAACATATTTCTTAGCAAGAATACTTCCAAAAGAGTAAAAAAAGCAACACTTACCCTGAAGAAACCAAAATGAAACAATTCTTCAAGACACTTGGTAAGGAAGCACCTCTGTCCACCATTTTCCCTTTTCTTCAAGAAAAAAAACCCAAAACAAACCACAACCCACAGCTGGGATGACTTTTCACCCACAACTAATTCTACCTTTCTGATCAAGCTAAGAGTTTGCAGTTGTTGTTCTTTCTGAATTAACCCTTCCTGCTACAGCCATAGCAGAAGGCCCATTAAATTCTTTCATTACATTGACAACTTGAAGATGAGATTCACTTTACATTAACAAATGGCCTAGAACCTGTTTCACAGAAACATGCATAGCATGAGCCCATGGAGTTCCCAAGCTGTAGTATTTATTGCTATCAACGTAGTCCATTTGTGTTGTTCACAGATCATTCATGAATAAATCCTGATGTCATACTTAAGATTACATTAATAATTTATCAGACAATTGGATAAACAATTTATCATTGTTAGAATCAAAAGCTTGTTTACCATGTCTGTAGCAGTTGTTAATAATTTCTTAACCCCTCATTAAGCCTTTACAAATGCAACACTAATAACAACAAAGTGCATAAATCAAGGTTCACACACTTTTGTTTGTTACATATGTTATACTGGTTACTGGCTGCCCAACTTGCATGATTTTAATCCCACTTCTCAAATAAAAATATGAAGATTTTTCTTTTAATAGAAAAGTATGCAACCCTATCAGGAAATCACTTCACACAGAATTTCTTAGAGAAATAGTTGCTTATTCCATAATTGCTTAAGGTTTCAGTATTTGCAAAAAAGTTCAGGAATAAAATTGTTGTTAGAAAAATATTTAAACAATGAACTGTGTGATCTTTCATATCAGAGGATTTCCATGTTTATGCATAGAGTTCATTGTAAATTACCTTCATTTTGCCGGCTTTACATATATTCCCCAGTAGCAATTACAGAAGGGAAAAAGAAACAAGGACAGAGAATGGCACAAGCTTGCAGGCACCTGGTAATTTATGTGTGATGTCTCCAATTCAGAGCACAGTGTTTATATTATCTTTCCAATTATTTTTGCCTGGGCTCTTAAATTTTGTAGACTATATGGAGCTAGAGATTATTCTGGTAGACAAAGTGAATAAATTGGAGAACAAATAAAGAGGGGAATATCAAGTTTAAAAATGCAGAGATTAAGAGAGACAAGGTTACCGAGACAAAAGTATTCCCCTAAAACCTTCTGGCTTACTAGCAAAGACGTTGTAACTCCTCACAGCTTGTAGCTCCATGGAGCAAAAAGGTAACACTTTAAAGGCACAAGATATATTTTCTCTCTAAACTAAAGAGATGATACACCCATTGCTATCTACTCAACTATACAAGATGGAGGGCAGGGATAGGGAAAGCAGAAGTTTGAGTGATTTGAGTATGGGGTTACTGTTTCACAGAAATTTTGTGTGTGCTCAGCTCACGAGAACTGTCATCCTGGACAGTAAGTACTGTTTGAAGACAGAGAGTACATTTGTGGTCAGATTTAAAAGAAACTGCTTCACTATGCATGGAGCAACATGTCAAACCTTTTACTGTGAAGGAGACATCAAACTGGGGGAAAATAAAAGAAAGTTTGGGTTAGCCTGGAGTTTAAATGGCTACAACATGAGGATTTTAATTATTTATCTTTTCATGTTATAATTTAGGATGTCACATACTCATGAACAATAGATATCTTGACTTTTACTACATTTTTTGGGACCTGATTCATATATTTTGTGCCTATATCTGCTAACTAGTTGGACTGCTACAAGGGTGAGGTCCTCAGCTTTTAAACCAAAGCATGTCCACTCTTTGTCCAGCTAAGTAGAAAAAATTGATCGTTTTCAATATTGGACAATGTTCTGAAGTTCACACAGTGGTTACATCTAGCCGTAGTTATTGTAGGCATGAAGCTAAGTACTGCAGTGCGTGTCATGGTAGCATGCTTTTGGATTGGATTGGAACATCATTATCTGTAGCATCTGGAAAAGTCTATTAACACTATTAGTTTCTGCTTTTTATTCTCTCCTGACTTCTCTCTTTTGGGCAATTTATCAGGTATCGTATGCTGAGATTTAATTAATTTTACAAAACAAACATTCCCTAAAATTCCATTTTTTCCATTCCTTGCTGTCTTATTTTTTGGCAGCACATATTCTGGCAAAAAAAAAAGTATCTCCAGCACAAAACACATGACATAAAAGCTATCCTCTGAGCCTTTTACTTCTCTCATCTTGAGGAAAATATCATGTGGCTAACATTTTATGCTTATGGGCCAGAGCTTTTGGCATTTTACCATTTTATATGTTTTGTGCTAAAATACAGATAAGGTTCACTGCTGTTCATGCTTCCAGTATCATTTTGTACATTGCCAGTACTCCAATGTCAGATGGCGAGGTCAAAGTTCAGTTTGTGTCTCGCTACTGGGTGGTATTTGTCCTCTGAAGAAAGCATAATCACCAGCACTATCTCATATACTACATATCCATCATGGTAACACTTTTCCAGCATCCTTATCTCTGCTTCCAGGAAACAGTGTTTATGATGTTCTTTCATTATCCTAAAGCAACTCTGGTGAAAGGTGAGAGAGTCCTTGATGAGACTGACCACACAAGGGAGCTCATGTTGAACTGATAAGCAGGATGCTACACAATTTACTAAACAGGACTGTCATGGAGCAATTATTAATTTAAAGTTGTCTGAAAACAGTAACTTCAGTATATTCAGAGGCTTCTTTTTTTAACAACTCTGCTAGGCTGGGGTCGAGTAGACAGATCCTACCGCAAGGCAGTTTTGCGTGCGTTATTACTGCTGTATGGACTCTAAGCTTCCTATCCTTTACCAGTGATGCAGTCTCTAAGAAGTTCCTCACTATGGCAGGACTTTATGTGCAGAAATACTTATAGGTTTTCGTTTATAGGTTTTCTAGAATTCTTCACATTTGATTAAAAATTTCTCAAATTAAAATTTCTCACCACGGTAGTATCAGAATGGCCGAGAATATCCTTTTATCTTGGCATACAAGAAGGAGGTGGTAATTATGCACTGAAAGGACATTTTCTCATAATTATTATTGAAATAGACACATGATCCAGAGGAAGAAGTCCCTGAAATACCAAGACATTAATGGACAGAACTGGAGCCAGTGTGATATAGTCTGACTGTTCATGCTGTTGCTCTACCTGATTTTGTTTCTCTTCATCCTCAAAAAAACATTTTAATATTGAGAGGTTTCAACTGTGAGTATATTTTTCATTAGCAAAGAAAATTTCCTTTTCTCACCTTTTTTTTTCCTTTGCATCTGTCATTGTCTCATGTTCTCTATCTAAACACCTAGTATCAAATTCAGTCTCTTTCTTCTCAGTATAATTATCAAATAATTAAAAGAAGGTATCCTATTTTAACTTGAACACCCTTTTCCCATAATTATCCATTTATATATTCATATATACACTAGTTACCAACCCCTATCACATCATCACCTCATATTGTAATAAATTTTATCATTACAACATGCGTAAGGTGGGAAAAGCATTGTTAGCCCCTTTTGTCTACAGATGAGATATCAGCATGGATAGACAAAGTGGTGTTTAAAAAAGTTACTGAAGTCTGCAGCCACAGAAGGGTTTGATCCTCAGTTCTAGATTACTGGATCATTGAATTATTTTTCTCTCTATCATTTATTTCTTGCAGAATTCTAACTTCACTGAACACTGAATATAAACTACTGTAAAAATTACTGAATACTCCAAGATCTTAGTTGAATTTCAACTCAGAATAGTTTGATAAAAGATCTGCTTGAAAACATAAAATTGTGTATAAATACAGGGACTTTTTTTTTTTTAAACTTTGTTAAAAGGATTCATTCTAGACATTGGAGGATAGAAATGTTACTGAAAATCCATGTAAGGAACATTGAAAGTTCAAGAGTATTTAGAACAAGTACTTTGATTCTAGTCTCTGCCCTCCTCTACCTCCTTTATCAATCTTATTTTTTAATCACATGCAACTTCAGTTTCTACTGTGAAAAAGGCTGCTTTCATTGTTGCTTTGAAATTTTGTCAATAATACACTTATAATATCCCTGATAATCATGCAGGTAGCACTGTAACTATTACTGTCACACCTACATCATTTTACAGGAGTTAAGATTTTAGAGATTGTAATCACTAGATTGAAATTTTCAGATTAATTCTATGTCAGGAGATTCATATTGATTTCAGTTGAGATGGAACCTGGTACAGAATATAGCGTGGTAGCCTGCAGTACTGTCATACCTAGTGCTAACTACATACATATGCAAACATCTGAGATACATCCCTTTCAATTAAGTGTTTGGTGGTGGTTTTGTTTTTAAATATTACTCTTGAGACTTTTAAAATGCAAATTGTCTTCTAGCAATAGAGTATTTAATCATTCTCCACAACTGTAAAGACAATTATGTATTTAATTTGGTTTTTTTAAAGTTAAAACAGTAATCTTAATCTGAAGATATGAAGTCCACAGCTGAAACTTGAAGTAAGACTTCAATGCCAAGGGACTCGTGCAAGCTGACTATGCTAAAAGTGATAGCCATGAGCTGAAACATGCTTCATTTTGACTTCTAGAAGGAAAGGTCAGTGCCTTATCTCTGACAATCCTGTAGAGACCCTCTTTTTTTTGCTTTTGAACCCCCTATCACTGGCTGAGGGGGAAATCCTTTTTTCAGATTCTATAAATGAATTTGGCTTATGAAATCACCTACTGTAAAGCAATGGAAGGCAACCCTCTTCCCAATGGTCAAGTGCACTGCTTGCATAACATTCACAGCCCTCGCGAGCCCAGTAAAGGACTATCTTAGACCTGGAAATAGTTCCCTCCTATATTCTGTGCCTCTGCAATAGGAAGGTGAACTTTAATAGTACAACCAAGATATGCATGACTACGACCCTTTACTCCTGCCTTTCAAGAATTCATGATTAATTAATTGACATATGTGGTTTGCTGTGCAGCACAGTAAGAAAGCCTGAAGCATCATAGACATTTATTTTGGAGCCTGGAGAGTAAACAGAATTACCATCATTAGGTTTTGAGGTGAAGTTGAGATTACAGTGAGGCTAAAGCATTCAATTCTGGCTGCTGTTTTAGAAGAAGGAAGGACACTGTTGAGATTGAAAAGGTCAACAAAATGATAGTAACTAATTCAAAAGCAAGATGTCAGTGACTGAAGTTGTAAGAGAGGGATTAACCTATAAGCAATTTAGACGGAATGTGTTTTTTAGTACACAAAGGGTAGCTGACATACAGAATGAAGTAAATTGGCAAGGTCAGCATCAAATGAGCTAAGAATTCAAGAAGAAACTGAGTAACACTCCCAAACAACTCAATACACTGTCTAGCACTGGGAAAAAAGTGCCATAACAGCACCAGATTACATCACTTTGCAAAGTTTAGAAACACAGGATAGAAGTAAAAGTGAAAGGTACAGAGTGCCCTCATTCTTATGGGAAATGCCAAAGTACAGATACAGATTACAAAGCCTAGAAACCAAGCATCTGTGAGCTGAGTTACAATTTCTAGGCAGGGCAGATGCCAACAGATGCTGGGGATTATGTTACTGTACTACAGGGTTCAGATATGGAAAAATCTGTGTTGGTTCAAGTTTGAAGTCATAAAATATGGTGCAGGGAGATGTCATGGAATCACAGGAAACTAAGACAATGCCAACATTTGGACAAAGATGCAAGATTTCCAAAGGACAGAAATACTTTGGATAAGCTCACCAAGTAGAGCAGAGAGGGTGCAACCTTCACTCAGAAGAATTCTTCTTAAGAGAAATGAGGTGTGCTACAATAGATCTTTCATGCTGTTTGATTTGAGAAATTCATTGCTTTTTAGAAGCAGCTGAGCCAGACAATTATATTAATTTTGAAGCAATCAAAGGTGAAGGAATTAAAGTTGGGGTTTACTGTTGCAAGTGAATTCCCATTAAGGCACAAACTCCAAATGTAAGCAGAAAGTTGGAAAAGGTAGTATTTGCAAAAAAAACACATCATGCAAGAATATTCATTTTTGGATAAGACCACTCCCAAGTCCCCTGCCCTCCTGCTGTTCCTAGGAGCTTTCTTCTGGCTACAAGGCAAAAAGTAAATAAGCACTGGGAAAGATGGCTGCTGTTACTTATGGCACAAGTAAGAAATTAATAAAAATGCTGCAAAGTCTGACACCAGTAAAAAAGAAGTTATGGAAGTGATGGGTAGCCTGGATGCATTAGCAGTCTGGAGACAAACACCACAGATTTATCCATGTTCAATTCTTATGTTGAGATGATACCATTTCCTCAAATTACCTTGTGGATTTTGATTAGTACATGAAGTATTTGGCTGGAAAATACAACAAAATTTCCACACCATGCATTTCATGGTTTACAAAGGGACTACAAGGTTTTGCAGGAAAGAAGCAGGACGTGATCATCTGTGGTACGAACCAACAATCCTGGGTTAAACGTAATCCAATAAAATATATGTCCACATAATGGAAATGTCACTTGGGGGACAATGTGAAGAAAATACAAGGTAAGAATGACGCAGTTCCAAATATGCCTGTCCCTAGAGAAAAATATAAGCCACAAACGTTCTTTGGAATTTCATTTTGCAGAAGGAATGGCCCAAATAAGCAACATGTAATATAATACTCTCATGGCAAATCTTAGAACAAAAAATTAGAAGTTAAGATCCTTAACTAAAGCAACCAACTTATTGTCAAGATATTACAACAATACCTACAAAAGCATGTTATCTATGAAAATGCATGGTGCTTTAGTGGACACTTGAACACAGCTCATCGGTTTACTAACTCAGTATTAAGTGTCTAAAATCTGGATAATTCTTTCATGTGCCTCTGTTTGGGCACAACAAGATTATGCAGGGAACCAGAGCTGTAGCAGCTCATGGTGTGACTCATTGGAGCAGTTGTTACTGCTGTTCAGAAGCTCCCAGGATGGGTGCAGGCAGGGCAATGCCTGGGTTCCCTCCCAGATAGCACATAGTAGTATGGTCACCCTGCCAAACCATTGGCTAACCTCTGCACTTTGCAGCTTGAGGTGACAAAAGAAACCAGTCTGGCCACAGTCTTGATCCTGTCTATACAGTGTCTAGTTGCAGTGGAGGTCGTTTCTACTGTAAGCCTGCAAGAATTTGTCATTTTTATTGGTTGTTAAATTGAAAATTGGGTTTTTTTGTGCTTTGGTCCTGGTGAACTTCCTGTATAATTGCCTATAGAATGATCAAGAGTTTATCGTAGCACAAATGTAGGCCCAAAAAATACACCTAAATACAGAACACATCGAAGCTGAACGGGAACAAAGGGAAAGTAAGTGATTTTTCTAATGTCACAGGTCAGGTCATCACAGCAGCAGGAATAGCATTCTGTTCTTTGAGGTTCCTAACCTCTCTCTCTACCTTCCAGACGGCACTGCCTCAAAGCAGAGCTTCCCACATCTTTCTTTCAGATATGACCATGTGCACCTTTTAGCTCCACTTCACTTGAACTAGTGGCTTGCAATGGAAGGTCTTATTTAGAAAGGCATCAGGATAAAATTCTTTCATTGACATAGGATGTTCTACATTACACTATGTGTTGTCATTCTTTGTACCCAGTAAGTCTTACAGCATTAAAAATTGAGGTGAAACCTGTTGTCAGGATTACTGCAAGTTTTTTTTTAATTTTCTTTTGGTGTAGTTAAGCTAGGAGGACAAAAAATAATCGTTTAAAGTCAGCTCAATAAAAAAAGGACTATTCATTATCACTAATAAAAACAGACATTCCACAGTACACATCCCCCTACAAAAAAAAAAAAAAAAAAAAAAAAAAAGAAAATCAAAGCATCTTGAGCAAATTAGCTGTGTCAAATTCTTCTAACAGTATGTCAGATCAGCATCTGGCCCACGTACTAGAATATAACAAAGTTGAAGCACTGTAGGCACAGTAAGTCACGATTCAAGGTGGTTAGTTGAATGCAAAGAGGACAAAGTACCCGATCTCGAAGAGTGCCAAGGAGTGCTGGACATATTGGGTCTGATTCAATACACTGGTTTCACAGTAGTGTGAATCCATGGGCTTAGGAAAACTCACTGGTATAAGGATGACTTCAGAAAGCTGAACCGAGTCCAAAGAACTCATTCCTGAAGTAGATTTGGTAAAGTTTGGTGTGCCTCAGACTGCTAAGAAAAGAGAAATTCAAGGGGAAGATCCTGAAGTGGATGGAATTACACTAATTGAAACCAGTTAACGATGTAGTGGAAAGGAAAGTAGCTGTCAAGACAAAGAAAAGGATTCAGGCATCCATGAAAAGTAGAAATTAGTAGCTAATTGTAATGGACAAATGCCCAGGTCACTTCATTCACTGGTCTGCAATAACTGCTTCAACGGTTTCCTAATTTAAAGCCAACATGAGATAATCTATTTCTGATTGAAACCAGAAAGAAGCAATGGTACTGTGCGTAGCACCGTGAGCCGGGATTGGACACTTTTGGCCTCCTAACTCTGCCATAGATTTTTTGTGTGACCTTGGACAAGTCACAATCTTTCAGTTCCTTATCTCTGAACTGGGGATTATATTCCACTGCTTCACAGACATGCAGAGATATAAACATTTGTTCAGATAATGTGCTGATAACATCTCAAATACAAAAATAAATTATTAGAGCTATTATCTTGAGGGAAAGGATAGAGACCTTACATGCATTTGCACTCCATTTACCTCAGCGTAAGCTCAGGTACACCTGTCTTTAGACAACGGTCTTTAGACACCGTTGTGATACAGATAATTAATGGTACAAATAACTGTTTCAGCATGTGCAAGTAACTAATATACAAATAGGACAGGGATAGCAGATAAAGATGAAGCCCTTCACACTACAGAAAATCTCTTTGCAAAAATGTTATTTTGAACAACAGTTGTTAAAAATGTAAAGTTAAGGACATTACAAATGAAAGACTGAAAATTACTACCTTTTGATAGAATTTTATTAACCTACTAAAAATTACCTTAGTCCCAATTCACAATCACTAGCCTGGAAATTCATAACCATGTGAGTAGAGCTGGACTTAATCATGAATCTATTCAGATTTATTCAGGTTCTAAACTCCTAAAAGGACCTGGCAAAATTTGTCTGTATCCCCAAAGGACACCACTGCAATTGGCAGTGGCTGATACATCATGGCCACATCAGGGAGACACCAGCTACTGGTTAGTTGCCACACATACTGCAGCAAGTATTTTTCAATTTTAGAAGTATTCCCTGGATTAGATGTGGGCTCTGTCAAGAAAACGTTTCACTAAACTAGATTATAACCTTCATACAGGCAGTTAGAAGTACTGAATTATACGGGTGAGTTCATAAAACCTATAGAAAAAATTACTTACTGCTATTAAAACAAAGTCTTTTTTACAAATTTATATATAGCCATATTGGTTTCTTCTGTATTAAATTATGCAAGACTTTTGCATAATGGGTAGGGGGAAGCTATTTTTTCTATTAATCTGGCACGATTCATGAATACTAAATTCACATTGAAATAAAGGAAAAGAAAGACACGATGTATGATAGCTTTAATGTACCTAGTGCCTTCTCTCTGACTGAGATCTGCATTTTTCTGCACCACAAAGTTGTCCAAAGAACAGACCAAATGATGAAGTCATAAATCAGGTTTTCCCCTTCATCTTACATCCAGGTAAATCTAACTAGGAGAATCAGAATAAGAAAAGTTCTGGGTAACATTCATCTCAGGACCTAACTCCTGCAAGGTTCCATCATTACAGGACGAATTTTAGAAGACGTCTCATTAACACTACAAATAAATGTGCCCCCTGATATTTTTTTCATTGACTAAATTCTTTTTGTATGCATATTTTCATATTGCTCTATAAGGGAAAGTATAAAAAGAGTAGGGCAATGTCTTACATTCACAAAACAATAGATTATGAAGAAAAATAAAGACATGTAATGAAAACCAATCTTTTCCTACAACATATTCATGTATAACAACTTAATGTATCTTTACATGTAATATATTTAATTTCTGTGTAATGTCAATCATATGCTAATATCTTCAACTTAATTTTTGGCCATTAATAAGACATAGGATCTGAATAAAAATATTTATAGATAAATCTTTGTTTTTAAGGAACCTGTAAATCACAATACTCAACATTTTCAAGTAAGAATTACTCTCTATTCTAGTCTAAACACTGTTTTAATCTTTAAAATACTAAAATTAGCTTTTCCACGAGATCATAAATCAAGTAAGTCAAAACCAGAATGAGGCAGATTGCAGATATTCACTCTGATGACTGAACCTGTCATGAGAAATAGTAATGCCTCTTCAGCAAACATTGCTATAAACAGGGATAAAAATAAAAGGCAAATCAATTCTGTGCATTTAGCTGGAGACCTCAGAAAAGGGGTTGAGACTTCAGAAAAAGGGGTTGAGAATTCAAAAAAATAAAAGGGTCAAGGAGACACAAACTGAGCTCAACCTCCCTGTAAATTCAATATCTCTCTTTGGATTCTCTTTTTTTAAATCCCACATAAACTCTTGCGCACTTGCACACTCATAGTTTAGCAAAATTTAGGTGCAAATATAAGAATCTACAAATTACTCTTCTACTTCATTGTCAATCAAGTAGTCCTCAAATTAATATCTAACACACAGGATGATAAGACCCACCATCAGATGTCAGAAAAGCTAAAAATATAAGGAAACAATGGAATTAGCATGTATATAGATTCCATGTAAATTGAGTTGTTTGCATAAGACTTAATAAAAATAAATTCCTACTAAAAAAGTAAAAAGTTTGTTTCTGGCAGATTTTTTTTTTTTTTATCTCCACCACCTGTGCTACTTTTTAAGAATTGTTCTATTGTTCTGAAAAAACAGAACACACTTCCTTTTTCTTGGAAGTGTTATCCAGAAGACTTCTTTGAAGCGAGCAAGTTTCACATAAATCAGTAAAATATTCCTATAATGGTTTTTGAATGATAAAACAATGTTTAAAGGAAAAAAAACACTCAAGCAAAAGTGATTTTTTTTTTCCCCAAAAGACTTTTTGTTGGTTCTTTCTGGAAAGTCTGAACTGTTCCTTTCAGTAGTCTTTACAGAAACAAAGTTACAAACAAATCTTTCATTCTCTTGTATGTGATTATTCTGGAGACAATCTTCTAGTTGGAGGAGTTCTTTTCTTCTTGTACTTACACTCAGTTAGTTACTGATGGATTTTTAAGACCAGAGAAGGACAAGTCCTTATGCATTAGACAAATCTTTTATACTTTGTAACAATTTTTCTATGCAAAAACCTGCTGTTAGAGTGTATTTTGATTTACGTCTAACCCAGTACTGAGTTCAAGGTAGTTGCTGGGGCAGAAAGGCATTCAGCTCACTACCTCTTCTAAACTAGGCTGCAAGGAAAAAAAAAAAAAAACAAACAAAACCAAACACCCTATTTTCGGACCTTTTAAATCACTTCTTCTAAGAACTGGAGCAGGAGTAACTGGAGTAGATATCTCATAGAATGTGAGTTTAAAATAATCTGCAAATACACTCTCCAGCAGAACTTCCTTCTACCTCTTACCAGGGCTTTTCCTTCTCCTGCCAAAGAGCTCACCAATTCTGCCAATCTCCCAACTTCTCTTAGTCAGAGATGCATAGGAAGAACACAAAAAAAGAGAGAGAGGAAAGAAAAAAAACCAAAAAACTAATATCTATCTTTCTGTAAAAGAAAACAAATTTCCCAATGTTAAATATGAAAAAGCTGAAGTTTTAGCTGATGGTAATTTCACATTCTTTGAGCATTTAATATAGATTTTTACAAAGTGAACAACCTTCACCTTTCAAATTTAAAGACTCAGATTCAACTTTTAATATTTGGTGTCTACAAGTCAATAATCCTTAGGTTTTCTCCCTTTGGGGAAGGAAAACCCAAAGGAGGACACAATGCCAGTGTCTGAGCAGCAATAGAGAGATTAATTTGCACTGAAGCTTCAATATTTGTTCAGGAACGAAAGAGTTCAAACTGTGGGATGAAGGGGAAGAGCAGTACAAAGAAATTAGTCACTCATTCTATATCTTGCTTTAGAAATAACCCAACAACATGGCTGAATGACCTTACTCATTTGCTGCATTAACTCCTTTAAGCAATCAGCTATTGCCGTCCCCTGACCTGCCCTGACTACTCTATTAAGTCCAAGACAATCTCTTCGTAAGACAGCATGTAGCTGGTGAACTGTCACCTCCAGTACTTCACCACATGAATGAAAACTTCACTACGAAACTCCACTCCTATTATATCCATATCCAGTCATCATCTATTCATGCCCTGTCAAAATTTCTTTTGCATTTGCAAATTCTTATTGTAAACTCCTAGATTGGTTTAGGAATCTCTAGGGTCTCATTTATACTCCACAGTGCATTGTGGGGCTTTTCTTCATTACGTTTTTTTAAAGACCCAATCCCTAGAGAGTAAGGTCACAAGACCCACTAACTATTGTGTTTAGTAACACAAAGACAATGCTCTGTTCTCATATAATTCAGCAAAGCTTTAGGCAGGGAGATTTACATACCGAAATCCCTTGGCAATAGAATTCATCAGTGCCTGGAATTATTAGAAATGAACAAGGGCATGCATTTACCAGAGTGTGCGACATCCTTTTTTGCCCTGACAGACTTGCTCTATAACAGTTTAATACTCACTGTTAGAGAGTTTACAGAGTACATCAATCGTATATTGTTTAAACTGAAGCTGAACAACAAAACAGAAAGGAGAATCATTCATTTACGCCAGGGAAAGCTGGAAATCGCTTTTGCTGTTCTTTAAGTCCTATGGGTTTGATATGTTCTGCACTATTCACACTGGTGAAGAGATTCGTATTTTGTACTGTTTTAAGGATAAAAACAAGGCCTTGAACCCCTAAAGCTTTTAAGTATCAAATTAAGTTTTGCTTAAAATTACCCTTTTTAAAACATATTTTGGTGTCAAATCTTCTAAATGCTGGTCACAAAAAAGTAATATTTAAAAAAAAAAAGAGTTTATTTTTTCAGCAACATATGTGAATCCCCATACCGTAAATCTGCAAGATAGTTTAATACAGACACAAGGAAAAGTTTTAAAACTGCTCTTTAAGAACTGACTAAGGACATAACTGTTTTAATGAAGATTAGCATCAGTGTCAAGAATATAGTTTTATATTTGATTATACATAACTGTTCTTATGTTGTTGTGTTAATTTCTTGGAAAACATTTTTAATACTGCAAAAGCTATTAGGATCATGAATATTATGGATAATAGGTTATAGATTAGAAATTGCTATCCCACCTTTATGTTTTCTCAAAAGTGACCATGAAAGTGACGTCTGTTACGCTGTTTTCTCAGAAATTTAGAAGGTTAATTCTCCTCTTATTTACTCAAAGTTTATACTAGCAGAATACTACGTGAGTAACTGTAAAGAAACTCAAGTCCTGAACGTGCAACAGTCAGTCAAGCTACAGTGGAAGTATACCACAAAAAAGAATTCAGTTGGGCTTCAGATTTCAAAATTGCTACCACACACAAAAGCCCACCCAGAATTCAGATCCCCTGCTACAGAAGGCTCTGTGCACGTACAGCCTAAGAAACTCTTTATTTTTATATCAATTACTTAGTTATCAAAAGAATAGGTGCTCTGAAAATGTCAGTATTGTCATCACAGACATATGAAACAGAAGTATGTGCAGATAGACATACATCCTAATTTAATGCAGAAAATAAGTACCAGCCAAGAGTCCCAGGGTACCTTTTAACCTATACCTGGGTCTTAAAAGAAGTAGCCTTGGGTCAGGTAAGTATAAGAGAACACCAATTCTTCCTATGTATTTTGATCAACAAGAAAATGTATTCTAATTTCCTCATAGCCTCTGTTGGTCCCTCTTAGATGCTGCATTTTGAGCTTGAGAACAACAGTGGAGATGGAACACTTCACTACTGAGCAATACTCCAGATCTTGTCTTCTCTGCACTCATTTGTTTCATGGAGTTCACCTAGGAAATTCTGCATATGCTTAAATGAAACCACATGGTGGGTTTTTTGGGGGTTTTTTTGGTGTTTTTTTTTTTTTTGTTTTTTTTTTTTTTTTTTTTTTTTTTTTTTTCTTGCTGTGTCTTGTAAAATTCAGGAACATGGCATACAGGAATTAGTTAAAAATGACTTGTGGTTTCATCTTTTTCCAAGCTCCATAATATTTTCATGCTTTGATTTTCAGAGACCATATGTAGCATTAGAGAATAAACAAAGTTCCTCTACACTTAACCCTTTCCCTTACATAGCATGTATCTTTTCTCTGTAAATAGATTCCCCTGTCAACAGCAGTCTATTAAAGGTATTTACATACAGAAAGTATGCCAGCCTGTGGACACACTGTCCCACTGTTTTAATCCTGACAGTGATAACTGATAATTTGCCTGATGAGTATAATCTTTGTGCAGCACTAGGAAGTTTTCCTGACATTGCTAGCCTATAATGTTAGCTGAAGATGAAACTGAAAAGAAACCTGTCAGGAGAAGTAGAAACAGTCTTGCTGCTTCTGCATTAGGTAGTAAAGACCAGCTCGGGTCAGGTGGTCCATAATATATTATCAAAAAAAGGAGAACAAAAATGACAAAGATATGCAGGAAATAACCTTGGACAGACTGACATTAATGAACTTGTAGTCATCCAGATGTTCAGAGTATTAGCTTAGTTTTCCCAGTACCATGAATGATAGGTGCAGTATTTGGCTGGAAATCACATGTCTGTGCGTGGCATTTTGATGGACCTCAGGGGAAGTGGCAACACATAATGATACAACTGAAAGGCCCAGCATAGCCAATGCTTAAAATAGCTTTTTATGGCACAGGATCAATACAAAGCTGCATTTTATGCATTGAACACCATCTCTTTTCATGAACCTTTTTTTGTTTCAGGGAAATAACCTCATTAATGTCTATGTGCCAACATTAATGATGCTCCTATGACAGTGAAAGTTCACAAATGGTCAAGGCAGAAAACAGTCAATGAGCAATAAATAGTGAAAGAACAAAGGAAGACATAAAGAGAGATTAAAGACAACTGGTTTAGGTTTGCTTGGTTTGGAGAGATGGGCTCCAAGAATTCTTTGATGATGTGGTAAACAGAGTAAAATTTTTTATTGCAGAATTTATAATGACAAGAAATTTCTGGAGCTCAAAATGCAGCTGATAATTATATAGAAACTAGTTCTGACTAGTGTTTTGGAGGTGCCAGAATACCAAATGTAGAAATAACACTTCTCCTGACCACTACAAAAGACAGGGAATATTTGTGTGCATCTCAAACAAGTTCAATATGAAGGTAACATTGTATTACTTTTTTTTTTTTTTCTCCTGACTGGAGAAAAGTGTCTGTTTTAAAATGAAATTTTATGAGAAGGGGATCTTCGTCTACAGAAATATGGTCATGTAGAGAGGAAGGAGAGCTCTATCACCACAAACAGAAGAAACAATGAAACAAAATGTTTCCTGATACTCTTGTGGAACCTGTCTTTAATCCAATGTTTTCTGAGTTCTTGAATTTACAGATCTCTAAGAATTTTTCAGTGAAACCAACAACTTTTACGTAGAGTCTAGTAAAAAGCAGTTGCTTTTGAAGTCACTTGCTACTAGAATACATCCACATATCCCAAAAGCTAAATAGGTCTGATTTAAAAGATACTGGTATGAGGTATACATTTATTCAGTGCAGGATGCTCAAGTTAATTATTCTATGGACTTGCAAAAGAAACTTCTGAACATTTACTGGTACAAAAATCAGGGTGAAGGGGGAGGGACAAGGTCTCTAACAACCCTGGTTACAACCAGCTATGTGTAATAAAGTCTTTAATTAAGAAGTGCAAGTGATCTCTATGAGCTCTTTGGGGATGGGAAAGGTGGGGAGAGCGGGATTACAACCCACAGCACTAAATCAACACACACCATTATAGGCACATATGGTGCAAGTGGAATTCAGTAGAAGTTTTAGACATCTGAGGCCAAACCACCCCCACTGCTATAAAAGTTATCCCGTTAAAGGATAGGAGTAAAGGTCATAGTAGCTTACGCCAAATATAAAAATGAGAACTAGAGACAGGAAACAGTGTTCAGATGTTACAGATCTTTAAACCTGTTTTATGTCTGCTTTGGGCCTTCCATTTGTTCAGGCACTGCACAAAGGATCTGCTTTGACCATGAGATATAATATAGGCTCATTTTTAACAACCATCAAATCAACAGTGCAGCAGCTGATAAAAAGCTGTGCATCTTTGCTATATAGTATATTGCACCAGATCGTATTTGTAAAAATGAATTAGCAGACATTAATATATTTATAGTTGCCTTACATTTTGTTAGGATATTTTCAAATAATTAATTTAGAATTCTTACCATCCACATGTAGTATCAAAATATAAACCTAATTTCTCCAAGACAGAACAAAATGAGACTAACAGAACGAAGAAACAAGACACAGTTTTCAGCTGCGTATTTCCAGCTGCTTTCACAGAAAGGTTTATTTGGCTTTGTGCAATGAACACTGGGTACTAGGCCAGGATGAAAAAAATCAAAACATTTACTTAAAGTTAACTCAGAGCTTAAATTTAAATGTGGATTCTACACTTAAAAAAAAAAATAATTATATATATATATAGACAGGACACAGCACTTTCTGCAAACCTTCTAGTATTAAATCAATTGTTGCATGTATTTTGTTAATGAAAAATGCAAGGAAATGAAAACATTGCAAAAATTATATATCTATATAAAACATTGCACAGATTATATATAGATATATATAGAAAAGACTGAAGAACTAGAAAAGATACTATGAATAGTATAGAATTAAAATGTAAAATATTGTAACTTTTCTTCCTGGTTCATAGCATGAACGTAAGAAGTTCCATTTTCCAGTTCCATTGCATGCCACAGCTTTCAATGTTTTGTCAGCTATGTGAAAATTCATGTGGGCAAAAGGGGATTTACTAAATTCACTGTGAGGTCTGAACCCTGGGGAAAAAAATGTTTGCCCCTATCATTAAACAAATAGTACATAAAAATTAAAATACTGGGCCTTTTTTCAATTAAAAATATTTGAACACATTACTTGCATCGTTCAGCAATGATTAGAGTCCAAAAGAGATCTGCATTGTGTGTGCAAGGTCCAGATAAGTACATACACATCACTTTGGTGCCAGAGGACCATTGATTTCAACAGGTGAGGAGCTGCTTAATATTGAGAGGATGTCTTTATCCAACGGAGTTTACTATGTACATTCCTTAACTTTCACAAACTGCAACCCAGGAGATCAACTGGGTCTCAAGGAAGCTAACAAAACCTTTTCTCAAAATCATCTAGTTCAAGGATGGTAAGACTTTCCACAACCTAAGGGCAATGGAAGTAGAAAGTCAATTGGCATCAATTTCCAACTTGCAAAAGCTGCTGACTTTCAAACATAACTTCCTCATCAAAAACATGAAAGTATAATTGCAGATTTATTTTATTGCCAATTATCTTCTGCTAGAAACACTTTCTTCCTATAGAGGTGAAACTCTTCACACTTTCTGCACCATATTTAACCTATGAATAAATGCATAAAGATTATTTTTATTAGTAAATTCCTTAGCTTTTAAAACAAATGGTATTATAATCACTCACACATCTGGGAAAAGTGAGGAAATTAATATATTACAAGTATTACATCTGGTATTGAGGCTACAATATATTTGCTGACAGATTATTACTTACAGATTTTGCATACTTGTAACCATCATTTACTTAATATCTGAAGGTTTCATAATCATGAAAGGGAACACAGCTACTAGACCCCCACAGTAATATTGCATTTATCCACTGTATACCCAACAGATGCATCAAGTATAGCAATGACAATAAAACTTCAAATCAGCATTGCACCCGGAAACATTTATGCTTTTCACCAAGAAAAATGGTCAACAGAGATAAATCCTATTGATCCTGGGTTCAGCACAGTAGTGCAATGTAACCACTTTATGAATACATGGTCTCTTTGTGTAGGGTATCTTGTTTCCAATGCTGTTGTGACCAGCCGGTTGTCATTAGCTCAATTCATTTCCAGTGTTTCCCTGTTTTGTCAGTGGTAGCTCAGAGCTGAAAAAGTTCCCTCCATTAATTAAAAGCCTTCTCAAAGGAGAAGAGATGAGGGAGCAGAATGAGGATGGGTTAAATCTTAACGGGTCCCCATACAAAGGAAGCAGTTCTTGCAGAAGCAGTCTGACCAAGAAGTTGAACCATATGGAGAATAAATGGTAAGTAATTACAAAGAAGTGGTAAACCAAAGGGCAAAGCAGGTGTGGATACAGACCATTCCCTGTTCGGAAGTCTATCCTCTTTATAGTTTAGTTCTAAATACATGTCTTGCTTTAAGAAAGTAATGCAGTAGTTAGTTACCATGAATGTTGTTTCCAGAGGGGGAGAAAAGCTTGAGACAACAAAGCTGATTTAGGGCTGCTAAGGCAGATGTAATAAATCACAGGGGACTGCAGTCTGTGCATGGTGGGAACAGAGTGTGAGTCAGCTAAGGGGTGATGGATGTCCGAAGTTATTTATTCTGGAGGATGCCAGGGTGAGCTGGAAGTGTAGTTATCCCTGTGACTGCAACAAATCCTCTGATTAATAAAGTTTTCATTTTAAGTCAAATGATCTTGAGAAGTCCATGTATTTTGTACTCCTCTTTCCTCCTCCCCCAATTTCTGCCCTCTTGTCTGAAAAAGAAATTGCCAAATATAAATATATTTAGCAGGCAAGTAGCAAAACATCAGCACAAACAGGACATCTAGTAACTAAAATAAAAAATCTGTACAGAGTAGTTAAACTACCCAGCTACATGAAGCAGTTGTTTTTCTAATATTAATATGAAGTACACCTTGAATACAAATAAATTTTATAGCTTGGAAAAAAATTCTGTATCTATTAAGAGATACTTTAGTTTTCATGAATTTTGTTTTGGCAACATATAACTTTCCAAAGTCAAGAATGTGAAGCTGTATTAGAGAAGTTCCCGTTACCCATGTTGTTTAGTTACTGTGTTAAAAAATAATTATTGTCTGGTGCCTACTACAACTGAGAAAGAAAGTTGTTGTGGTTTGGGCCAAATTGGCCAACAAGATACGGTAGCTTCTCTACCCTCACCTCTTGCTCCAAAGAGAAGAAGACGAGGGAGAAAGATTTATGAGTTTAGAAGGAACTAAATTATTTTAATTAAATCTTAATAATAATAAAAATATAAAATAATGAATTAGGTACAATAAATGCAAAAACTGTATCAGGCTCTCAGGGTGATGTCACTGGCAGGAACTGGGGAAGTCCCAGATTGGACTCAGCAACACGGGAGAACTGGGTTCCTGACCTGGAGTCAAGAATGCATGGATACGGATCAAAGGCAGATGAACAGACAGGATCCTCCTCCTGTCAGCCACTGATGAAAAAGGGCTGACCCTTTGATATCTCAGCTTTTATACTGAGCATGGGGTAGATGGGACAGAATATGCCCATCGCTCAGTTTTTGGTCACCTATCCTGTCCACTCCTACCTGTAGGTATGACACCTCTATGCTTTTCCATTCCCAACCCTATAACAGGTCAAATAAAGTCATTTGACTTCGGTTATTATAGCAGTAAGTATAAGCAAGAGCCTCTCTGCATACCATTCCGAGGCACTGACTATAAGCATAGGTCTTATCACTCTGAGAATGGACAGTTTTCTACACAATATGCTATTAATTTCAGAGTTAGAATAGGCTTAGCTAAGAAGTAAAATTTCTGAAGAGAGAGTTGGTTCTGTTCTACCTCAAACAAGGCCAAAATTTAACTCTTCAAAGGCTCATGTAAACATCACAAAGTAGGAAAAAAAACAG
>VZRU01013528.1:120575-164329 GCA_013398155.1 Pedionomus torquatus
AGATTTATGAGTTTAGAAGGAACTAAATTATTTTAATTAAATCTTAATAATAATAAAAATATAAAATAATGAATTAGGTACAATAAATGCAAAAACTGTATCAGGCTCTCAGGGTGATGTCACTGGCAGGAACTGGGGAAGTCCCAGATTGGACTCAGCAACACGGGAGAACTGGGTTCCTGACCTGGAGTCAAGAATGCATGGATACGGATCAAAGGCAGATGAACAGACAGGATCCTCCTCCTGTCAGCCACTGATGAAAAAGGGCTGACCCTTTGATATCTCAGCTTTTATACTGAGCATGGGGTAGATGGGACAGAATATGCCCATCGCTCAGTTTTTGGTCACCTATCCTGTCCACTCCTACCTGTAGGTATGACACCTCTATGCTTTTCTATTCCCAACCCTATAACAGGTCAAATAAAGTCATTTGACTTCGGTTATTATAGCAGTAAGTATAAGCAAGAGCCTCTCTGCATACCATTCCGAGGCACTGACTATAAGCATAGGTCTTATCACTTTGAGAATGGACAGTTTTCTACACAATATGCTATTAATTTCAGAGTTAGAATAGGCTTAGCTAAGAAGTAAAATTTCTGAAGAGAGAGTTGGTTCTGTTCTACCTCAAACAAGGCCAAAATTTAACTCTTCAAAGGCTCATGTAAACATCACAAAGTAGGAAAAAAAACAGTAGGAAATTGCGATTGACAAGTGGTTTTCAGCCTCAATAAATAGAAAAAAAAAACCAACAAAAAACCCAAAATCAAATACTCCCTCAAAACCAAAATCCCCAGCCCTGAATTATTTCTCAGTAATAGACAGCTCTCTCAGAACTCCTTGCTTCAACAGCACACAGAAACCTGCAGAAACCACAGTGCTGCTTCAAGTACAGCTATAATTCGAGGTACTGTTCTTTTAGCATTTATGTATTAAATATCTTGCTTTTAATTCCCTGTTTCCTAACACTAGATGAAGCGAAGGTAGCAGCAGAGAACACAGATCTCAACTAGTATTTCTTCCAACACCTTGATTCGCTGTCACCATTAGTAATAACAGCTTGGTTCTGTGAATCCTAATCTTGGGTAACACTTCACACAGCACATGCTCTTACTCATTCACACACTCCCATGGTCACTCAAAGCCTGGTGGCTGAAGCACCCGCTGAGAGGACAACGCCAGCTGGGCTCATGAACTCCAGCCTGCTCCAGTTTGTAGGTCGAACTGTGCAACACCACCTGGGCCAAAGCAACTTTTCACTTTCTCTTCTTTGCTATATCCTTTCCTGAACGTTGTTCTCTGTACACACCTCTGCAGGTCTGCAAGGAGAATGTATAGGTGGGTAGCATTGTAAAGTATCATGCAAATTTTAAGTGTTCATAAACTTTAAACATATTTGAACATTTCTGAAAACACACCAAAATCCCTGTTGTTTGTTTCATTTCCCTTGTAAAATGAGTAATCAACAAAAAAAAAAATAATTGTAAAACNATTACTGCCTCTTTCAGACAGACAGAAGAATTCCAGCCTTCTCCAATATCTGAGTTGCCATTTACCCCAGTCTTAGCAGGGCAAGAACATAATCTCATTCAATCCTCCATACAGTTGGTTGGAGATTTATGTTTTTTTTTTAAAAAAGAGAGGATAATGCAGAGAGATAAGTTACATGTGTCCAATGCCATAGAGCAAGTTGCTACTGATTAGTGATCTTCTGTAATGGTAATGTAGCATAGTCTTTGGGGGATTGCAATTGATCTCTTTTGAAGATATACAGTGTGCCCCTTCATTGACCCAGCCTCTGAGACTGCAGAGTGCACTAACAGCAAAGGATGAGAGAACAACTTTGAAGGCACTTTAAAAGCAATGCTAAGAATTTAGGTTAGATGAAGACAATTTTCAGTTAGCACTGTTTTGATTTATCAGTGCTGCTTTAGTTAATAGTTAGAAACATGGGGAATTTTAAATACTAAGTGTCTGGGTCATTTACACCCTAATAATTATAGCAACAACAAGTTTTGACATTGACTGCATGTTCAGTTGCATGGATCCTTTCCATGAAATCTAGAAAAACAGACTGAGCTGTGCCACTCCTCACAAAAGTTTGTATTGATCTTAAAAGTTTCAGTGATGGAGACTCTGCTAATTTCCTAGGCATTCTTTTCCATGGCTTACTTAAGCAAAGAGATTTCTACACCAGATATGGTGAATGTGGTTGTTGTAGTTGCTAAGAGATTAAGAGGACACAGGAAGCCAATTGCTTATACGTATGGAAGACATGTACGCTGAAGCTGAACTCAGCTGAGGAGGGAAGACGTATGAACGCAGTGCTATGGTAAACACATACCAAGCAAAACTACTTTGTCTTATGCCCCTCATATTCTCTTAGCTCAAACCAAATGATACTGAATGAATTAAAAAAATAAGAAAAGATCATGTTATTTTCTTAGCCCAAGACAGCCTCAGAGAAAAACAGCAGGAGAGAATCTCTTAGGTGTCACTGACAATTTTCTCATAAGCTTATAGTTATTAGATGTTAATTTACAGTCTCTTGAAGCATCCCTAATTTCTGAGCCTCTGCAAAGTTCTGTACTACTATTAATAAGGTACTGTGACTTCAAGCTTCATCATCACCACTTCTGTCTGGCAGTTAGATGTCAATAAAATGTCCACAACAAGATTAAAGACATTTTGATGATATATATGGAATTTATCCAATCTAGGATAAAAAAGCTAGCTTACTAATTGTTTATAAATTTTCCTATAATTTGCTGATAAGATGCTTGTATCCAATTAAAATGCTATCTGAAAGCTTAATTTTCCACAGTTGAGTCCCAATTCAGACAACATTTGGTTATGAATTATAGACCATCCCTATTTTACACAGCACTTAAATGTTCTTCTGTTTGAGGATGGAATCTTGAAACATTTAGAATTGAGAGATTTTTAAGAAAAAAAAAAAAAAAAAAAAAAAAAAGGGTTAAAGAAGCNAAAAAAAAAAAAGAAGGATTCAAGAGGCTGCAATTCTTACAGGGCACTGTCTACTTGTTTGTTGTGCTTATTCCTGATCAAAATCCTTTTGATCAAGCTGTCCAAGCTCTGTTCTCTCATCACACTGGGCTAGCTCAGGCAAGCAGAAATTTACTGAAGATAATTTTTGCTTAATCTTTCTTAGCACATGATAACTGCAGATCCCAAGAAAGCATGTTTTATGGGTGATTTCAACACAGATGGAGGTACAACATATATTATCCTGATGTAATGCCACATGTCTTCTCCTCTATAGGTGCCACTCATTTAAAGAGCTTTGTGTGTTTTGCTGCAAATGAAGGTAGTAAAAATTGAGCACAAATCTACATACAGGGGTGTAGTTTGCCAACTCACACTCAAGCACAATTCCAGCATTGAAAGATTGTCTGTTGATGACTGCTGTGCAGCCAACCCACCTGTCATGACACAGAGGAAAGTTACTTAAAATAAAGAATGCCTGGTGTAAATCAAATATTGATGAAAGGAAGCCTTAATTACCTGCCTCCAGCTCCACAAGGCACTGTGACACTTGATTTCAGACTTATTTACTAAGTTCCTTTCACCTTTTCTCCCTCCATTTATTTTCTGGGAAAAGCTAAATGGATGGATAGGAGACTCTTGTCTGAAGATTGGATGTTATTTTAAGTACTGCTGATTCTGATATACTTCCCCTTTACCTTCCTAGTTCAATGGAATCTTCCCACCCATACACACACTATGCACAATGAACAGAACATAGTCATGTCACTACCTTTGTATTATTTAACACCAGGATGTGCTTATTTAGTGTTTTACCAGGGATGTGTGTTTTAGACCAGCTGATTAGTCTTGAACTCTCAGACATCTCTGACCCTTCTTGATCTTGGGAGACTTCACCTTGGGTGCAGATACAAGGAAGTCATGAGGAAAAGCTTTCTTCAATCAAGTGGTTTATATTTGCCTGCTTGATCAGCTCTAGTTGTTAGGCACAGCTCAGGGAGAGAGTTTGAAAGACACTAGACACATGAACACATAGGAGTGCATCTTTCCACTCCATTTTAGGGATCTGGCCACTAGCAAGACCCTATTTATAGCAGCCTTCCAGTATCTGAAGGGAGCCTACAGGAGAGCAGGAGAGGGACTCTTTGTCAGGAAGCGTAGTGATAGGACAAGGGGTAATGGTTTGAAACTGGAAGAGGGGAGATTTAGATTGGATATTAGGAAAAAATTCTTTCCTGTGAGGTTGGTGAGGCACTGGAACAGGCTGCCCAGGGAGGTTGTGGATGCCCCATCCCTGGAAGTATTTAAGGCCAGGCTTGATAGGGCTTTGAGCAACCTGCTCTAGTGGGAGGTGTCCCTGCCCATGGCAGGGGGGTTGGAACACGATCTTCAAGGTCCTTTCCAACTCTAACCATTCTATGACTCTATGATTCTATGATTTATTTTGACATTGTCCTCTGACTTGGGGGTGAGGTAAGGGGTGGGCATTGTCTTTTTTGTTTGGTTGTTTTTTTTTCTGTCCTTGATTAAGAAGTGTTCAAGGTCCAAAAAGAAAGAGAAAATGGAATGAAAAGAGTCATGTGGAGGACTCTGAAAAATAACATTACTCTGAAGCTTGGATAATAAACAGTGACCCATGATGGTCATTACTGAGCAGTTACAAAAGCATTGAGAAAAAGGGAAATATCATTCAGCTGCAACAGAGTCTTTAAGTAGCTGGTCCTACAGCAGCTGAACATCTGTTCAGATGGCTGGAAAATCAGCAGGACTTGTGAGGGCCATGGCATGCATGGGGGCTTGCTATTAAAAAGCTTGGTGGCCTCTCAGCACTGACAGCAGAAACATATCTAAAAGTACAGAGCATCTGTTTGGTTCACTTTCCTAAAGCTGACCATAGCTTCAGCACGGAAAATATTTAACTGCTGCCCCCATGTACTTCCTGACTGATACAGGATGCTGTCTCCCACAGCAATAAAGGAAATGATAGCCTCCCATGTACATTCAAGTAATAATAAAATAAGAAGTACGTAATAATAGCCAGAGCCATATGAAATATATACTTCATGAACCAAAATTAAACTGGAGAAATGGCTAAGCATGAAGGGTCAGGGCTCATAAACTGAACATGATCTCCTGTGCTTTATGCCTCCCTTCCCACAAGCAAATTAAATTTTAATGATTTTTGGAAGCTCTGACTGCTAAATACTGTTTCCAACCTTCCATATGAATGACAGCATAACCCTAAGAGCAGTGAGAATGGCCAAGCCCACGTGCTTTTACATGCAAGATGTAGTTTTACTCTCTAGTGTATACAACATAAAGCACAACAGTCCTGACAGGACAGTATCAAGCAATTAGGATTAAAAGTTTTGATCAGAGCTTGGGAGATCAGATCTCCATTGCTCCAATGTTGACAATCCAGTGAAAATCTTTGCTGCAGCAGAAGGCAGGGATGCTGTTCTCACTTTGCATAAAAATAAATGTCCACACTATCGCAAAGTGTTGGAAGATCAGGTTTGAAATAGTCAGCAATAGTAATTTATGAACACATACTAATGAATGCAAATCTTTGCTTGGAACACACCTATGTTTTGGATTTGGTTTTTTGGTTTATTGTTGTTTTTTTTTTTGCCTAGTAAGTATTGACATGAGCATGTTCTATTCGGAACTGTATTCAGTACCCACAAATTAAGATGAGGGAAGAAGCTTAAGACCCAGAGTAAGTAGTTTCTAAGATATTTATTTGGCTTCAGATGAAGATTTGCAGCCTTCCTATGGCTATCAAGCCATTACAGTTATCAAGATAGAAACTTACGATATATGTCAACAACAGCATGAAATTAATACGGACCCCAGCAAGGGAAGGTTTAGGGGGCTGATCTAGTGAGACTAGATTAAAGAAAAAGAACTTGGCCTTGAAATGCAGTACAGGCTGGGGCACTGTATGACATCAAGCCAGTTGCTTGCTCTACTGTGCCTTAGTCAAACCACAGGTAACTCCTTGCACTTACCAAATATTTTGCCTGTGTTCATCCTAACAGCTAAATAAATTACAATAAAAACTTGCTGCAGATTTCAGAGTGGTTGTTCGTTGCATACTCAGTTACTTGAACCAGTTATTTAGTTTGCATATTTGTTTAAAGCTTGATTGTTTTCAAATAAAACAGGCACAAAATTAGAAACTAATATTGGCTTACACTACTGATTTTTGTCTATTTTCAGAAAAAAACTGACACCTTAAACCAGATAAGTTAAAGTGTTTTTAAAAATATTCTGCACTGATTCTGATGTATCAAATAAATTTATGTGAGAAAGGGATGGGGGTTTTTAATGCATTCCAAGCATACAAAATCATAGCATTCACATTAGAAGACAAAACTTTTAAGTACATTCAAACTGCAACTTTCTTGAGTTAAAAAAAATAAAATCTTTCTACTCTCTACCTGCACAACAACATTAATTTAAAAAACATAATCTGCAATGATGATTCATTCTTGTTTTACAAAATTAGAAATTGAAATTTGATCCCTCACAACCAGCAGAAGAGTCTGGGCTAAAACTTGCCCCCGACTCTTCCTACTTTTATTGGTAGACTCACTGGGAATTAGCATTAGATTTGTAATTTGCGTTACTTAGAAGTACGAGAAATGTGACTGGCAGAAAACAAGAGAGGAAGTGGAGAAGTATAAACATAAAAAGCAAGCTTTTTCTGATGTGAGACTATGGTGATGGCAATTGCAGAACAAGCCTCTCTTTGCAGACATCAGATCATCCTGAGGTCATTATCACACTTGTAAAAACCCTGAGCATCACTGACTTTTCACAGCTTTTGTGCTTTCCCATCTGTCATTGTTTCCTTGTCTTCCTCATACGCCAGTGGAATAAATGCAATAGAAACTGGCAGGGTAATTAACAGTACTGCTATCTCAAGAGGTGCCCCCTTTTGTGGAGTGCAACTCTAATGTATTCTTTAGAGGTACCCAGTACAGTCAAGAGCATTCCTACGCTTCCAGAAATTGCAGTTCACTGCTTCAGCCTACGCTCTACAATTTGGTGAGTTAGAGAAACATTTATTTTTTAAAAAATGAAGTAAGGAGACTCATGCCATGAAGAGAAATGTGTTTTGTTGAAGGACTGATTATCATTTCCCTTTCCAGCCTAAACAGAGAACCACAGCACATTCTAATAACCTCACAAATAAATAAGGAGTTCCATAATAAACTCCAGAAACCGTGGGCTGGAAATTGATGTGCCTGCTGTTTTCAACTACTTAACAGAGGCAATGGAAATGCTATATCTCTTTGCACCTGTTACTATCTGTTACCTCCTCTTGAAAAATCTTCCCTGCACAGATTGTAACAGAGCCTAAAATCCAAGCATACATGTGAAAACCATTTCTTGAGAACTGGAACTTATCTGAGTTTGCCTTTGCCTCTTCCTTCACTGACCCAGAAAGGAACCTGCATTTGTTTTACCTTAGTTTGCATCCTCAGCAGAGCCTACAAGCATCCCAAATGAGTTTATGCTCCTGCTTGGCCACAACCGTTTAGTTATGGTTGTTGCAGCCCCTGCTACAGTTACAGTACAGTTACACTTTTAAGAGTAATTAAAGTTGTAACATCCTGCTCAGATGCAAACTGATATTTTTGTTCTTCTCTCCTGACACCTTCCACAAAAATTTCTTATGTTTTGGGATATAACAATAATGTGCAGTTCTTCAACAAGATATTCTAAAAACACCACATAGAGGAGAAACTATCCAAATTCAGTCTACTCTTTCCAGGATTTTGAACTTGCTATTGATTTGCATGCCTTATATTCAATGACATCATTAGATCTTGAGAAACAAATTCTGCATTAATCTCTTATCTTAAAATTCCACAATTTCAGCTTTTGCTAGTGCTCTGAGATGAACCTATAGTCTGTGACTTACCTTCCCTTTTGGATTGCAGAATTCTTTGTCACTTATATCTATGTAAGGACACGTTTATACCTGTGTGGATTTGAACTGTGAGTTTCACAGCATGTTACTGAAGCAGCTAACCACGCTATCAATGCATGACAGGCATCAGAATCACACAACCAAAGGTAGGCACCAAATTAAAATTTTGTCCTGAAGGCAAGATTCTGGGTTTCTTGAGGTAGACAACTGAGGTGGAATGGTTCCTGCATCCCTCACTGTTATTTGTGGATTTGGGGGAAACCTTACACTCAGATTAGGCACACTTGAAGGATATTTGATTTTGATTCAGAACTTCACTATAATTTGCATTTGAAAACAAAGAGGGGTATTTGTTGATATGGAAGCATTATGTTACATTATGTTAAGCTGCTAATAACTAATTGGAGATAAAGAGCTCAGAAGAGACTCTCCACAGTTAAATCTGTGGAAAAAGGAATCTTTCATCATCACTGTGTAGGTGTGATTGACTTTGCAGTTTCCCAGTGGTCAAGCAGTATGCCTGCTCCAGATTAAGAGGGAGATGCAAGATAAGAAAGCCAGTTCTACACTAGAGTGACACAGATGATATAACATAGGGGGAGATTGTGGAAAAAAAAAGTAAAAATAGGTAGACCTTTGTGAAGTGTGCATTGATCAAGACAGTGGAGGAAAAAACTCCCACAAGAGCTATTTCTACTTCATTTTATAGAATGCTATATTCTACACTTCACAAAAATTTGCAGATTCTGTACAGAATATATAAAATTATGCAAAAAAAGCAATCTGTTATCATGTCAATAGCTATCTGTTTGTAAGTTAGTCATACATTTCTAATTCATTCAATTAATACGCCACTTTTTTTAAAGAAAGGTGATGTCCTTTTTACCTGTCTATTGTATGAAGGCAGCACAGTTGTGTTTCTATTATACATTAAGCAGTGCCCACCATCCTTGGTTAGGGGAGTCACTACATAGAAGAAACTCTTCACGGGCCTCCTTCATCTCACTGGAATTTTACAGAATTGAAAGGAGGTAATTTCTTCTTTATTTGGTATTTACGTGAAGGGATAGTCTATAGTCAGACAGCTAAATTTCAGGTCTACATCTTGTCAACAGAGATCAACCCTAACTTTAGTGTTCTTAGTTGCTCTCAGAAGCAGCATTTCTCTGTGTTGACTATACTGAGAACCTGAGCTTCTGCAGTAGTCATTGACAACTAAAATATGTGTTTCAACATCACACAAGAAGGAGTTATTTTAAACAAATAAAATGTATGAGATTAAATACTACATCTAGACTGGGATTTATGACGTATAGTCTTTTATAGTCAGCTAGCAGCAATACAACATCACAGGATTTCAGTCCTAAAGATAAAGAGTTAGAAAATGTAGACTTGAATTTTCCTTTAATTCTCCATCTTTATACAAGCCTCCTAAGCATGTGTTATAGGCCATTTTGATGTCAGCCACATAAAAGACCCAATACTGAAATTTATTAGTTCTTAGGCAAGTTACATTGACTGGATCTGTCCTGACATAATCCACAATTGCCTTATTTATTTCCTTACTGATCACTCCTCTCCAGTTTCTTACATTTTGTATCATTATTTGACCATTTTTGGTTTGGATGTTTGGGTGTTTTGGTTTTTTTTTGCAAAGGATAGTGGGCATGAGCAAGGTTGTGTTCAAACAGGTTTTGCTTACAGTAGGGCAGTTATGAAGTAGTAGCACTGTCTGTATCACATGAGCACGAACGCTAACATACCCAAAGATATTTACCTAAGTAGGCTTTGATGGAATGGAGGTTAGGAATGGGACACAGTTTAACGCAGGTGTTAGTAATGTTTCCAGTTCAGGCTATACAATGCAGAAAGATTCAATGTCCATATAGAGAATCATGCTGACAGTGTTTTGCAATCAGACACAGACAAAGCAGAAAGTGCAAACAAGCCCTATTTCCACCTTGCCTCTGATATAGTCCCCTGACACTGTCCCGGTCCTGTGTTCCCCCTATTAAATTATACTTGTCTAGGCTGCTTCTTTTACAGATCTCTATAGCAGTTTCTGCCTTTCACAGGGTAAGATTACTTATCCTGTGGCCTTTCTTTCTTGCACAGATGTCTAAACCCATACACGCCTGTCGTATATCTATTAGGTCCTCCTTGTGAAGACCTAATCTATCTGCCATTGGCAATCTGCAGAACAGCCGTGAAAGGCAGGAGCCATCCTGCTAAATGTAGTCTATCCTGGCTATCTGGGGGCAGACATAACATTTAATTTCTGTCTAGGTGAGTAGGTCAATGACTTTATTTTTACTTATATTAAAATTCACATTTTATAGGTATTTTATAAGTATGGCAGCACACATCCGATCCAGCAAGAGCTGGCACATGGCCAGCTGAAACAAAGTGTATGTGACATGCAGCATTGATATCTTCCCTGTACCTTTAAAAACTGACCATACGTACCATTAAAGGAATACCATAAATGTCAGTCAAGGCCTAATTAGTGTCTATAAAGGTACTTCCTGGCAATAATTGATTTCTTAATCCAGATCCCAATCTGCTCTACTGATATTCTTTAATGACTTTCTGAAGTCTGTGATAACAAATTGGATAAGAAAAGATGTTTTCGTCAATCTGGAGGATTCACAGGAGACACAAAGACTGAGTTAACATGATGCTGTTGCCAAGAGTGACTGAGCAAACAGTGTTTGCAATTACAATTCGCTTCCCTAACTCGGTTTCCAGCAAAGCAGCAGCACTTTAACTTTAATTATGGCTGCCCCAGAGTAAAGGAGGGGGAAAAAATTGCTTTCCATTACTTATTCTTTCTTTCATCTTTCACACTCCTCAGCAAATTTGATCATGTAATTAAACTCTAAAGGGTATTTGCTGACAACCTGTGGTCAAAATGTAACGGAAGATGATAATGATGCTCAAAACGGGTTCTCCTCCTTCCTATAGTGCCAGTTTCTGGCAAAGTACTTCCTTTGCAGAAATTACCGTATGCCATAACCAGATCATTTGGAAGCAGAGTCTGATGTGTAGGTAGCTTTAGAATTTCTTAAAGTGGAATCGTGTTAATAGCCCATTTTCCCCCTACCTTCCATCCAGGCAGAAGAAAAGCTAAATTCAGCCACTGGAGCAGCTGCCAAATATTAGTGTCTCATTCCAATCACCTGCTCAAAACTTAAATTCAGCCTTGAGAGTATTAGGCCACTGTAGCCTCTACTGTCAATAAAAGCAGTATATAGCACAAAGAAGGAGGTCTGGCCTGTGTAAGGAAAGGGAAACATCAGAACACTTTCAGGCAATTACAGAAAAAAATTGAATTACAAAGACTTGGGAATCTTTATGTCATAAAAAGCATTCCCAAGATTGTTTTATATTGCTTTCTGCCTTATATCTGCACACTGTAATATAGAAACATATAAGCTGATTTTTCTTCTACCACTGAAAAATCAAATAAATGAAAAAAAAAAAGAAAGGACTTTTGATGGACTTTCTACAGAGAGGAAAACTTGCTAAATTTAAATTCTGCAAGTAAATTAGGATAAAGAAGATAGTTCTGTCTCAGCCTCCAAGCCTTGTTTTCCTCTCTCTGTCTCCCAGTTGCTAATCAGTCCGAGGAATGACAGCATTTTGCATCTCTAATGATGGGAGAAATAAGCAAACATGGAATAGGACCTGAGATGAATCAGAGGAACCCTGATTCCTTGGGTACCACGAGCAGCCATGAATCTAGCCTGTTTTCCAGTCAAAGCTGTGGATCAACTGCTTGTCTTGCCCACCCAGTTGCCAGCACTTACAGGTCATAAAGCAGTGGGGTCTGTCTGGTGCTGTTTGGATTAGGTGCAACCCTGAGGAGGAGAGGGGGACTTCCTCTTCTCCCCTCCCTTTAAAGGTAACACCTGACAAAGTTTCTGGCAGGTGTATAGTGATGGGCCCAGTAGCAGCACAAGTGGGAGAGCCTTGTGAAGGCTCATCAATGGCAGAGAGGAGGCAGAAAGCCAAATATCAGAAATTACCAAAAAAAAAGGGGGAGTTTTGCAGAGACCCATGGGATTTATACACATGTTCATGCTAGACAAGAAGATGCTGAAAGGTGCTGGGACAAAAAAAGGAAGAAAGAAATGTCCCAGGAATATGTGGTGGATATTTGTTCCCTAGCTTTGTGGTTTGCTCTGCCTCACCTAGCAGCTGAGTTCCTGCTCTTTGAAAGAGGTTTCCTTGTTTTAGTTTGGTACTTTTGTTTTGGTCTAAATGTAGCTTTAAAGAGGGAAAATCCTTGATGAGTTCACTTCAAAGAAAAAGCTCCAGCTGATCAGTCATATGCAGATATCTTCAAGCTAAAACTGGGTAGTTGTGGCAGTGCTGCTCCTCCTGTCCACTTCAGGTGGTGCCTGTGGAGGATCAGGCAGGCTGAGGATGTCACCCTTGCAGCCCATCCATCCTTGGTCCTATTGTGGACAAGGGCTGAGGTATGCTGATGATACAGGCCATACTTGGTCCATCCTGCTAAATGGTCTCTTCTTTCTCTCCCAGTCCTGAATTTGACACTTTACTCCAATCAAGTAGGAATGACAGGGTCATTACAGGGTGTCCTTGCACCATACAGACTGATGTATACATAATGCTCCATCCCTGGAAGTATTCAAGACCAGTCTGGATGTTGCTTTGAGCAACCTGGTCTAGTGTCTCTGCTCACAGCAAGGGCATTGGAACTTGATGGTCTTTAAGGTTCCTTCAAACTCTAACCAGTCTATGATTCTATGCAGAGATGCCAAAAACCAGCACAGGTGCTGCAAACCTTCATTGCTATGGCACTGAGGGCAGTCAGCCTTGCTTTGCTTCTCTAGCTGCCTAAAATCTCTCTCCATGTGATAAAGATTTTCCTTCTGCTTATGAACACTCACTTTTGTTCCCAGCACCCGGGAATGTTTCCCAGTTCCAATGTCATTGTTTTGCCCACAATTATCTTTAGTCTTTGACATGCTAGTGAACCTAATGTCAATTGAGGTGCTAGGAACGTCAGTACTTTAACTTTCTGGGAAGCTGCTTGATTCTTAATACATACTAATCTTGAATTTCAATTTTTTTCCAGATCTAAACCTCTTCAAAATACACAGAGACAAAAGCTCCAAATTATACTGTGGTTTGGTGATTCTGAGCAAAATGTGCCCTAGGGCTTAGCCTGAGAACATCAACTCATTTTCTTTAGTGACCCAAGACAGATAACTAGAGGCTAGGTTTCCAAAGGTGAAAGGCTGCTGTCACTAAGCCACTGCAGCAAGTTAATTGAATGTTTTCTCCCACCACTAGCAGCAAAGGCTGCTTTTACTATTTGTTCTATGTTGGGATTAGTATAGAGTATTTGCCTGACTTGTCTCCGAACAAAAACTGTAAAAAAAAAAAAAATGCTTGCAATTACTTATTGAGTGCCATTCTGACATATCCAAGGGTCATTCGCACAGCCTTCAAGTCACTCCAGGTCAAAACTCATTTCTGCTTTGGTAAATCACACCCAGGGAGGCTTTGTTGCATGTTATGACCTGTCCCAGATCCACAGATCATCAGGCATCTAAATTAAAGAGCACAAACTCCATAGTGCATTTTATTTCTGTTTTCCTGTGGAGCTCTTGTGCTCTTTTTTCCCCATTGAAGACAAATATAAAGATTTAATCTGTAATATTCTGCTTCTTTTAGGTTTCCCAATTTCTAATTTGCCATTTGGGTGAGGGAGGAGCATGGAGAGGATGTCACCCTCTGTTCATAAATTTCCCAGTAGTGCTATGCAGATCAGCTCACAGCCTAAACGTGATAATGCTTGCTTTCCTTCCCCACCCCTTCACATACACACCCTCATAATGGAGATGGAGGAGGGATAATAAGAGAGGGAACAGGCAGCTCTTCACCGTTTGTGAAACTAATGAGCCCCTTCATTTGGTCTCATTATAAGTACGCCACCTCTGGCACCAGGCTTTGGTTCTGTTCCTGGCTGCATCAACATCAATTTTGAGGCACGCTGACACATTACTAACACATACGGCAGGCAAACCTCTTCCTTTCAACCTTTTTTTGTTGTTGTTGTTGTTTTTGTTGTGCTATCTGAGACCTCCCCCTCTTCATTTCTCCCCCTATGAGAGGCACAGAAGTCTAGACTGAAAAGTAATGAGATTATTAATTAGAGCGTCTCTAAAGGAGAGCTATCCTGACTGGGTGTTGTCTCTGTCTCAGTCTTTGTTCCAGGCATGTTCTGAGATATTAATTCTTGTTTACACAGATTAATCCAAGAAGTGAATATATCTAGCTAGGAAAAAATGTCAGCCTGAATAAACGCCTTGATTACTCTTGAGGTGGACAGTTGAGGTCTGTGTTGAGGAGAAACAATTCTTTTTTCTTCCTTGCACTTCTATGATATCTCCATAACAAGGTATATTTTCTTCCTGAAAACTGGGTGTTAAGGTAGCTGCTAAGTGCAGCAAGGGAAAGATATAAAAATTACACAGGTTACTTGTAATTTTTTGTTGTTTGCACTCTACCCAGGTGACAGGGTTGGGAATCTATTTTCTTGGTTATTTAGAGATCTTCTGGAAATGAGTTTGTGGTCTTGTGTCAGGTCTGAGGAAATACATCCCTCTGTTGGTATTTTATAGTTCTACCACTGGAAATGAGGACTGAATGGATATGTCTCTATTGCAAAATGAAAATATGACCACAGTGCATATAAACAATGCAACACTAGGTTTTATTCTGCTGTCATGGATCAGGATAAGACTGAGACATGATACAGGTTCCAGTAACCAAAACTGACAGTGTCTAGGACATCAGGTTGTTATTTGGACCATTGCTGTTAATATCCTTTTTTTTTTTTTTAATCTGTGCTAACTAAATCAAAGCTGATTAAAATGATATTGGCTGCAAAGCTTCTTAGAGAGACATCTTTCCCTAATACTTATGGGCTGACATGGTGCTCTTAACTAACTGATCTGTCAAGAAATAAGATCTTTTACCTTGCATTATCTCAAGTAACATTGTATTTATTTCACTTCCCCACTAAAAACCACTAAAGTGAATAAGATCTAACTGAAGGTTAAAAAGGCAATTCCTTTAAAGCTGTTATAAAAATAAGGCCCTGGAAATCAAACCCATGAAAGTTCCTGAAGTGTTAAAAGATCAACCATTTTTCTGAATTATCAATAATAATTTTATATGTGTGTCTCTTTTTTTTTTTTTTTTCAAGTTTGCAGCATATATTGAAAGTTTGGTTTTGAAGAAAAAAAATAATCTTGGAACAGAAGTAAATATAAATGCTGACATAAATATTCTTAAAATTGTATTGATCTTAAAAGTGACAGCTAAACCTTTCCAAAATAGAAATGTTAAAATCAAAGGGAAAAAATAGCCAATTAATAAATTCATTAGGTCAAGATTAACTCCTGTGCTTAAAAATTTAGCATATTGATTCAGCAAAAAATTTCAGTTCTTTTAGTGAACTTTAAATGTTAGACTTGTGAAAGTCTCTCTTGCCTTTTAAAAAAAAAAAAGACAAATGCTAAGTGCTGGGTCATTGCTGGCACCATTGGCTGGAGGATTTTTCCTTTGATCTTCTAAGTAAAGGCTGATCTCTCTGGATCTGAAAGCCTGGCCTAGATCCAAATTCTCTTTCCTGAGTGAAACCGGTAGAAAATCTTGACAAATATGTCTAGTTGAAGGTTACTTTCTAGTATACAATCTGGATTTAGACCAGGATGTGGAATTGAAAGGAAAAAAAAAAGTCTTTTGCAGTAATGAAGGATGATCTTTTCTTCTGACAGCTTAACCAGTAGATAGCTACTCTCATTCTCCTGGGCCTCTGCAACATTCAGCTCTGCTGAGCATGATATGCTGCTGTCTCACATAAGAGAGAAAAATTGTTTTTTCTTCCTCAAAGCATACATCCAAGCATGCAGCTTCCCATACTTTACTACTGATGTGTGGGACAGAGGAAGAAGAAAGGGTCCACTGTCTTTCCTTTAGCCACCTATGTATAAAGTGTAGGTGAACAATTCACATAGTTTCAATATACCCAACAAGATATAACCACAAATATAGCCAGAGTATTTGGATGAGAAAGACTTGGCAGCTGAATGCAGGCAGGCAAGAGGCAGCATTGGGGAAGAAAGAGAACCAGCACTGTTGGCCAGCTCAGCTCTAGAGATCAGTTGTAATCCTTTCTGTACAAAGCCTTCAAGAGAAACATCTCAGGGTAGTGCTTTCTAAAATATTCAAATTACTGGAGTGATGACCTCATCTTGGTAATTCATGGCCTTGTTACCTTTTGGCTGAACTACCTTAATACAGTACATGTGTTTGGAAAGTGCTTTCCATTTTTTTACTGCATCTCTACTTTGAACTAGTACATACTAAAGGCTATAGCTTGCTTTCCTAAAAAAGAGTTTAAGAGTACTCTGTAGGGTTCACTGTAGGGCCTTCCACATTCATTGGCTTTGAGTTGGAAAATCATTAATTTCGCTCAACAAATTCTCTCTCTACTTTCCCATAAAAATATAATGGGAAGCAATATTAAAGGAAGAGACTGTATTTTGGGATACCTGGTAGTCCCGGTTTGTGCATGGGTATTGCATATTAGAAAGATAAATAATCTTTTTTATTAAAGATATGTTACTTCCTTGTCAGCTCATAGTTAAACAGAAAAATCCTACTTTATATGTGATAGGTTAAAAAGCTTAGTATTCTCAAAAAAAACCCCAAACCAACCCCACCCCGTTATCATTACAGCAACTCCATTCATAAGTTTTCTAGACAGCTTTCTAGTCAGCACAAATGCATGAATCTCCTGTCCTGAGACCTCGGGCGCTCTGGGGCTTGCTGCTTCAGCCCAGATCTTGAGTGTCCTACCTGGCAGCAAAGTGGTCCAGCCACTGAGTTCCATCCTAAGAACTGATGAAAGACCTCATATCCTATAGACAGGAAATATTGAGATAACTGTTAGACATTAAATCTTTACACTTTGGCATTATTTACTTCTTCCTGTTTTAAAATTTCCTGTATTTATCAATAAAAAAGACTTTAGCAACAAGGAATTTCACTCCATTATTAGCAAGTATCACAACAAGAAACAAAACAAAGGTTTATCTTATCAAAATAAAACAAAACTGAAAAATTCTTGGCACTGAATAATTTTATTCTTTTGTGACCTTTGGCACCAAATGTAGTATAACTCCAAACAAGTTTGTCAAACGTACTGAAGGCTGGAATGGAGCCATATAGAATATCTTTGTATCAGACAAAATAATACAAGGAAAACTTAAAGCAGTCCAGATAAAAGCTCTACAAGTAAAAGGAATAATGAATGAGGAGAATATTAGGTGGTCTGGCTGAAAATAACAGGTTGTTTTATATTTCTAAAATAATCCAACTGAATTTACATAAGCAGACAAAATGTAGAGCCTTATTTCTATCCCTGGCTACTATGCCCATAGATGTTTAGTTGTCGAACACTTTACACCATTTATTTCACATGATAGAAGCCATAAAACTTTCCTAACTTCCTTAACAAATCTAAAAACTGCAATAAAAGACCCAAAGGTAGAATTATTGCCAAGAAGCCAACAAACCACTTTCCTAACATAGCAGAGAAAAATTCAATAAAAAACCCAGCTAAATCTAGGCAGGCTACTGTGTCCATACCACAGAAGGCAGCCAAAAATGAGTAAAATCTAAAGCCTACCCATCTGAGTAGAAGGAAAAATTCTCTTCCAGCCCCAAATTTAATAGTTATATTTAATGAACTGGATACAAATAACCATCAGTGTATAAGGTGTCAAAGTTTTAGGAGTACTTTCCTTTCATCATGTTTCTGTTAGCTCTTCCAGTGAGTCAGAAGAGTGTTGGGAGAAAAGTCTTCCAAGGATGTATGCGGGGGAGAAGCAACAATGTAGGCAATCTATGGAAACCTTCAAAGATGGAACCAGTACAAACCAAAGAGCATACGAAGAGCAGTCCAAACTATTTTAAATCCTTTTAAGAATAGAATTTCTTCTGCCACATTCAGGAACTCCATCTCAAAATAGCTCATACTCCGCTAACCCTAAATTTATCCTTCTTGTTATTAGAAAACTTCTAATTTCAAGACTAAATTTATTCATTAATATTTGATAAATTGTTACTTTTTAACTGTCTCTTCCTCCTTTAATAATAATTATCCCTCAAGCCTAGATGTGCACTTACCCATATCTGTTCACTCAGCATTCTTCTGGCTAATTTCATAAACCAAAGTCTCTTTTCATAATAGAGATACTCCATTCCTTTCATCATCCCATGAGATTTTCTCTGCATCTACTTTTATTATCTTTCTCTTCAGCAACGATGACCAAAACTATATGTATTGCAAGTATTTTTCTGTATTTTCTATATATTCTACAATTGCACTTACGTATTCTTAACACTATTAAAACCACATAACTTAACCTTGAAGTTTTACAGCTCCATTCCACAGCTCTGTCATTCTCCAAATAATCAGATCAATCAGTCAACACACCTTGGTCTCTTTGCTCTCCTGTCACCTCCAGTTGATGAATTTTAACTGAACCTTGACTAAACTCCATGCTGAGATTTTTGGACTACACTTTCTAAGCTTAGTATGACCTGTGCATGTTATTCTAGTATGACTTAAATAGTATCTTTATGTTGTCCACTGTCAAACAAGTTTCAGCTGTGCTTGAAAAGATGCCTGTCAGAAAGGCCAAAACCACCAAATATATGTTATCTTTCTAAACTAAATATTTTTAAAAGTTCTTTGAATCTGAATTATTCATTTCCTGGAACAAGAGAATGTAAATCATTTCTATATGTATATATGTATTTGGGGACCTATCTCCAAGTGATCCTCATTAAGCAGTAAATGAGGGGATTTTTTTAAATGAAAAGTGCTCTATTTTCCACAGTGGAATAGGTCACTGATTTAAAATGAACTAGCTGACAATGATTTAAATTATCAGCTTCATTAACAGGGTAAGGTTATGATTTCAGGTTAGGATAGCCAGCAAAAAGTGTTACAAGACTAAAACAGTGTCTGCAGTTCAGTTGTCTATATGTGTAAAATAAAGGTCAGGAGAGCAGACATTCCAGTAAAAATATGTCACACAGCTCCTTAATAAAATTATGGAACTTATCTTGTTTGTGAGGATAACTTGACTTGTTATGCAGATTATTTTAATTTTTTTTTTTAAAATTTAGAACTATCTCAAGTCCAGTCATCATGTTTTAATTTTCATCAGAAATTTCTTTGGATGTCTGAATTTTCTCCAGATATGCATGTAATTGCCTAGGTCTCTGATATTTATCAACTTGAAAATTTTGTCTTCAAAATTGAAATGGCAAAGCATCTTCATGTGGATGAAAGATTTTCAGTACCACGAAGGAAGGTTTAGTTTTTATAAATGCCATCCTATTTCCTATTCAGTTGAATTATCAACTGCAACATAAAATGCACATTCTTACAGTAGATAATTCGAACGAGGTCACAGGGGTTTCAGGTTTCCTATTGGTAATTGTCAATTAACAGATTTTGCAGTAGGTTCGTTTTTACTTGGTGGCACATCATTCTAGAATAACAAATTACAGGAAGATATTTAATCCTGTATCATAAACAATGACAAAACCTCAAACTTTGGGTGGGCTGAGTGTAGGCTCCGATTGATACCAAATGTTTTGGTATTTATCCTCCTTATAACAGGATATATGTTTCACAGCTAGCTACATCTCCATGGTACAGCGTTAATAAACATGGAATAGAAGTGATCCAGTCCTATTTGTGCAAAGCTCTCAAATGCACTTAGGAGGTTTGAACTTTTCAAGGATATGATCAAAGCTGAGTGGAGTGAATGAAAAGGCTCATATTGACATCAATGGGCTCTGGAACAGGCTTGATGTGTTGACAGCTAGAGAGATGCTCTGAAACCATCTGAAAATAAATTCAAGGTCTGATAGGACACTGTGGCAAAAGAGATACCATTGCTTCATTCTCCTCCATGTCAGAAAATTATCTCTGAGCTGTCAGCATCAGTTTCTCATTTTAGTGTTTATGTTTCTGGCTCATCTCTCGCCAAATGGCTTTCCTTTTGTATGTATGACAATTGATTAGTAATAAAAAGCAACAGGGTCATAAAATAACACATTTTGCATCTATAATGTGAAATATTCTTGTTCATAGCCAAGTCATATCTTCTTCAAGTAAAAACCGCCACACAACAGAAAAAAACTGAGACAAAATTTCTGCTAACATGGGGCCTGTGTACTTTAGCATTCTCGTACCCAGCCTTAGCATTAGTTAGAAATTTTTCGCTTTCCCCTAATCTCTGATCCACCTTAAAAACAGCAGTCACATTCCAATCGATTTGGTGAGATGAATGCTATTTACACTTCAGTTTACACCTTTTCCTAAGATTTCATAAGAGAATAAATCCACACTTACAGGGACGGCTGTGCATGAGGAAGTCTGGGGCTGTTAAGCAGAAGTGTTAGACACGTATGGGAATGTATTAGTAAAGGTCACACCTCTATCTTAAGATTTTTAAGTGACAGCAAGAGCATAAAAGACAGCAGGATGGCAAAGAGAAATTGATAGCATGTGGGGTTTTGCTTCTTTATAACCACACTTTTTAAATTGTTAAGCTTTGTTATCCAAAAACTTAGACGGATCATGCCATCTAGGTGCACCTAGACAAATAAAGCTTTGATGAAATAACTTTTTAAAATTAGATATATGAGTTCCATGCTATGTATGCTGAAACCAGGAAATTACTAATGCCAAATATATTTCAAAGGAGAGATTAATGAAGACAATGTTGTGGTACTCCTAGTGAAAATTCATTAGAGCAGTAAGGTTCCACTGACAGCACTCTCCCAAAGCCATCACACATGTATGGGGGCAGCTAGAAAGAATCTGGAGAAGTCTACAGTAAAATAGAGCAGTGTGTTTCTCCGCTTTTTAATGCTAATTCTTTTCTTCCCTTTTTTTTTGGCCTGTCTGTTCTCACATCCAAGTGTCATCAGTTTCCCTAGCCATCACAAAAGTAACAGAGAAAATGTCATCACTGCGATCTCTACAAATTGCTTCCTGCAAGCAATAACAAAACAGTGAGTCAGACCTCTGGGCTTACATCAGTTGCAGTGCTGCGACGCTTGAATAAGTTCATGGTCTTCTTTGCATTTGTTTGATCCTCCAGAAGGTTGATCTAGAGGATAAACCTGTTAAAACTCTAGTCTTACATTCAGAGTTCCTGGACATCATGTTTATCTTAGAGATCCCACTATCTAGGGCAAGATCATTCAGTCCTACCTGCATTATGCCATCAGAAGGTTCCTTCAAGAGAGCTACCAAGTTGCTCGGTTATGCCTGACTTTGCCTTTTCCTTTTTAAGAGGGAAGCAGTGTAAAACAGCAACACTTAACAAAGAATCCGATTTCTCTGGGAACCAAACTATTAATGTTTTTTACAGGTTTGGGAGCTGCACACAGCTGTGGTCTGTATGCTATGCTTTGGTGAGATTCTGGGCCAAATGATAAGAGCCTACTCCTGTAGAGCCCAGTTTTCTTCTCGGTCTGTACCAGTGCAGTCTGTGGTTGAAATCAGTTGACCTAAAAATTATCGTGACCGGGATTCTGAACTCCAGAAACAAAAGAGATGTGGTGGCCTGACCTGGTACAACTGTGCTGTGTGTGAGGAAGGCTGCCAGTTTGCCACACTGTCTCTGCTGAGAATAGATGCCGCAAGGAAGGCTGGAAGGAAGGAGGATGGCTTTTGTCCTTGAATAAACTGAGTTACCAAAGGGTTCAAATGTATTTCTGAAAACTTTAAAGCCTTGAAATTATCTTCACTACTCAAATAAGCCTCTCTACACTAACTGCCACTAATACTCTCAATAGCTTCTACACTAATGCTACCTTATTTTCTTAAAGGAAAAATCAGCTTGAGTTTTTAAGGAGTGCAAGAAGTAACCATCTGAAGAAACCCCAGTTCTGGATGACAATCCTGCTCAGACACTCACCTTTCTTCTCTGTAACCCTATGAACCCATGAAGTCTTACACAACAGTGGCTGGAGACACACACTGTTGTGGGAAATTTTATACATTAAGATTCTTAATTGCTTGATTTTGGGTATGAGTTTGAAAACAACAAGTTCAACAGAACAGAAATATTTTGGAGGTTCACACTGGTTTTGATAAAATCTGTGTTCCAAAAAAGATCTGAAAGAAAGTAAGTAAAAGGGATTTCTTTTGACATTTTGAATTTTAAGTGAGCATCATGTGTAATTTTAAAATAGCCATAATTAAAATGAAACTATTTATTTGTGTACCTTATAGTTTTGATCAACCAGAAATTCTTATTTTTAATCTTCTAATTAAATGCAACAAAAAAGTCCAGGAATCAACATATTCAAAGGGCTTAAAATTTGCTTTGCTAATTTCTTGGTTTCTGCTACGTGTGGAAATCTTAAAGAAATATTTCTGTAGTTTAGTTGTGTTATATGGGGAAAAGGCAAGAACACAGCAGTCATCTAGGCAACATTTGTCTTTCTCACATGCCACCACCAGCTTGCCACTAGTAGGCAAGCTCTTAAAACTGAAGATCAAATTTTCAAGATGGAGAAAAACAAGAGATTCAAAGAGGAAAAGAAGGAGTATTAGCAGGCAGGAATGACCCTACTAACAGAAGCATTTTGCAAAAGGTTGTTGAGATCAGGAGGTCGTTATGTCTAGGTCTACAGATAAACAAATGAAAAAACAATTTTCTTCTCTCTTCTGCTCCCGTATTTGTATAAAGGCTAACTAAAGGAAGTAAAGGAATTGATCAACAATTAAGAGCAGTTCTAAGGAGAATATGAAACATGGCTCAATGGCTCATAGAGCCTGTATACACAGCAGATGCCTGCCACCTCATTTATCTTGACATGATGTATCTCTTATTGATCTGCTCAGTTGCCAATATCGGACACCTGGCCAGCCAGGGTGTTGAAGTAATTGGCCATCATGAGGGCTGATCCACAGCAGTCCTTCTGGAACAAACTCCAAGAAGCAGGGAATGAGCTAGCACTTACTAAATGTGATGGAAATGTTTTCTCTTTTATAAAGATTGAATTAGACATATCTTTTGATTTTAAGGGCACCACAAGGGTTAACGTGGGTTCATAGTCATTCTGCATTGGATGTAAAAGAAGCGAGTAGGTAGGAAGAAATGAAGTAAGGTCTCCCTGGGGGTTTTCTCTTGTGCAACACAAAGCTTTTCCCCTACATTCCTCGCTACCAGTACGTTTGGCTTGACTTCATACTCACCCATCCACTATTGTCACAGCAGCTCATTTCATTTCTGTCTATTCACACAGCTTTGCAAATTAAACTAAAGTTGTCCTATCAAAGCCAGGGCTAACAAGAGGAGACTATTTTTAGCATGAAAGTGAGTTTAACAAAGGGATCGTAGCTAAGGCAGCATGACAGCCCTGCCGACTAATTAATAGAGACACCAAAGGTGATTTTGTAACACAGCCAGAATCACTACTACGTTGGGCTTTCAGATCAGGGATACTTCACAGCTCTGTTGTGTTGTCCAAACAGAAAAGGCAGCCCAAATTTACCAGGAATCTGATCCAAACACACTGTAACATGCCCTGCTTTGAGACAGATAATGAAGTGTTTCCTTGTTTGGTTTGGCTTAATTCTTTGATCATCCTGGCATTAATCAGAACCCATATTACTACAAGCCTTTCCTTCTTTTGTTATTCATAAAAGTATCTAATAACTGCTGAGATGGGCCATTGTGGATCAAAGTGAAAACCTTCAGAGGAGGACTGAAAATCCTTCTCTGTAGGGGGACAGGGGTCAACATTGTCACAAAAGTGGGACCGAAATCAAAACCAGAATTGGGACTTGTTGTTTCCTTCCTAGGCATATTATGTGAGTCCTGACCAAACCCTGTCCACTTGTGCTTTATGGGTGCCCAGATTTTTTAATATTTGACATGGATCACTGAAAATAAAATCTCAGCCCCAAATTTCCCACAAATCTTTTTAAAGAATATAAAACACAATTCCCTGGAAGATCATTTTATAGCAAACAATCTTACCATCACAGTTTTCACACAAATTAACTATCTTTGCCTGTAAGATTGTTTCTCCATGCCCTCTTTTTCTTTGAATTCCTATTGAATTTGACCGAATTCACATGCCTTTAAAAAGACATTCTCTTCTGTGGGCCATGCTGTTGCAGGAAGTTCTGAGTTCACCATTGTTAAGCTTCTTTTTTGAAATTATTATCTCAGGAGCTGCTCCCCAGGGAAATTACTGCAATCCAATCACCACAAATGTAAATTAAATCAGCATCTCATCTAACCACAGTGATTTGTGTTTCTCCCCCCTCCTTTCTCTCTTTGAGAAATCTAATTCTGGAACTACTGGAATAAATTCTACTCCCTATCTCCCATAAGGAAATACCTGCAATGATCTGAGAGCCAATGTAATCTGTAGGAAATCACAGTACAACTTAGTTTTGATGCTTATTCTGGTTCATGACTTCAGCAGCCTTTCTTTTACTTAGTCTCTCTCCTCCTCTGACTTTGCCCTACGTTTTCTGTGGTAGGGATAAATCTGGGGAATTCCACCGTCTGTGTGAGACCCTGTTTACAGCATTCCATGTGGGAAAGTTGTACTTCCTTATGTGCAGATTTGGAAACACTCCTCATACAAGCTGAGATTTAGATATGGCAAGGAAAACATTGGGAAGGGTGTAGCATCTTCCTCACCTGGCTGTTAAATAAAAAGTAGAAAATAGTTCAAGTTGGAGAAGTGTAGATATTATTTGGGACAAGCATCAAATTCCATAGATTAGAGACCAGTAAAGGAAACATAGGTGGATACAAGCTGAAGGAATGATGAAGAAAGTTGACAACCTTTGGAATTGAGTATCACAAGAACAAAAGCATGTGGGTTATGCATAATTGTCACTTCAACCTCAATCCTTACTCAAGAACAAACTCAGCTCTCTTTGGCAAATATGTACTTGTTAGTATCTAGCTGAATTATTAGGCTAATCAAAAGAGCAAAATGCCTTCAGCTGTGTCTCCCAAGTCACTTATTGGTCTGCATCATCATGCCTTTTAAAAAAAGCCAATGCTAGAATAAATTACCCTGAGTGCCACACTTAAGGTTTCTTAAGTATTGGATAGCATGTAGAAGAGTGATGTTCTTTCTTCAAAATTAAAAGGTCAACTTATGCCCACAAAACCTGCCATAATTAAATTTGAGATTATGAACACATTACATATTTCACATTTAAAAGTTATTAAAAGTGTTTTGCTTGGCATCAAAAATGTTACTCCCCCTCTACCCCCCAAAATGAATGCTATTCAAATAGTGGCTACAAATGTTGAGACGTACAACACAATGGTGACATACAAATGTAACTTCACATCAATTACACTTCAATACCTTGGATTTGAATATGCAGGCTTAAAAACTTGCAGCAAATCTCTAGTCACCAAATGCACCATGATCTTATTCTTATGCCATTTACAGAACTTTTTTATTCCAATTGTGTCAAAGTTTATCATGGTTATTATTATTAGAATTACTAATTATAACTAATCTTCAGCATTAAAACAACCTGATGTATCAGTGACATAAAGAACAGAGAGAAATAAAGTTCTTCATGGTCCTGAACATCACTGTAAGTCTAAAAAGAAATAATAAAATATTGATTTTTTTTCATCAAATTCAAATATACACATGTACATATATTCATTTACTTGTGCTCAGAAAAATTATAACTCTCTTCCAAATACATATTAGGTAGGAATGGTAAGTATTATACAAAATATTTCTCTTGAATTATAAGGAAAGATTTAGTTAATGTTAATATGGGTAGTTGAATGTGCACCAGGCATCATCCAGCAATTTAAATTGACAGCCAGTATTGGTGTCAAAGCATATCACTTTAGTGAATGTTGTGTTTTTATGTCTCGGAATGAAGAGGCAATACAGCTGGGCCATAACAAAAAAGCCTTTTATTACGTATTTTGACATATTTCCAATTTTTCTTTCTGGCTTTCTTAAGTTTTAAGTTTTCTAAATATCACTACAGCGTTGCTACCAAGCAACTTCACCTAATCTCAGAAAGGAAATATTCTTTATACAGAATTTATAGCTAGCACTCTAACTCCAATTAAGTGATTGAGAATTCAGAACATTTTAGAGGTAGAAAAGCCAAATGAATCAGTGCAACCATTATGCAATTTCTGGCAAGTAGTGGAGGTCAGAGAAAAATCAGGGACAATTCTGTCAGTTGTAAAGACAGGCAGGAGCAGTAAGAAGTAGTTAAAAAGTGCACTTAAGTATGCAGCTGTATTCCAATGGATGGCATCATCCAAGGCATGATAGAGGCACAGATTGGTAATGTAATGTAAGCAATTAGTTCTGGCAGCTACAAAAGAACTGGTGAAGCAGAAAAATCAGTCTCAAGAACTAATCTGTATCTACACAATAGCAATGTCTTGATAACACATCTGAAACATGGCAGTTCAAATAGACAGGACAGAGGAGTTGTATGGATGCCTCAGATAGCTGTCACCCACTAATGACTCTTAGAGCCAGGTGGAAGCAGGGAATTATCATTTGGGAAAACTAAAAGAGAATACAAACAACCTACCACTTAAAAAAAAAAATAAAATGTGTCTCAGTGGATTAGTCCAGGGGAAAAAAAAAAAAATCACTTATATTTCAATTTTACAGAGCAGTTTTCCCAAACAGAACTGCTTGTTGTGTACTGGTAAAGTATTGTATGCACTTAACAGTACACACTGGCTCTGACTCCAGAAAACACTTATACATATATTTAAGTTCATACAGATGCATCATTCACACAACATAATTGTAAATTAGACTTGTCTGAATTATTAAGTTTTTCTGTATTTTTTCTTTTCACAGGGTTATGTAAGCTACTTTCCCAGTTAGCTCATTCTAAGTGATCTTGACCAAGTCACTTCTTTATTTTTCTAATGTATGAAATGCAACATCTCTATGTGATACTCTGAGTATCATTAGATAGATGGTACTGTTCTGGTATTAAATCTTTAGCATCAACCTATGTATCTAGGTGAGGGAAAGGATCAACCTCCATAGCCGTGTGCTATGTACATAATGTACTGCATCTATCATGCTGTCTCTGTGTTAGGACTCCTGAGGAGAATCCCTCCTGAATGACCCAATTTCCTTTGTTTTGTACCAAAAGGTGGTTGGGTGTGTATACAGGCTCATTTTTTTTTATAAACGTACCTACTGTTCTCTAGCCACCAAGGGACTTTTGGCCTACTTCACCAGGCTTGAGAAGGAAAAATCCCCAAAACGCACCCAGTGTGGATCTCTGCACCAACTATTGCACTCTTGAGATTCACTCCCATTGTAACTTACTATTTGTTAATGCAGATGTAGCCTACAGCAATAAAAAGCAGTTCAGGTAATGCAGTGATTCTGAGGAGCAAAGTTAAACATGTATGGATCCTCCAAGCTGTACATTCCTATAGCTTAAAGTAGTTTTCTTGAGACTTCACACAATATTCTGTATTTAAAGCCCTTGATTTTAAATTCTATAAAAAATTCTATAACCTACTTATGTATTGTCGTGGTTTCAGTAGTAAAATTGTAAAACAGAAAATTGGTTCATTTTACCTCAAACCAGGACATTTATTAAACTAAAGAAAGCACTTATACAGGACTGTTTATTTTTACTTCAAATGTTTCATTAGTATTTCAAACAGTTTGGAAATGCACACTGTCTTTAAAGCTGGCTAAACCTGCCATACTGCATGAAGAAGCAGTGCCACAAAGAAGCAAGGACAGAAAAGTCCATCTAAAATGTCAACCGTGCCTTCATGTGTCTAAAGCAAAGGGCAGCTATTTTTACAAGTCTTTAGCAGGAAAGTATCGTACAGCTCCTGATAAAGTAGACACACTGTGAAATTATTTTTAAAAGTCGTTCATCTTTCAGAGTTTCCCAATATAGCTTGCACAAGGTTTTTACAAGATCGGAATTTATAAAAGGCCTGCTATTTTGAACTTCCAACTAAACTTATAGTTAAAGAAATTAGTAACTAGAACAGTGGATGGTAAAAGATTTTAGGAATCTATCTGAAAACTACCTTTAATTTGCAATTATTAAATTGTAAAATCAGAAAAACAGGAAGCTCAGGTGGGCCGTTCCTCTTTTAAATGTAGTTCTGTTCAGCATTAGCTATGGATTTCTGAGTGACATTTATAAAACAGATACTAAAAATATTGATTCTCTTCTCTTTTTCCTCTCTGCTAGGAAGAAGCAAATATCTTGTACAAAATGTCATTTTTAAAAAAATACAAGTCCTTATTCAGACTTCTTTTCAGAATTACCACAGTTTCTAAACTGCTATGAAGTATTTGGATATCTTTCAGAAGTCAAATCCGACTTGTAAAAGAAGGGGCTATCATCTGTTTGATTTTATCATTTACCAGTTTAACCCTATGCATGTTGTGCCATGCAATAACTGTCTGTGTGTGTAAAAAGAAATCTGAAAAATAAATAAAATCAGTTATAAATTAGGGGCTATAAACAGTTGTGTTCATTTGCTTCCTACTTTTTTTGGCATGAATGTGTTAGCAAGGCATTCAATGAACAGTTACATAGGATGGAAAAATCTTATAAATTCACTTGTACATCACACCATCATTTCACACAGCAAGTTCAGTGAGGGCAACGAAACATTGGTTCACCCTGGTATGACATCCCGTAACACGCAGCAGAATAACTCAAAGCCAACCCATGTCATAGTGGCAGGCGCTTGCCCATGCACTCTGCTTGGAGGATTTTCAGAGTCCTCCTGCTGTGCATGTGGCAGACATGGCCTCATGGGGGATACTGGGGTCAGGGACGGCATTAACCTAAGCCACCCCGAGGAGGGGTGGCAGCAGGACCTGTGACTCCAGGAGCTGTGTGATCAGCATGCGCTGACCTGTCCCACGGAGGGAGCAAGGAGCCTGACTGTGCACCCACCATGGGTCCTATGCCACCAGCTCACCTCTCCCCTGTGCCTTCCAGAACACTTACTACTTCAAAACACACAAAATTTACCATAGAAGAACAGGAATTCCCTTAAATTACGGATGCATTCTTTTCTCGCCTATATTAGTAGCTTTCTTGTAAAAAGAACTTTTGTAAATGTCATGATGCACTGGAATCAATTGTAGTACATACCCTTTAAATAAAACAACAAAGTAATTCCTGAGAGCCATGATATTTCAAGACATCCAGGGTAAACAGAAAATTTTATTGGTGCTTGGGTTTATTCTCGGGTGATCTGACAAGAGAGCAATACAAGAAAAATCTGCGGTTGTAGCTGAGATGTAACTGCGAGGAGATTTTACTATGTATGTATTCTAGTCTCCATGGGAAGAGAAGATAAAGCCAAATCTGGTTTCCTAAAAATGTGTGACCAGTGGATTATTTCCTGCTTAATAAAACGTAACTAAATGTGCCTAAATTTCTCCAGATGGATGTTATTTATGAATTGGGGAAAAGATAAAATTAATAGGAACATCAAAGATGTGCTGAAAAGTTTCCTGATTAAACATTATCTGACCTCCAAACGTTCTTCCTCTGCATTTCCTGCAGCAATTTGGCTATTAGTCAACCTGTTAACTGTTCCTTCTACAGAAATGCAGATGTCAGGTTTATAAATATCTGAATCAGAGCTGGAATTTAAACTTCACGTTGATTTAAATCCTGTTCAACAAGGTGACATTTTTTTTCCAGGGACCAGATGCCCTGGCCTTATCTCTTTGCATCACTCCCCTGGCAAAAGAGGGAGCACACTTTTTGCGCTCGGGATTTCTCCAGCACAGCCAGCTATTCATCACACGCTGTACTGGACAGAGGGATCACTTGGTGTGCATGACCGCATCACACTGCTTTTGTTACAGCAGGAGTTCTTTTTTAGATAAAAGTCTGCAGACCACTGTGGCAACCGAGCTACAGAGGTATTTATCATCCTTATACTTGCTCACTCACTGCAGTTTAGAGCACTCAAAAAACTTTAATGCGGAAATACAGGCACTGCTCTGTCCCAAAGGCAAGGGGATTCAAAGGATTCAGAATGACTTCTCAGCTTTCTTTCTTCCACCCATACTGCGCCCCTTACTTTAAGTGTATATCAGATAAACTTCTTATTTGCAGTTTTTCATTGCAAAAAAAACCCCCACCAAATAATACAAAGGTCTCATTGGGAAAGCTCCACTCTGGCAACAAAATTCATACTTCAAATTTTCTACCACTTCACTCATATCTCTTTCAAAATCCAAATGTGCTGGGAGAATCTCATTTCTGCAAATCCCAAGAAGCTCTTGAGGCTCATTATTAAAAGCATACTCTGAGCTGGTGCTTCACAGAAATCAGAGATGGGAGAGTGAGTAACAATCTAGGTTAGTCAGAATTTCATTAAAATAAATAATACATTCCTTGTATGTACTTAAGGAATTTCATGAACATGTGTCAAAACACTGCAGTGATAATTGTGACTATTATTCCTCTTGCTAGACTGTTCCTTTTACTACTGTAAGCAGAGGTTTCCAGGAACATACCTGCTGCCCAACTGCTCTACGCTCCCCACCAGGGAGATCACTCAAGGCAAGTTTGGGATCTCTGCCTTGGGCAGGCAGTAGCAGCCCTATGCCCCACGGCAGGGGAACGTGGGAGACCACGGTGGGTCAGGAAATCAGCTCAGACATGGTGCATGAAAAATGCAGCAAGCAATACATGCAAAGAACAGTGCACCAGCACCAGTGACTTCAGTTGCCAAGCACTACAAAGAAAGACTGAATACAAGTCCTAGACAATAGCTGCAAAAGTATCACAGACATTACAGGCAGGGCAATCACACTTTAAGTCATAATCAAGAAGAGACAACAGAAGAAAGTGGGATCTCTGATCTGCATAGTAAATCCTGTGTATTTAATTAAAGATTTGCCAGATAAATAATTTACTGAATTTTAAGGGCTCATATGGTTACATATGAAATTATAGATTAATTTACAGCCCAAAGTATCTAGCTGTGTTTGCTGAGCTAACTTGATTGCATAACACTTTTCAATGGACTTGATCTTTACACTTTTGTATAGAGAACTTCCATTTCAAAGACAACTTGGTGATACCATATAAAGCCCACGTATTGCTCTGGGGAGCCTAGATGCCTTCAGGATATGAATTAAAAATGCAAACTAATCTTCTCTTGTCCTGTGCTGTAGGCCAACATCAGTTGCTGCTGAATGCATCCAAGACCTGGATATTTTTCAGAGAACACCTTGAATAGTCACACCTCATGCTGGTTATTCCTGCCTCATCTGCAACAGCTGAGTGATCTTTCAGTGTCACAATGGGAGTGAAATCCTGGCATAAATATGCCATGGGAGAAGCTCTCCTCAATCATATTGCTCTTCTATAGGTCCAAAAGGACATCAACAGTGACTGTGCTAGAGTAAATGCAATTTTTGCAGAGGACGAAGACTGTCAGTGTTGTCAAGCTCCTGCAAATTTTTAAATTCTGAAATGGGTCATGGGGCCACATAACCATATGAAGGCACAATTTTACCTTGCATCCAATAAATACAATACAAAGACTGACAAAGTCATCCCAGTTAATCTGTTCTGCAAATCATAACTTTTCCTTGCCCTTCCTACGCATTGGAGAGCTCTCCACTGGATGTTTGGGGTTTGCTAGTAGTTTTGTTGTTGTCATTCCTTCCTTTACAAGTAAAACACGTTTGTCGTATGCTGTCAGTATTGATGATTTTAAGGGGAAACTGGAACAGGTTTCATCTCTGACATTAGGATTTCCTTTTCCAAATGGTCCCACCTGGGTCCTGGACAAATAACATGCCTGCGCACATTTCAGCCCATGAATCATTCTCTATCCAGATCAACAGCCGATGAGCTGTTATTCCCTCTGGGGGAGGTTCAGCCTGTGAAAATGTCAGGGTGCAGAACGAGCTGGGCTTGGAATCAGGAGTCCCTCAACGGGGCACAGGGGCCCCTGACCAGGGTGCAGCTCTCCAGGTCCCACTCTGAGCTAGAAACAGAAACAGGGTCCCTCCAGGGAACTGAAATGATGCTGAGGGAGCCCAGCCAAGGCAGCAGGGTACAGATCCAGGCATGGCACTGCTTGGGGCAGGCCTGGGACACTGGCTGGGATGAAATGGTGTCCCTGGGCTCAGAGGGGAGGATTCGTGGAGGGGCAGCCAGGCAAAGTGATGCTTGACAGTCTCCATGGGGCACTGACACACTATGCTTCTTCCTTGGAAGCATCCCTTTTCAGAAGTTACCTTTTGCCACTTATAACACCTCAATGAAAAAAATAATAAGAGTTTCTAAAAAAACTATGAGGACATTCTGAGAGTAAACAGATCTATGTATTGCAGTTTAATTTTTGCAATAATTTTGATTTCAGTGAAAGTTTCTACATTATTAAAATGCATTTTAAATTAATAAAAAATGCTATTATCTCTGGCAAAATTATTTTACAGGCTGTATTCACTAGGGTTTTTTTTACACAAATCCTTCTTTTCCAGAATTCAGTCTTTCATAAGATAAAGTATATTCTCTTGTCATCTCATGTAGAGTGTCAGTTTTGTTATGGTTGTTAGGCAGAAACAACACAAATTAAATATGGGACATTGGTAGATCAAGAAGGCCAACACTAGGTTTTAAAAATTAAACTTCTACAAAAAAGATTTTGTGTATTCCACATTACAAGTGGAATTTGCAGAATCAGAGTACAGTGAAACTTTAAATGTATGCATGCATGATACAACACTTACATCTACAGTTAAGAGATATTTTGTAAGTTCTATATCATAACAAGCCCCAAAATGCATTACTGTCCTGTATCACCTTTTAGCTACTACTTGGCTTTATATGACATTAAAAATGTGTAGCTCTTATGAGAAAACTGTAGTTCAGTGCCTAAAACATTAAGAATAAATTTGACATGCAGTTCAAAGATGTCCTGACATATTATTGCAAGAACATTTTATTTGTTGCTGAATTATCTGTTGAAATCACAGCAACACCAACAGCCGAGCTGGGAGCACTGTACTGGTGCCATAGCCATACATCATGGCAAATAATGAAAGTACAAATACTATTAATTCAACTACACAGCTCATTATGATGAAAAATTTATTTGCAGATACCTCCTTGATTAATGACTAATGCCTGGTTAATCTTAAACATATCCAATAGGAAAGAAACTGAAGTCAATGAGAGGTACGTGACACCAGAGTGAGCACAATTTATCACTCCAATGAATAGTCCATGGCACTGTTCACTGCGCATACAAACACACACAAACACTTCCACAAGCTCTCTGGAATAATGAAGTATCTAGGAAATACACAAAAGACAAACTCATGAGGCATACAGTACAGGTATTTGCATAGACAGTAGACAAAGGCAGCTGAGAGAAAGAGAGAAAGAAGACATGCCTGCTGAAAAGAAATCTGTTCTACTCTCTGCTGTAGTCAATGGCATTTTAGAAGTTGCCAAATTGTCAGTGCTTTCTGCTTCAATATACCTACCCAATTTATTCAAAGTCTGAAGTTGCACTTCTACTCGATAGATTTTCTCCATACTACTGCTTAAGAGAAGTTTCTTTCCATTACAACTGCTGATCTTAGACACATTCTCTTCTGAAGAATTATAAAGGTGTGATAAATAAAAAGTGCTGTATTTCATACTCAGCACTAAACTGCATTGTCTTAAGCTGTTCCTTCAAAACATTAGCATGTGTTCAGCTAAGCTTGAATCTAGGAATAGGCCCTTGTATACAAGTGGCTTCCATATAGCAGCTGTCACTTTGTATTGGACCAATACTGCATCCCAGTGAGGAGGCAGCAGGTGCTACACAGAAAGAACGCATGAGCCTAACCGCTGTAGGAATTTCCTCCCTCCTGTGCCACCCCAGACTTCTCATCTGCAGAACCCTCATCCACAGTCATGCTGGTGCTGAACCTTTCCTATAAGGTTAGCCTACAAGATTGCTAGCCTAGGCTGGCATAAGTTATTTAGAGCTGTGTGCATGGAACAGACGCTCCTATCAAACAAATCATGAAATAATTTCATTGAGATAACTTTTCTTTTATGGTGGTTCTATTAATCAAGTCTACTAATTTAATGGACTCTCCCTACAATACATACACAGTTTACCTTAAAGACAGGCGGTAATGAGCTCTGGGAGAAGATGCAATTTTCTATTCAAAACAGAAGAAAAGTCTGATATATTGACATACATCAAGGTACTAGCAACCACTGCCAGCAACAGCATGTACCAGAGATTTAATTTCTCTTTTGTAATCAAAAGGGCAAACCCCATGTCCTACCAGTGTCTCAGTGGAATCATGGCCAAGGTTACTCCTCTCCAAACCATCCTGTCAGAGTCCCCTGAGTGTATCTAGGACAGCAGCTGACTCCACAACCTGAAATGGAGGCAAAAAGTGTGATCGTGAAGTCTTTCAGCTAAATAGCTCAGGAGGTTTAAATCACAAGTGTAGCAAGTTCTTGGGGTACAGAAGGGGAACAGGATGGACAACATGGGAGGGGAGTGCAAGGTGAGAACTGCAGGCACTGCCAAACCCCTGTGTTATAGTTTGAGAGAACCCATAACAATTTACTGTTATGCAGACAATTATTCTATCACCCAATGACCCCTCCCCACCCAGGAATGGGGGAATCGGGGGACGTAAAGGAACATGAGGGTGAAAATGTAAATAGATTTAGTAGAATAAGACCAAATAATTAACAATAATGCTGAAGAACCAGTATCAATCCCGATACTGATATAAGATGTACAAGAATTGTACTCAGCCACTTGTATCAGCAGGAAGCTGTGCACTCCTAGAAGTGGAGAGCAAATGTCAGACATTGAGAATGTACCAGTTTTTGGGGAAAGGAAGGCCCAGGGGTCCGGGGAAATAAGTTGTCGAGATCACCACCATCAAGGGAGAGCCAGCTATGCAGCTAAATTTTCTAATTTATATTGAACATGACGTTCACGGTACAAAATAATCCTGTTGGCCAGCTTGGGTGAAATGCCCAGGTCTTGCATCCTCCTCATCCCTGCACCGGGCAAGGCTCAAGAACACTGAGACCTTGAATCTCACACAGCCTGGCTGGCCATAAAGTAAATATTTTCATGAATTCAGACACTAGAATCTTCTAAAAATGCAATTTTTCCCAGCATTAGAAGAAAAGTTAGTCCTGGGTGTCTCAACCCAGGACACCCTGTCACAGCCAAGCCAGTAGATCACCTATCACTAGTAGAGTATATTTACAAATGTATCATTTTACAGTGGTGACAGAGACCTATCACTGAAGAATATCCAACAATTAGTTTGTAAGTATTTTGGAGAAAATCTGCTTAGAAATTCAGAATTATGAGATGCTAACTTGCTCTAGATAGAGATTACATTCTAGCGGAATTCTATGTCACATTTTAAAATGTAACATCTAAGCTAATTGAAGAAAAATACGTTATTTTAAGGCTTTCTGATAATGGTTGAAATACCCAATTTTAAAATAACCCTGAATTTTATAGTAATTTTTCAGGGGAAAAAGGTCTTTCCTTTTGCTATATTAACAGTCAAGCTCCTATAGAAAGAATGATAAAGCAAACTGGAATAACTTGAGATTATTTTATTCCTAGTTACTTAACAGAAAGAGGTAATAAGAATATTAACTAGGTGGTACTTGATTAAAATTGATGAAATAAACTAAAAATAAGGAAGAGACTTTCAATTTCAAATGGAAGAGGAAAAAAAAAGAATTTTATTATCATGTGCACCTGCAGTAGCTCTATGGTTCTACAGCTTTATAAAATCACAACATAAATTAATGTGTAAAATCTATGAAGCTGACACAAGATTCTGATTTCTGAACTAGTTGCTACACAAACTCCATGAGAGTTGCTACTGCAGGGAAGGAAAATTAAAAAGTCAGAATGGTATTGCCTTAACATAACGACCTCTTGTCAAAAATATAAACAACAAACCCAGCATTGGACTGGGAAACATAAAAAAGAGGGGTTTAGATATAGAGGCCAGTTAGGAACAATAAATATAAAAAATAGAAAGTCAGCAAATAGGAAGTATATCTTAAGAGAAGAAAGGGACAAAAGCCTCACTCTAATGTTACATTTTCAAGACTCTGTAATGTAACTTGATGTTAATCAGTAGTTCATTAACTTCTGAAGCCTATGGATTGCCTGTGAACTAAAAATATTAGTACTGAAAAACTCCATGAGAACCTCTACACACAGACCATGTTAAAAATGTACAGGGTTTCGGATGGACATGTGCAGCAAGGTCAACTATTGCATCTTGAAAGGGCCCTGCAGGTGCCACGACTTCCATTTATCAGAAATACATTAAAAGAGGAAGTTCTGTACATAGCCCAGATGTAGATAGACTGCATAGAGTTTACCCAGGATAGCAGAAGCCACTCTGTTTGCAAGTGGGCTCTTAATGTGTTTTATACTCCTGGAGCGTTAAGACCCTGGAGAGACCCTCCAGGTAAGAGAAATTAAGGTGTTAGTCCATATATTCTCTGACTATGCAATAGTCAGAGCAGCCAACCTCTTAAAAATAAGAGGTGACCGACCTTATATCTCAATAAAATAGCGTAATGTCATCAGCTTCTGTGTTTAGGAGGCTAATACATGATTTTTAATGCTTCTTAGTCATTTCGTACAAATGACCACTGGTTCTCTACCATCTGTCTGAGATGCACCATAAGCTCTACAGAAAAGAAAGTTTAGCAATAACTAAGAAATGAGTCTTGTTTGGATTGGAGCACAGGTTCTCTCTAGAACATTATAGCACTGAAAATAGTTCCTTATCTATCCTCCAGTTCACAGGGCCAGATGATATGAACTCCTTGTAATAAAAGGCAGAAGAACCCCTAAGGATATTAGTTTGCTGGGAAATAACGATAGAGAAGAAAGAAGCTGTTAGAGTGAGAGATGGTGAGCTTGAAAGGGGAGAAATGAAAGAAAAAAGAATGAAATATTTTCAGAAACCAATGTGAGTGCCAATAAGGGGAAGGAAAGGGAAAGAAAACTGAAGGCTACTGAGTGACCTTTACTTTTCACATGGAAAATAAATGTTTCCTTTTATAGTTTCTTGTTAAAATAAGACCAGTAAGGGATCATGAATTTTTTTACAGTTTTATAGTTTCCCTTTCAGTGAACCATTTCAGTTTTACACACAATTTTATAATGTAACTGCATAAAAATCCAAGCTTACCCTTAAAATGCCACGATGAGAACCTGTTTATCTGCAACTACATACGCACATACTTACGTCTGATTAAAAAAGAATTTGTACCATTTTTTTAATTAACAAAAAAAAATCTGCTTGGAAATTGAAGTGAAATTATATTTCCTAACAGTCTAATAATTAAATCAAAACACAAAACAGAATACCCCTTACAACCATACATGCACACAGCTGTAATCACTATTTTTTAGCAGTCGCTGTGCCTTTGATCTCTCTGGGCCCTCTTCCATCTGCTAGACAGTACAATCCCAAAGGAGTCATTGTCTACCAGATACTTCTCCATCCCTCACCAGCCCTGGACTGTCTGCCTCTGCAGCAATGTCATATAGAAAACATCGTAAACTTCCTGCAGTAAGCAAGGAAGTAAATACCCACAGACCTTTTATCTGACTTATTCTTGCTCTGGAAAGAGGCCCCTAAATTCCCAGAAGTCCACTGCTGCAAAAGAGGATGAACATCCCACACGTCATCTTTCATCACAGCTGTAAATTAGGAATTTCCTCTCTATACCAGCTGAGGAGGGTGTTAAGAACATGATAGTCATTGAGTCTTTTCTTACAGAAGCACTCACTCTCAGTGCCTGAGTGAGCAGGACTAGTTCAGGGTATAGCTCAGAGTCAATAACTTTCAGAGTATCTGAAGATTTTAATATTTTCTCTACATTACTATGTACTAGTACTAAATACCAAACTCTAATACTAGCACAAGTCTAGTATCTTTGATCTGACCCTGACACTGGTCCTCTAGCCTGGCATGTAGGTCACAACACAGATACCAAGGTTTATTTAGTTCTGTCCCTTAAAATACTTGCTCTTATTTCTGGAAATGGCTGCTTTCTGCTACCTGCTTTGCCGTTAATGATGGCTTCTGCTTTTACAGATGGCTCAGATGCCAGCATGACTCTGGTATTTAATCTTGGCTGTGTTATGGTGCTTCTCAAGTCTATGTTGGCTTCTGTTGGCTGTTGTACTAATCTGACGCTCTTTTGCAGACAGTGGGGCATGGAGAGAGAAGTTGCCTTATTTTCTTATTATTTCAAACATTCTGGTCTGTATCTCACCTTTTTTGGTAGTTTTTGAATCTGTGTGGTGCATGCTTTATCTCATTTTAAAATGCCTTTCCTCCATTCAGGTTATAAACCATCAGTTATCCGTGGCTTCAAGATCAGGTCCATCAGATAATTCCACTCTGGGTAGCTCCTCCTTTGAGAACATTGTCTAGATAGCCTGGACTTCCTGGGAAGCAAATAGATAAACAATAAATAAATAGATAAATAAAACAAAAATAACTTAAATCTCAAGGGATTTGTAGTAAGGTATTGGTTTTAGCTGGGGTAGAGTTAATTTTTTTCATAGTATCTAGTATAGGAGTAAGTTTTGGATTTGTGCTGAAAATAGCATTGATAGCACAGAGATGTTTTAGTTATTGCTGAGAAGTTTTTGCACAGTGTCAAGGCTTTTTCTGCTTCTCACACTACCCTAGCCAGTGAGCAGGCTGGGGATGCACAAGAAGTTGGGTGGAGACAGAGCCAGGACAGCTGACTCCAACCAACCAAAGGGATATTCTAGACCATATGGTATCATGCTCAGCATAGAAAGCTGGGGGAAGAGGAATGAAGCAGGGGATGTTCGGAGTTACGACATTTGTCTTCCTAAGTAACCATTACATGCGAGAGAGCCCAGCTTTCCTGGAGATGGCTGAACATCTGCCTGCTGATGGGAAGCAGTGAATGGATTCCTTGCTTTGCCTTGCTTGTGAGACCAGCTTTTGCTTTACTTATTAAAGTGTCTTTATCTCAACACATGAATTTTTTTACTTTTACTCTTCTGATTCTTTTCTCCATCCCACTGGGGAAGAGTAAGTGACTGCGCGGTGCTCAGCTGCTGGCTGGAAATAAACCATGACAAACAATTAAATTCATCTCATGTCCTGCACTTCAGTACTTGCCTTCAGACTAGAGCAGAGGAAGGAGGAGAAATGAGCAGATTTCTTCCCTTCTCTCCCCTGTGGCTAGAGGAATGGTCCCTGTCCACCTCTCTTGCAGAGAGGCCAAGCTTACCCAGGGGGCACGGGGCATGTGTATGCACTGGTATGCAGAAATAGCTTTAGACCATAAGGTAATTTTCCTCTGCCCAGAGTGACAGAAACTTCCTTATAAAATAGCAGTTAAGATGATGCATGTATTTTAAAGCTGTCTCTAGAACTTCTCTATGCCTCCAATTTATAAAGCATTTTGACATTTTCGAATCCCTTTGGGTTTTAAACTCAGTTTTTGAACTCTGAGTTTGCCAGGAATTCAGTAACAAAGAAAACTTAACAAGAGAAATTTCTGTCCCTTGAAGTCAATGCCATACAATAAGAGTCCACATGATATGTCAGGGAATATTACACCTTTTGTGCTCTTTTTGAGCAAGGTACAATGGAGCTTTATCAATGAAGTCATACTAGCAATGACTTCTAATAAATACTTGGCACAGAGAAGCTAGAAGTAGAAAGAAAACAATTTTAATGACAGACACAAGATCCTTCACACAATGTGTTTCTGGAGGGTTTGTTATAAATGGCAGCAGGGCCCTATTCTTCGTCTCCTGCTTTTTGATATACTGGGATTCAGGGTTGGTCTTAAAATGCATGTGTTGCCTTATAAATTACATAGTATCCTGAAGTGTGCTCATGATATGCTGCCAAATTTATAGCCTGCTGCTGACTATCCTCTAGATCAGACTGCCTCTCTTCTGCCTGCCAGTAGAGGTTCAGGGAAAAGGAAGGATGGACACAGCTGAAGCTGACAAGAAACCATAAGGACAGAAGAAACAAACCCAGGCAAAAGGCTAAAGATAAGAAGCAAGAGCAGCTGTTTCTGTTGTGCTTTTCTGTCAGGTTTCGTCAGAGGGAAGACGTAACGTGACATTACCCAGCCTGACTTCCCTTTTGTTAGGCTGGTTTGTCTGTCAGCGTGGTGCCTCTGCAAGGCCAAACTGCTCACCATTTCTGCCAGTGGGCGGCCTGCAAGAACACCTGACATAGCCCATTGATATGCTGTTGGAAGAAGAGGGAGAAGCAAGAAGGGATCTCTGACGGAGATCCAAAATAACAAGGCTGTAAAGGAGAAAAACCTCTGGCTGCCCATTTACCATCCCTTCCAGGGGAAGCCCAGCTGCTCTGGGTGCCATGAGGCTGTGCTCTTTGACCCCATATTGGTATAAATCAGCACCAACTCTACCGACATTAATAGAGTTATATCAGTGCAGGGTCAGAATCAAGTGATATGTTGTTTCCACTTCAGGTTATATTTCCCTTTCTGATTTCTAAATTTACAGAGAGGCAACTGAATACACATGCATACACACTGTCATGTTCCTCTGTATTTAGACTGTCACATTCCTCCGCATTTAGACACTCTGAGGACCAAAGGGATGTTTCTTCCCCTGAAAGTAAAAAACAGGCAAGGTAAACAAAGGAGACTGCAACTACTCAGCAAGTAATGCTGTGTGTGGTTATTTTTAATACAAATGTCAAGTACCCGTTCTGCTCAACTGTGATCTGAACTGAAATCATCATTTTTGAGTCAAGCTAAGCAGGACTTATATCTGCATTTCTTCTGTCCTGAATCATTGCCTGAAATCAGCCAGCTAAAGTAGACTCCTGATGTGCATACACTCTCCCTTCTCTCAACACTGGAGGCAGACACTCAGAAATTTTACTTCATTTCATTGTCAACCTGTGAAAAACAGATCAGACCCCTGGAAACTGCTGAAAAGAGGTACTGCTGCCTCAGTGACTGGCCCATAAGGTAAGTAATAAACCTCCAAGTGTTTACTACTATTGCAGTTTTAAACCATCTGCCCAGTCCTCCAAGATGACTTCCATCTCTCTGGGCTCCTGAGATCCACTTTTTCTCATCTTGTTGATGAGTACCTTCCCCATCACATCAACAATCCCCTACAGTTTTTGTGTCCCTCTCAGCACAGTTCAGTATCCACAGCTGATGCTGCTTACTGCAGCAATTGATTGACCCTACAAATATTTATTGGTGACATCCTTGTCTTTCACTGGATCCAAATGTCTGCCATAATTTCATTCCTGGACATGCTACTGATCGTCCAAAACAACCAGAAAAAAGCACACATCATCATCATAGTCCCAGTGTATGTTACAACTTGCTGTGCCCAGAGAGTTGATTGAAATGTTCCCCAGCAGATGTCTTGAAATAAGGGTTGGAGTACCAGATAAAGCATACCTTTGTGAAAATAGGATTAAGATGGATGATAGCAGTTGCTGTGCCAGTAACATGGCCAGAGACTGACATAATTGAAAGAAAACACAGAAGTGTCTTGCACAGTATTAATTAACAACATAGTTCTTACTAGAAGAATTGAAGTAGGTTCAATAGTTTGTTGAGAAGAGACTCTCCAACTAATTTAAAATTATTCTGTGTATCCTAGTATATCCAAACAAAAATTCCAACCGCAATACAGGTGAAGAGATTCATCCTTCTAAAAATACATTAAGGATTAAGACCCTATGGGTTCTGTGGAAAGACAAGAAGCCTGGGCTGGGTAAGCAGCAAATTAGCAAGCATCTTCAACCCTGAAATCAAATACTTACCTTCACTTTTGGAGTAACACGAACCAGTGTAGGGTTAGAGGAGTCAAGTGAGGAGTTTTTCATATTTTATAAGGCAATAGTGTCTTGGCAAAGTAATCCCCATAAAAGGAGGTACTGTATATATTCTGGTAGGATAAATACAGCCCTCTTAGAAGTGTTCATATACTTCATATAAGATGAGAGACATTAATTAGAACAAACACAGGATAACAATAAGAGAATGAAAATCAGTGATCACAAGACAGCAGCTATGTAGAAACCTAGAATCATTTAGGTTGGAAAAGACCTTTAAGACCATCAAACTCAACCAATAACCTAGCACTGCCAATTCCACCACTAAATTATGTCCATAAGCATCACACCTATATGCCTTTTAAATACCTCCATGGTGGAGGTATTTAAACCACTTCCCCAGGCAGCCTCTTCCAATTCCACCAAATTGACAACCCTTTTGGTGAAGAAATTTTTCCCAATATCCAATATAAACCTTCTCTAGTGCAACTTGAGGCCATTTCCTCTTGTCCTATTACTTGTTACCTGGGAAAAGAGACTGATACCTACCTCACTACATCCTCCTTCAAGGTAGTTGAGGAGAGAGAGATAAGGTATCCCCTCAGCCTCCTTTTCCCCAGACTAAACAACCTCAGTTCCCTCGGCTGCTCCTTATAAAACTTGTTCTCCAGACCCCTCACCAGCTGTGTTGCTCTTTTCTCAATAGGCTCCAGCACTATGTCTTTCCTGAACACAATACTTGAGGTGTGGCCTCACCAGTGCCTAGCATAGGGGCATTTCCCTAGNAATATTTGTATGCATTTTGTGAGTTAAGAGCAGAGGATCATCACTTTCAAAGTACATGATGGTAAAAGAATGTTTAAACACAGACACATGAAAGAGAGGGTTGATCATTTCATTTATGTACTTGCCAGTAGGTCCCTCATTCATCCAAAAAAGTGTCACTGGTGTCACTATTTGCAGACTTGAGGAGCTAATTGATGCAGCTGCAGCTGAACTCAATATATTTGCTGGCAAAATAACATGACATGCTGTGGAATTACAACAACATAAAGGAGTTGCAGGTGGTCTGCAGAGAGATACAGCAGGAGACCAGGTTCACTCCATGAGTGCAAATCAGCCTTATATCACAATAGAGAGGGACTGTATGATGTGTGAGGATAGCTGAAGCCTGTGAAACCCTGAGACATTTCAAACCTGGAGGATTAGAAGGTGAGCAGCTAGAGTAGTGATGTTGTATAACTTTGTGATCTCTCATTTAAAGACACAATCCACCCCCTTATCAGGAAATCTCTGAAAGGATTTTTCCCATTCTGGCTATTGTCAAGGAGGAAAATAACTGCAGTACCTACTGCAGTTAGATCTAAAGCTGAAAGATCGGTCAGCTATAATTAGACACATATTTCTGGAAGGGGTATTTGAAAGCGTTTGGGTTTTGAGCTCTTGATATGTCATTGCAGACTTAGCATATAATGAGGCTGTATAGATGCTGTTACTTTTTGGATTATTTGAATTAGTTTTGAATTAGGAAAAGTGCAAATTTATGAGAGTGCCATTACGGGCTGTACTCCATAAGCACAGTATAAAAAAAGTTTGAACTAACTTATTACTATTAGTAAGGGGTTTACATAACAAAACCATCTGGCCTGAACAGCCTGAATCAAAACCTTCAAATTTACATCCGCCTGATTATGATACTTGCTTCGAACTCTTGAAAATTCAAATATCTCATGTACTTTTTTTTTTTTTTTTTTTTTTTTTTATTCTTTTTGGGAGGGAAACTTTT
>VZRU01013528.1:175403-257592 GCA_013398155.1 Pedionomus torquatus
CCAGCCTCCCCCCAAGCTAGCTGAAGTTTTCATCTCAATTTTTAGGACTCCATAGCTTCCTGTGAAGAGACGTAAATTCTTATTCAGGCCAAAACTTGTCCAGCAAGGTTCAAATTCTTAAAAAAAAAATAAATCTAACCAAGGTCAAGGAATACAAAGTGAATCTATGAAAGCAGGTTGTAAGTAAGTCAGTAGATCTGAAGGTGATGGATGACATCTATAGGTACCTGTCCTCTGGTTACTCTTGGAAGAATAACTTTATATCACAGTTGTCAAAGATGAAGCCTTAGTTTAAGGAGTTCATGCTAATCAGGCTATGACTGACATTCTCCTTGGGTCTCCTCCAGTCACACAAGTAGAGAAACTCCACATGAATCTAAGACACCACCAAAGAATCACAAATGAGGAGAAACTTAAACTGATCTATTTGGGGCTTATTTAGACATTTTTACTGGCATCTATTCTATAATAACTATATCTGTGCTTATTATTTTACACTAACAGGTCTTTGCCTAACCTCTTACACTAACAGGTCTTACACTAACCTCTTTGCCGCAGGCCTGACTAGACATGCCACCATATTTGCAGACGCACTGTGGAAGCTCACAAATATATGTGTTTCTTGAAGCTACTGGCTCTCTGTTGTGTCATTTCTTAAATCGGCAGATCCTCACTCCTCTTTCTTCCCCCAGCCTTTGTCCTGCAAGCTTATCTGCTCTGCAGATTGACACAGGTTGAGCGTGGAGACTGCAGTGCATGGGGCACAGGGAAGATGTCCTCAGACCTTTCTTATCATAGAACACTAACCAGCTTTCATGGGCCCCTCTCCCCTCCAGCTCCTTTTCCCACACTACCCTGCCAATCAGATCTCGCAGGAGTCCAAAGTCAGCTCTCCCAAGTATCAGCTATCCTACAAGTATAAGTTGGTATGGCTACTTCAGGGCCCATATGAGCTTTTGAAATCATGAACTGCTTTATCTAGTCATTGACTGAATGTTCTTATTTGACTATTTCCCTACAGCTAGTAGATGTTTCTTGGAAGCCACGAGTCCAGGCTTATCATACTGCCCTGGTTTAATCCAGATAACATTTCTACTTGCTTATGAGTTGGAATTACTTAAGGTTTGGTTTTCAGAGAGGATAATTTGCGTGGTGCTTTTTTTTCTTGTTTGAAATATGGATTTGGTCATCAAAACCCACACTCACTGAGCTAAAGACTTTCTGATTTAGGAAGAAGTGAACATGCGCAAGTAAAGACACACATCTGGAAAATACAGGAAATGCAATTCAAGTGCTCAAGTAGATGTTTCAAGTTACTTTTCCCAGGTAATTATTCCTCTGCTTCTTCTACTCACAGACACTTGTTAACTACAAATTCATACCCTCGGAATAGAAACATAAATCTTTTCAGTCTGTAAATAAGCATGCATACTTTCAATTTGCTATATATGCTAGGGAAGCATCTCTGGTTTCTGTACAAAGAAAGCAAATGAAAGCAGCTTTTACCTGGTTTGCCTGAAAACAAATTTATGTCTTCTGCTCATTGTGTATGCTTCTTGTCTTCTAAATTATATAGAGTTCAATTTGAATCCTATTTCTGTTCAGAGTAACTTCTCAATCTGCCAACTTTCCACACCATTCTATTGCCTTTTATTCACTGCATCCTTAAGAAATGTAGCTAATCCATTACAAATTTCCATTTCAACAACTATGCTACTGCAAAACAGTTTGTACTTGTACATACCTTTAGCAATTTCCAGTGTTAGTTGCAATTTTTTTGGTAAATGCAAGTTCATTTTTGTACCAGTGGAAATATCTGCATTCAAATTTTGCATCAGTTCCTGTATTTCCTGAAATACTGTAGACTCAGTGTATCTCATCACCCTACATAGCTCCTAAATCCTAAGCATCAGTAAGAATCCTATTTGCCTTAATATAGATACAATTTTTTCAGTTCTTTGTTACAAATGTCAAGTAATTAGAAATTAGTCCTAGAAATTCACCTGTATTCAAAAATAATTCAACAGTTTGTGTGTGGCAAAGGCAAAATCTCATAACACAAATTTTTGCTCTGCATTCTGACTGGAACTCTGAGTCTCCAATACACTCCAGAGCTCAGCCCAGCCCACTGCAAAGGATTCTAGTCCTTGTCAAGGATGCCGTTAATGCCTTGCTGCAGCCACAGTTGTTAAAATACAATGATAAGCCAGGTGTAAATTCTTGCATCTAGTGATTTATCTTGCCCAAAGCCCCATGGACACCAAGCACCAAGAGAAAACCAAGTCCTCTGTCCAATCTCTGCTTCCTCTACAAACACATCCCTAAATCTTCACCAATAGCCTTCTCTTCCCAAGCAGACTATTAGACTGGGGTTTCCCTTCCCTTTGCAGCAGCTCCAGGATAACACCCTCCACCTTCTGCCTCTTTCCTGTCTGTTTCTTTGCGAGTGGTAGGCAGTTGGCTCAGAACTCAGCTCAGCATTTGGCATTGTTCCCCTTTTGCCTCTGGGAACAAGCTGAGTTGAGTTCCCGTGCTTCTGCAGGGAAGGATGAGGCTGCAGTAAATCAGGAAGGGATTTTCTTCTCTGTGCCCCAGATAAACACCATGCAGAGACTACCAGTCTCAGCATTTTCCCTTTGCAGAGGGAGTCAGCTGAAAGGCCAACAAATCTAAATCATCAGCCTTAGCAGTGCCTTTCCCAAGTGCCAGCCACGCTCATGAGTTTCACAAGCAAAGGAAAAAGGTAGGATGAGAACTCCTCAGAGTCTCACATCCTTATTTATGCTGAAGTCACAGTTTCTCATATTTGTTGGCCTTCTGGATTCTAAATCTGAACTCTGTTCAATCACAACAAACAATGTGATCCTAAATAATTCAGTAGCAAAAGGTCCCTATTGAGAAGAATGAAGCTGCTTGGAAATAAGAACATACCTGCAATTCCTTTCACATCATGCCTTGAAACATCAGCTCTATTAACGATAGCTATATTTCATGAGCTTTTAACATTGTTGTCTCTTTTTATTTTGGCTTCCTAAAGTTGCCATTAGTGTATTAAAATTCAAAAGATGAACCAATGGTGAATATAACCATTCATCAGGATCCTTAGGATGCTATGACTATGGGTTTTCTTAAAGCGATATTAATTTTAGAAGCTCACAGAATCCCAACAGTTTAACATCTACTGGTCCTGCGGCTCCACAAAGGAAGAACCAAGCAAAATCATCACTTCTGAATCAACTACCTAGTTTAATCCACTCTGTCAAGAAACAACAAAACTGTGCATCTGAAACTATTCTGGATTTTCTTACAGAGAAAAAGAGATAATTAATATGTCTTAGGTATATATGCATAAGAAAATGCATAAACACATCCCTCAGAACATCCATAGGCAGGTCAATTTTTAACTCACAACTTCCTTCTTAACATACACTTTTAGAAAACTTAAAAAGTTTTCTGATTGCATTTATTTTAGCATTTAAAAATGCTAGAACACACCTAGCCTTCACTCCAAATATTTGCCAAAAGCCTTTGCAAATCCAGATAGGATCTGTGTGTTGGAAGCTTTGTCTTGAAATTTTTGGAAATTTCTGCCCTTAGTCCATGCTATTTTAATACTGACCCATGATAGTGTATAAATGAAAGCATGCTCAAAAAAACAAATCTAATTATTTGCATGAGAATGCTGAAAAATAAATGCAGAAGGACTGCAATAAAAATAAAAGTTTTATTTCCAGTTTTGTTATTGAAATTTTATTATCTTTCTCAAAATCAAATTTTATTGAATGTCTATAAAAACAGCTGTGTTAAAAACTGACTATACTAACCAGGACATTGCTAAATGAAGGAATGTATTACAGGAGACTCGATTTAATCCAATTCATGATCACACCGAAGTCAATGCTTAAAAACCCACTCACTTCACAGGGACTAGAACTTGGCTCACAGAGTCTGTTAAAATACCCATGTAAATCCCTTAACATTTCCACGCAAACAGTTTTCCAGAAATCACTTTTAGCTGACACTAACAAGTGATACAAGCAGTGTAAATGCAGTTAAGTAGCTTTATTTTATTCTGTGATTTTAAGTCGATTTTTAAATTATTTTGGCAGGGGGGTGTTATCCTTTTCATTAAAGGTAAGAAGACAGGTTGATTTTGTCTGTTTTTAAACCAGTCTCCATGTGTTTGATGCTTCTATTATTATTATTATTAACATCTGGAAGTGAGCTGCAAGAGGTTATTTTCCCCCCATGAAGCAGCAAAAATTTCTTTCTCAGCCAGAGAATCCCCAGACACTGCTGATGGCACTTCAGCTGCTGCTGCTTAACCTATGAATCTCCACAGGCAAGGACTAACTAATGACATCCTGGGAGAGCTGCATTCGTCACGCGATAGCTCCTTATTCCCACTGCGACTTGCAATCAGCTGTATCCCTGCCCAGCCAGGTACACTTGCCCGTAAACAGCAAATTCGCCTTGGAGGTTTCCCATACCAGCCTTTCATTAGCTACCACAGCCTCCCTTTAATTTCATCTGCCCAATGCACTGGTAGTGTCCATTTAAAATGTCACTTTCTATTCACTGGCATGCTGCCAAAGATAGCTATTGCTTTCTACCTACGGTGCAGATAATATTAAAGGTGCACTCTCTCATGACTCTTATGAAAGCAATCACTGCTGGAACCACCAGTATTTCAGAGCTGCCAACAAACCATAATGGAAGGCATACTGAGAGAAGGAACACATAAAAACAAAAGGGCAGCCACTGCCAGCAATTAAAACACTCCAGGCTGGGCATGGCTGACAGGCCAAAATAAAGGCTGCCTGCCACCGTAGTGTGACCAGACCTGAGAATTGCTACCGAGCGTTCTGTAACACTACTTGTGCTCAGGCAGGGAGGTTTCCTCTGTGGCACAGCTTTTGAATGGATAGCACTGTCTTTCCATCTCTTGTTTTAAGAATAGGAACAATTTGTTCCATCCATGACAGACCTACTGACCTAATTACCATTTTATAAGACATCCCAGTGACAGTCACAGGCACAACATTAAGATGTCCTGAATATATTCCTTCACAACAGAAATGAAATATGCCAACAAGAGCATTTAATTTTCTTCTCTGTTTATTGATGTTTCCATAGCAGCTTCATTAGGAAAGCCATTCTTTATTAATGCGCCTGCTTATGTTTTGTTCAGGACCGATCAAAGGCCTGAGTACAAGTATTTCCTTTGTCCTCTTTCCAGTGGCAATAATCTCCAGGAAAGTTTTGGTACAGATCACCAAAGTGACTCAGAAGCAGAATGGCAAAACCTAGGGATCTACATTTTTCACTGCTAAAAGAATGAGGAATGTGTTTAGTTTACCTTGAGGGAGTATTATTTAGACCATGATTCATGAAAGCATTTAAACACATGCTTCACTACATCCAAAGCAGTGCTTTAACTTACTTGACTTTCACCTGAATAGGCATCAGCATGTGCCAAAATACGTTCTTGAATCAGGACCTTAGAACATCTGTCAATCATCACTTACTATGTAAGTGTCTATGAAGTATTAATGCACCAAGGCCAATATAATAAATGAAACCAGTAACGTACAGACTGTTACAGGCAGCTAAAGTAATTCAAAACATATGGGTTTCTTCATAATCACAAGCTCTTAGCTTTTGTATAGTGTATAGACATTAAAATCTTTCTTCCTGTTACTCAAGCATCTTAATAATCATCCCACCTCAGTAACTGAAAATTGGGTATGAAATCCATAGGCCTTTTTAAGCTTTTTGAGTTAAATTCAGCATTTGATCTTGGAAAGGCAACCTAAATCAACGTCTCTGGAAAGACTATTCTTCCTATACACAAACCAAAAAAAAGTATTTCATCACTGTTCTGAAGAGATGAAAAGGTAAAATGGAATCACTGAAAACTATAAAAAAGAAATCATAAAAGGAAATAAACAACAACACAATTAATGTAATTTCTTTCTTTGAATTTCTCCTATAATCTAAAATGAGAAGACCCAAAGTCTTTCCTCAAATGATTTAGCTGGGAACAGGCTCAAATTAACAGACGGCAAAAGCCAATCTGATTACATGATGAAACAGATAAAAGGAAAAGTCCACCATCTGAAGAGAGATAAGAGGAAAAACAGATTAAGCTATAGAAGCTACTGAAACATCTCTTCCAAGCACATGCAGCCTGGTGACATATATGCATATGTATGTTTATATATAAATAAGCCAACAAACACTGGCTTTTATAGCAAAGTCCTATAGCTTTAAGCCTATCTGCTAAATCTCAATCCTCAAGCAATCTAAAGAAAGAAAGGAAATTTAAGACAATTACTGATCTACTGAAGCATGATGTATTCTTAGAACCGTTGTGGCTTTTGAAATATGCCAGTAAAACAAAAAAATGTATCCACTTAACTACTGTAAATGTGGAGTTTTGTGCCTAGTGACTTTTTCTATACCTTGTGCTTTCTGAAGTGCAGCACTTAAGCAAGACATGGCATCTAACTATAGTAATACAAAATTGTTAATCGAAGACTTGTAAGAAGTTGCAGTGAGCATCCCCTCAAATTAGATGGGGGGGAATTAAATGGGCACAAATGGAAGAATCCAGATTCAAAATCAAACAACCCACTTCTTCACACTGAGCAAAATCTCTGTAATTATACATAAAGGCTTAATTCCTCTTTCCAGCAGATGCTGCTTCTAGGAACAAATCTTAGGGAAAGGACAGGGAGATTTCTCCTTCTCTTAAGATGTACAGGAATTTTTACTCTGTGCTGAACATTTGAACATAGTACTAATGTGAGACACGGAAGGAAAATTCTGACCTCTCAAATAGCACATGGTAACACCTGAGAATTTCTTGGAGGACAACTTAACAACTGACATACAGAAAACTCAAAAAAACTATTCCATCAGTGTTCCCACCTTTGTGCTTTCTGTGGGATGTTATGGTTAAAAGATTGCTTTAATATCTCTGCTTTGATTTATTTACACTTTTCCACCCCATATCACTACCTTGTTATACTTCATTTTGGCTTCACATTTCATCTCATCAGTCATATCAATTTACAGTGCAGCAGTATTTCAAGCAGAGATTTATATAGAGGACACCAAATTTCGCAGTACCAGAATGCAGGATGTGTCCTAGATACATGTTCCACTGAGGCTTCAAGGTCACCTGATGCAGGGAGGTTTGTTCTCCACCAAAGGGATAAGAAAAAGAAAAAGGGGAAAAAGGAAAAAAAGAAAGGTTCACGATGCCCTGTGACAAGGCCACTTTTTTTCCTGCATTGTGACAGAGTCTGACATTTATGCGATTTAAGTATAAACTGCATGACATTATACTATGACACAGTACAACAAGAGGCAAAAAATTATGTCCTCTTCTGACATAATCTATGAGCTCAATTTTAAGCTAGGAAAAACATACACTGATGATCCTTTTAGAATGTGATGCCCCCTGGAGAAGGTATTTTCATACCTTTTATCGCTACCTGACTATGACAATTGCTACTTAAAGGGCAACTTACATTCAGAAAATCTTCACAGCAGGATCTCAGATACCATAGTTTGGAAGTTATGAATGAACAAATACTGATTCTTCTATAGAAACCATTGCACTAGAAGAACAAGGGGAAAAAAACAGATGAATGAACAAATATTGAAAACAATGGATTTTGCCTCAAATTATGTGCATGTATGCCTCCCAGAGGAAGGCTGTAAATTAAGTTAGAAGTGGAACAAGAACATAGTAAAAACTGGGTTAATCATGAATTTATGTTATATTTCCTGTGACCTTAAGTATAACATTAATTTCCCCATACCTTTTCTTCAGGAAGAAATAATTTCTGCTCTCACACCTGAAGCTTGGTTTGCCTCTCAAAAACTGTGAGGAAGCACTGAGAGGGAGGTGGAGCAATCTCATGCAGCACATAGCATGACTAGTCCCTGCAGAGAGCCTGCAATAATCTATGTCATGCTATCCATGAGTGAACGTGGGCTCGGGTTCACTGCACTGGAAGGCCCCAGCAAGTCTTCTCTCTAGCGTCCACCCTGTTCACATTCAAGTTCCTGCATCTGATTTTCCCAAGCTAGCAGGTTGTGAAAACAACACTGACTTTAACCTCGAGCAAAACTACGAGTCCTAACGTCAACAGCCTAAGAAAATAAAGGTTTCAAAGAATAGAGTTTTATGCAATTTTTAGAACTTTCTGCTGCAAAATGGAAAACCGAACAAAAAATTAAAAATGCATTTAGATATAAATTAAAATTTCTGAAATTAAAATTTTCTTTATACATTATTAAGTCTTAATGAAGATATATAAGTCAAAGGAAAAATAGTTATTAAAGAAATATTTTGATAGAAATTTTTACCTTTATTGGGTTTAGCCATTCTTCACATTCTTTCACATTTCTGTGAAAAAGATTGGTCTTAGTTAACTTTTCTACAAAATGCTTTTCTTTCCACAACATTTCATTTTCTAGTAGAAGGAACTTCAAAGAAATATTTCCAAGCTAATGACAATTTATAGGGTTTGACAAACAATATTTGTCTTGCACTTCAAGATTTTATGTCATCAAGAGCTACCATGACTTAGATGAGCAATAAAATAAACAGAGTTACTTCAGAATTGATCCTGTTTTTATAAAGATTTATAGATTCTTAGTAATTTTTCAACAAATCCATCTTTCACAGACAAGTTTAAAACATTAGGACTTCTAAGCGCTGCCACCTGCTTTGAAAAATATGTTTTGTGATCCTGTAAATTTAAAGGATAATAAAATAATGGGAATAGGAGAGCAAGCTGCCCCCTCTTGTACCCTGGGGTACTGCGAGGCATTAGGGTGGGTGACACTGGCACTGGAGACTGTGGACAAGCCCTCCTGCTAGAAGAAATCACACAGATACTCTCACAGAAATGGGAAAGAGGAAAAGACAGGACAGACAGACAACGAGTCATGTCAGCACTGGATCAAAATCCTTGGGTAACAACTTGTGGGGACACAGTGAGGTTTTCCTGTGACTCGTGTGGTATCACAGAGAGGATGCCCTACTGATGAGGGTGTTTGTAAGAAATGGTTTAGAGAGGAGGCATGAGAATGACTAGTGAACTAGAAAATAATCACAGAATCAAATAGGCTGATATATTTAGAAATTATTAAGGAGTGCTGATGACAGGCTGCATAGGGGCACATGGAGATCAGAAATTTGATTGGAGAGGGGATTTACAGTCTGGAACACAAAAAATAGTGTAAGAAAAATAATTAATGAAGCCTAATATAAGGAAAAAAAAAGTATGGGATAAGAAAAATAAGATGCAAAATAATATTTTTTATTTGGAGGACAATTAGCAACTGGGACAAATTGTCAACAACTGTAAAGTGGATTAATTCCTTTTCTAGAAACTTTAGCATTTGAATTGGTATTTTTTAAATTTTAAAATATTCTAATTCAAAGAAAATTCATGTCAGTTAAGCTATATAATTTCGGACATGGGAAATGACCAAAAAAAAAATGCACAATGGCTCCTTCATAATTAGCTAAATTAGGATTTTATTCTTTTGAATATTGACACTAAAGTCAGGTCTTCATTGGTTGGAGAACCGAGGCGTGGCCCATACGTTTCCCCAAGAGCACAACACACCAAAGACAGAAAACCAAACCCAAGAATGTTGGGAAGAAGAGTGGATTATTTATTTTGATAATATACACATCTGTTTTTCTGGCTCCTGCTTACATCCCTCCATAATCAGCACTGGAAGGTGGGGGAGCCCATAACAGAACAATGGGGTGATCCTTTATGTCATCCTGAGCAACAAGAATTTGTTAAACAGGCTGGACCTTCTGGTAGGGCTGGGGCTCTATGTAAACCTCAGAGCTTCCTTCACACAGACAAACTCAGAAAAACAAAATAGACCCCCAATACATTCCTATTTTGTTTCTAATGAACTCCGTTTCTTTAAAGTAGAGATGATTTTTATTTTTTTTTTTTACCCCAGAAAATAATAAATAACCTGCCTGGAATTTCTTTAGTTTTAGGTCACACTGGCACAGAGATTATGCCCTTCAAAATGAAATTTCCATTTGAAACACATCAAAAGTTTAAAGGTTCTTTACCTTAACCTCATGCCTACCTTGAAGTATAGGAGTGTCTGTTTTTAAAGATACAGTCTAAATAAAAAGCTGAGTTAAATAGCAGAAAGGCAAGTTACCCAAATACCCTCTTTTGTGATGTCTGTGCCTCTCAGACTCATCAAGCTGCTTCCTTCTGTATTTTCTGGCACATGGAGGCAGAAATTAAATTGTCTTTCCTCCATCTGAAAAACAAAATCTGCAAGTTTCTATTTTAATGGAAACCTTGTCCTTTTTCTCCCCAAACTTCAATGAAAAGCCCTTTGACACTCGATACACCAGTGGGTTAAGCATAACAGGGCAGGCGAGCAGCGGATGGCCCAGTGTCAGGCCCTTAATACACCATTGCATCTCAAAGAGGAACCTGATTCTCTTTGTCCATGGGTACCACAGAAAGCTGATGTCATGAAATGGCTATGAGGAAGAATAATACCATCAGAACTGTTTATTTAATTAGTAACAAGGGTAAAATCCTTCTAATGCAGCTTGATCAAGGGTCAGGTTGAGGGGTCTTTATTGGAGTATGGGTAGCCTTCAGTGGCTGAGGCTTAATAATAATCTCTAGACTTCAATTTCCTACTAATAAAGGGTAATATAATGTAGGGTAAGCCCTCTTATTTGTTCAGATCTTTTTAACCACTGAGGAGCTAATATGCAACAACTGAACAAACAATGGCCACACAGGTTTCATTTTTAGAAGCACAGATGACCTCTGATGAAAGAAATGATCAGTCAAGCTCCGAGGCAAGGATGGAAAGTTAGCTAGCAAATGCATATTTTTTCCCTGTGAACCAAACAAAAAGTAAGCTATTCTTAAATAACCATACATGACATCAAGTAAAAGTGCCTGAAAATGACTGCAGAACTGTTATACTACAAAAACGTTAAGGCTTGCAGTGAATTTCTGTTGGTAGTTTTTGATGAGTCTTGTAAGTGTGTTTTACTAAATGGAGTCTGTAGAAAGCTCTACAGATTTCCATGCTGAGCACATGATGGAGCTGCTGAAGTCTGAACATTGTATCTATTCAAATTTAATAGCACCTAAACTCACTGTGGTTTTCTCCCATGCACTCGTACCCAAATATCTGCTAAAGTTCAGTTTTCCTCAAGAGACTTCTGACTATGCAAAAGTGTAGCTGGAGGACAGAAAAATTTGCCTCACTATAAAAGTACACTACTTTTTTTAAAGTATTAAAGCCTGAATAATACAGTAGTCTCCAGATGTCAGGGCCAATTTCAGTACCGATCCAAGATGGCAGAGACACATACAACATTCCCATTTGCTGTAGGCTGAAATTCAATCCCCTTAATCCAGGGCTTTCAAGAATGTATTCCAAAAATTTTTCTTTTCTTTCTGCTGGGTTTTCGTTTTCCATGTGCCCCCAGGTCTTTAAGTTTTGTTTGCAGTTCTTTGCTTACTCACCATTCTCTGGATGCCACTAGCCCTATCTCTCCTCTTAATTTGCCATCTCCTAATTTGCCTGGATGGTCACTTTGACAGCAGCTCCCTCAGGAACAACCCTGGCTTCCCATGTCAGAATTTTAATCCATTGAGTCTTTTTCTCTGGGGTGGGTAATCAATACTGAGAGTCAGATTTATGTCCCTCTAAATATATTAGTTACGAAATAAAAGCCAGAGAATGTGGCATGTTATCCTGTAACAGATTATTAGAAAAGAGAGGCGATAGAACTGATGCGTTTATGTTTCACTTCTCAGACTAGAATGAAATTGAAGATAAAGTAGGTAAAATGAGATATTAAAGATATCTGCAAGTATAGTGTATATCATAGTGTTTTACCCCTACACCAACCAGATTCCTGTTGTCTGTGTATTGAAAGAATGAGAAGCAAATTAAAGAATATAGTATCCGGTGAATAGGAAGCGTAAATCCTATTAATGCTTATAAGAATTACACCTACACACTGAAAGGGCAGTAAAGAAGACCTTTAAATTGATTACCTGACAAATGACTATAAAATGAGAATAACTTTTTTTAAAGTACTATGTGACTCTCTTTCAAACTCCAGGGTTCATGGATTTTACAGTTATGGAAGCAGTTTTTAAAGCTTGTAAAACAACATGTACAATATACAACAATGGGAAACAGCAAAAAAAGTTAGTATCTACCAAAATAATAATAATAATCCTGAAAAGCTATAGCTAATCCAACATCAATAAAATAGGTGGCAATATGGTTGTAATTATCAGACAGGAAATCTATATAGGACAGGAATATAGGACTTCTCTATATAGAGAAGGAAATTCTGGTGGTAGTAAAGTCACTTACAAATGGGTACTTAAAAGGCCAAAGAAATTAAATAGCAGCAAGACTATATAGTACTGCTGGAAAACCTGCACTGGGCCATTGTGAAACGTCCAAGACTGGTGTAAACTACACTTGGATCCTGTTTTCTGTGCAAACAGCAAAAAACCTGTAGCATGTGAGAAAGAAAGAGAGAAGGGCATGAAGGGGGGAAATAGTATGAGATTTCATATTTAACAGAAACATAATCTGCAGGAATCTGATGAAATTCAGTGGCTTGACAACCGCATACTTAATCTTACCTGCAAACATCTTATAATGATGCAGAATTCTCAAAATTTTATTCTCGTTCACATCTTGCAGCAACAAAAAAAAGTTTACTTAGGGTACTGATGGGAGCAAATGCCTTGCCAATCCCCTCCAGACGTGTTTGTTAAATAGTAATTCTAATATAGTGAGAATTTAGGTTATTTCAGATAAGATTGTTGACAAATTGCTTGAGGATACATGCTCTCTTCAATCCTTTTGATAGTGCAGACTGTCACAACAGTTTGCTTGCTGTTCATGTATTTCACAGAACTTTCTGGGGTCAGCTTCACCCTTTCTCTCATCCCAACTGTCCTCTCCGGTCTTAAGTTCCTACATGCTGTGGATTTAAGGTCTCCACTCTGACTCTGGTTTCCACAAAGATAAAAATTGATAAAAAATTATCAATATTTTGCCCTCTTATATTCCAGACTGATGCAATTGTTGACAAGTGTCTGACCTCCAGCTAGATTCCCAGCCTCCAGCCCCCATGCTGATAACAAGCAGGAAGCTTTCCTGTTTGACATCACAGACAGATCCTGTAGCCAGCAGTGATGGAATAAAACTGTAACATCAACTCCCATCCTTCCATAGCTCCTAGGTCCTTACTGCTTCATTTTTCACACTGGCACAGCACAGACACTACCTTGTTATATTGGAACAGGTTGCATTGCAAATTAATGATGAACTAGCTAAAAACTGATTGTTTCCTATATCCTCAAAAGCAATAATCAGACTTCGAAAACAGGCACAGTAAACTTCAAATCATAGTATTACTGGGGGGAGAGTGGAGAAGGAAGGGGAAAAGAGAAAAGAAAACCAAACAAAAACCAAACCCCAAACCAAACCAACAACAACAACAACAAAAACCCAAATAGGCAGTCTTTTCTCAATCTTCATTTTTCCTTAACAAAATAGTACACAAAGTCATTCCTTAACAAAATGAAAATCCTTTGATCACCTACAAAATGGGGGAACTAAGTATTTACCTTCAGCATAATAGAGGATGTTTCTTACATGTAATGCCTGTACGTAAAAATGTCATGTGAGCGTTGAGTTGTGCAGGTCAAATTGATGGCCAGGTTAAAGGTCCCATGTAATTTGGACTGCAAATCTCTGCTTTTCAAATTGTTGACTTCCTGTGATGCAAAACGAAATAAACATGAAGTCTTTATCCCATATTGCTTGCACAATCAGATCATTAGATAATTAAAACAACAAAAGGCACACAGAAATATTGGCTATAGATGTAAATCAATTACTCTAAAAGCAATTACTTTGTATCTAAATTAGCCAGGGTTATATGGGAGACATATAATATTTAATTTGCTGTATGGCTCTGGCACAACTCCAGTCAACAGCAGCAAACAAAAGTCACCTCTTCTCAGTCAAGGTAAAGAGTAGCAACACAATCACTCTGTATTAGTAACTCCAGTCTTAAAGCAAAGACGTAATTAGTACTGCAACAAATTACAGCATGGAATGGAAAATCAGCTACTTTGAATGAAAAGAGCTTACCATGAGGAACAATGAGGGCTAACCTGGGGAAACGATCATCTTCTCATTTCTTCTAAATCCCATGTGAATTCTGCTACCAGGTATATAAAATGAATTAAACCTTTACTCAAAAAAAGATGTGTGGAGTAGAATAAATCTATTAAATAATAAATATAGTAGAAAAAAAATAACTGGATACTAAAAAAAACCCATATGCTGCAGCATGAAATAGATGTAAAGATATCTGGTTACTCTGGAATAATCAAAATCTGGAAATTATTCCTCCTGGAAACAATTTGCCTAGCACACCTTCTCTATTTTTTTTAATCAGTTGTTCTTACAGCAGATCCTAGGCCAGGCCCAAACACATTCCTCCTGAGATACTTTCAAAGGAATATGAGGAACGTGTACCAGCCTTGAACATTTAGAGTTGCAATGGCACTGTACAGTTACATCTCTGGTGATGCTTTCATACATGCTAACTTCTTGCTTTTGGTCTCAAGAGGAAGCAAGTGTTTGAACCCAGATGGTCATCTTCTCTTGAGGAAGAGGAACTAGAAAGACAGTCAGGTATATCTACTCACATCTCAGTTATCGGATGTATTTGCAATGAGTGCCCACGTTACTTTCTTCTCTTCAGGAGGCAAAAGGCACATCGTGCTTTTATTTGGGAGGCAGGTGAGCGCAGAAGGGTGAGAAGTAATGCCAGGGCGGAGGGGATGGCAAGAGTGAAGGTCTCTGCAAGGAGACTGGGAACCAGCAGTGCTGCTGGGAAAAGTCAAGTCAAATCCCTGGGAAGCAGCTAGGACTGTGCTGAGTTTGCTGTAACTGAGTGGTCTGAAAACTAGCATCATGAGCCCTCCTGGGAAAAACAAAATAAATAGGGGGAGGCTTGTTTGACATCTCTCCTTTTTCTCTCTTTTCTTTCCTTTCTTCCTGCTTGGTTTTACCTGGTCACTTTGAATTGTCCCAGCTAAAAATGTACAATAGTTCTTGCCTTTTTGAACCACAAGAGAGGATTCCTGGCCTCAGGCTCCTGGCCAAACTGCATCCTTGTAAAGACTGTCACACACACACAAGACCTTATCTGGCTACAAATGGGTAACCAGAAGAAATTGCTCTGGACTGGAAACACAACTGTTTCTTCTCTTATCATTGAGGTCTACCTACTCGATCATGGCAAATGTCACTGCAACCCTTCTTGTTTTATCTTTTTCCAGTTTGACTGTTTGCTTCCTTTCTCCTGCCATTCTGCAGTCTGCCACCCCAACCCCAAAACCTTCAGTCCATGCCCTAGTCAGGAAAAAACCTCTGGAGCAGCAAGGGTTAGTGTTTCTCAGGGCTCAATATACTGATTTGGGCACTAGTTTCTGTTGTTAAAGAGGATCCTTACACAAGATGTGCTCTGGAATTTATAAAGGAAAGACTTGTGTTTTCACTTGGTAAAAAAAAAAAAAAAAAAAAAAAAAAAAAAAAAAAAAAAAAAAAAAAAACAAACAAAACCAAACATCTTAGTCAACAGCTACATGAAAAAATGTCTTTTTTTCTACCAATCACTCACCCAGGTTTGGTAAGGTGTGTTTTGGCACACAGTTGGTAACACAGCCCAAGAGTAACCCAAGGAAAAATCTTCAACATCAACTTCTAAGTCACTTTATGCTGGCAGAACTCCACAGAAGGCAGGATCACAGCCTCACTGCAAATGACTGTCTTATTTCTCAAAAAAAACTATCAGGGGAGTCCCCTTAAATCTGACTGAGGATCCAGCAGCTCTGCTGTTTGGTTGACATAAGCTACTACACCTTGAGAAAGGAAAGTGTCTGTGTAAGTGACCACAGAGAGCAGAACCCTGAGGTACAGCTAGCCATTATCAGAGCAGGCAAAATACACGTATATTAATTGCATGACATCTAGAATCTCTTACATATCCCAAAGCACTTCAAAAAGCTACATCATTCATTTAAGTGAAATTAATTTTGGTGTCAGGCCAATGCAACTCGAAAGTCACAGTTAAGCCTTTTTTTGGAGCAAAGCCCAGTGACAGGCAAGATGAAGTTTTATTTTTCCGTAGAGCAAGAAGTGGGGGAAAAGGATGAGAGTTGGGGTCTGGTCAATCAGAGAGAAGGTAGTATAAAGCTGTAAAAGGAGAAGAGAAATAGTTATAGGTAATTGAAAAGAAAATAGCTCAAAGTACTATAAGTAGTTCTAAGAAAACCTCAAATCCCACTTAAAATAGGATAAAATTGGTGCCTGAAGAGGCACACTGGACTTGTTCTGAATATCTTAGACTGTTCTGCCAAATTAATTCTATTTCATTGTACATTTAATCTGCCCCTCAGTAAACAAACATGTGGCTGAATAAAATCCCAGGGTGGGCATTTGGCTGAAAAAAAAAAATCCCAGGACAGGGTAGGGATGTGGAGAGGTTTTTGGGAGTATGTCTCTCAAATTAGTAATTTCAAGAAAGACTTTGGAGAACGAACCCCTTTTTAACATACCAAATAAAACAATCTATTAAAGCAGTAGCATAGAAGCTTTTGTTGTGCCTGTGCCTCAGCCCCCACCACAGTCTCAGCCCTAGAGTCGCCTGACATCGGGAGGCACAGCATAAAGCCCCCATCCCTGATCCTGTGCAACTACTGGAAAAATAAATTACTGAGCAATGAATGTGAGAGAAAGAGCAATTAATTTTTTTCCCCTTTCTTAATCAAGGACTGTTTTGCCTTGGGGGCTTGTAGGGGAAGGAAATCAGGCTTTTCAAGCTTTTACAGGGTAGGCTTTGGAAAATGTCTGTAATAGACATCCCTGTCCTTTACAGACTGTAGTCTGCCCTTTTTTCTTTCCCTTATGGCACACGTGTAGGGAGATTTGTTAGACCTTAAACTCGTCACAAATGTAGTTGCTAACAATTTGCCCCCATGTTCAGATGCTCTTGTGATTGCTTTCTCCAGTAATTACTCAGTGGGTACGCTACAGCAAGCTCCATAAGTTACAGCTAATCACTCTTAAGTGCTGGAAGCAGGACTGTATTTGTGCAAAGAAACAGCAATCAAATATGGTAAGCAGATGGCTGTTTCTTGTCCTGTTACCACACTGAGCACAACAGATTAAGCCATGATGGATTTATCAGCACTGATGGATACATTAACACCATATGCTTTTATAGAATAAATAGCTTTTGACATTTCACTATAACTTCTGATGCCCCAGTTTTTTAAAAGCTGGTTCTTTTGAAATGAAAATGTGGATGTTTTCAAGAAAGCCTATAGATTTTCCCATGTTCTCTTTAAAATCCCAGGAATAGTTGAAGAAATCCATAGCATTTCTCTCTACCATATACTTCTCTAGAAGCTTTGTGACAATCAGTTCTTGCGATTGATAAATACCAGCATTTTAAAACTGATGGAAGTCTTAGCTCATTTGCCATATCTCAAGAATCACGTATAACATTATGCAAACAGCAGTAAAACAAGCACAAGTATCCCAAACCTTTTTCACTCTGATTTACTGACTGTTCTGCAGGCTAGGGGAACACCCTGAACATTTAACTGATATTTCTCAATGCGAGCAGAAAGGAAACCCTCACATATTTCAAAAGCCCTCATATTGTGAGATGAAGAAAGGGGAAAAAAAAGTAAGCAATTTTCTAGGAATGTGGGTGTCAGCTGCCTAGGCTGCTGTCAGTAAATGAGCAGCTGAAATGTATAATGGGTGCATTCGTGCACTGACACAGCAGACACTTCAGACCAGGCTCTGAACAGCTATTGCGCACAGTCATCATACAAAGGATGATCAATAGGTATTCATTTCTAGTCCTGCTGTTTCTAGAAAAGCAGGATGCTAGCTGCTTAAATTGCAATAAAACTGTTAACAAAACCATGCACTTTCTGGGGACAATAGGCATTTTGGTGTTTCTATTCAGCAGCCCACAGTAGTTGAAAACATGCTTAAAAGCCTTTTCAGTGTCATCAACCAGAACCAACTGCATGCATGTGTGTGCACTGCTACACCTTTTCCGTTTCTCCCTTCATATACTTAAGTTCCTGTACAGGTCATCAGTTTGGCGTTTGTTAATTGCTCGTCTGCAGTCTAGGTTTTAATCACCTGATCCATCAAAAGCCCTTCTTTCCCTGCCTATATTCATCTTGTCAGTTAGTGACATTTTTTGTAATGAAAGCAGCAGATCTATTGATAGCATCCCTCAACTGAGGGGAAGGCATCCTGCATTAGCTTTGTCTTCTAAACCAACCAGTTCTATTACAATTGACCTTCTCATCTTGATTACCACACAAATCATAGTCCTCTCCCCACTCCTCCCCCTGCTTCCAACCCCTCCTCCCCCCCCAATCTATTAGAGTATTTCTTCTGTAGCTGTTCAATTGCCTGACTGCAGCTGGTAATTGGATTCATGTTTGGAGCACAGCTTTCTATGTACAAGCCCGGAATAATTCAAATAAGACTCTGGCCTAGGGCTGGGGCCATATGTTAAATTCAGATTTGTGTCTAAAGTAAAATCTGGAGTACCCTGACAGGAGTATAATCCCCTTAATGACACAAAATCCTGTCGTATTTGCAACCTGCACTTATTTTCTTCTCCAAAGTAGAAATCCATTTTAGTACTCTTTTAAGATGTTAAGGGCCAAGGCAATTTCATTACAGTAACTTGGTGAAATATAAAGATGATGTTACTTTGGCAACTGTCTCGCCTCACTCTAGGATTTAGGAAACAATGCAGGCAGTTTTCAATTACGGTAATACAAAAATTAAACACCCACACACAAAAAAACCCTTAACCTGCCCACGTGCTTTGTGTATAGAGCACATCATTTAACATGGTGTCTCCACACAGCCTCAAAGTTACCATTGAGACCAAGCTCAGATAAAGCTGTTACACTGAAAAGCAAAAGTGCCATTAGTGGCATCATCTCCCCTACTCTGCACATAACATTATTTGGGCATAATTTTATTAACCTAAAGTTAATGATACAGAAACGAAATGCATATAGATGCATCTTGCTCCAACTATGAGGGTTTTCAATTTCTCCCTTTCCGTTTCTCACAAAACCAGCTCTAACTTTTGTGCAGATGTTCAGTCCCTTTTTAACACCTCTGCTAACCAGAGATGAGCAGATTTTCTCAGCCCTGGTGCTCTGCTCAGCTCTGACCCATGAGTCTGACTCCCTCCATAGCCCATCGCAATCTCTAATAGTAGCCCTGTGAGAGAAATTTCTACTTTCCTGCCTGATAATACCACCTGAACCCCTTTTCACCTGAGCTTCTTCTGAACTAAGCCATAGAAATAACATCAGTTTGTAGTTGTCCTAAGGACATAACACACACCAACCTCATATTAGAGCATCTCCCAGTAGCTCTAAAGATAGTATATTGGTACTTTGCTCGCAGACCTAAAGCTCAACCTGCTACCAAAAATGAATACAGACTGAGTACCTACCACGTCCTCCGATTCTTCTTAAACTTTCTGCAGCATCAGTTATCTCTCAGCCCAGTCACTGCCTGTGCCTGACACTGGACCTCACTTAGCGTTAGCTAAGTAGTCTTCGCCAGCCAAAGAAATATAGATAAAACAGATATCCCTCTTGAGGCTGACTTTTAGTGTGGGGTCCTCTCCCTCCAGTCTCCCAGCAGAATGAGTGAGACTGAACCAGAGCACCCAAAAATATTCCTCTATCACAGAACACAATAACATCCAAACTGTGAAAGCACCTAAGAGCCAAAATAGATGAGAAATCAGGCTCAGATGTTACTACATAGTCTCCATTTAAGCATTTTCTTCTGGTAATGAAACTAGTTCATTACCTGAGCTGCTCTGTGTATAACAGCTTGAACCCAGGTCTTTGCCTTCATGCCAGCTCTCTAAACCCCAGCCAAATAGTGGAGATCTGCCAGGGGAGCAAGTAACTCTGAAAGCTCCTGTGCTACCTCCCAGGTGCACAGTTGTACAGATGGCCACCCAGAGCTGCCTTCCATGTCTTTGCTGTTTGCATAGTTTGTCAATTGGTGAAACAATCAGCCTGAACCAATTCCTTTCTGTCTCCATGTCTTGCAAAATATCAGAAAACAAAGATGCCATCGTAAGAAAACATTTCAAACCTGTAACATTTGACTGAGGGATAATTTCATATCAATACGGTAGGTTTTGAGTTTCTGGTGATAAAACACCCACTTGCAATGTGGAAGATCTGGGTTATGCTTCCAGCTGTGCTTGATTCAAAGCAAACCCAGAACACACGGGCCTTTGACGTACCTGTGAAATGAAACGTGCTCTCACTGCCCTGCCAAACAGCCAGCTCCACTGCTCCATTTTTCATAAGCAACATGCTCCTGGCAGGTTTCTGTATATAGTACTATATATACTATGCACATGCCTGTTTTTTTACGTGAAGTTCAAAGCAGCACCTTGACACTGCTCTCCGCCATGACAGGTTTAGCTCCCCTTTGTTCCAATTTCATTGCATATTCTATTCAAGACCTAAATTTTTTTGCTGAAAAAATCCTGCAACAATATTAATTTTGACACCTTGGCATTTTCAAGTGTTCTTTTTCCAGTGTAGAGTAGTTCTAGAACAGCACAGATAGCAGCACTCCACCTCACTAATCAGCCAAAATTAGCCGAAGCGCCACTAGAATTAGCAAAGAACTAGAAATTGGTTAAGATTTGTTTCTCCTCCCCTCTACAGCTGTTACACTGAGTTGTTCACCTCTTTCATCACTAAAGGTCTGAGGTGTCAGATGATAATAGTCACCTGAGCCCTTTAGCACATTCTGGCATGCTATGTATTTGCATCAAGAAAGATAAATTAAGCTATTTAATAAACTTACCAGTTCAACTTATCATAGCCTTTAAAGTACTTGGAAAGCCCTTCCTTCCAAGGAAAAAAAAAAAAAAAAAAAAAAGCTATAATCTTTCAGCATTCCCAGGATGAGAAGGAGCTTGAAGAGCAGTTGTTGGCTCCACCCATGGCATCACAGTTTCCTACAACACAGCTCTTGAAAATCCAAAAGCTTCCTTGCTTATTTTTTTCCCTTTTTTCCCTTGAGAGGGAGTTTTGGGACTTAGTAATTAAAATTTATCCCTGGTGTTTAAATACTGGTCATGGTCTGGTTTCCTCATGTCTACAAACAACAGTCAACAGAATTTACCTTTTCACCTACATCTACCCTACAAATAAAATGGGATATCTTCTACGTTACCTGATTGAAAGTATACTAGAACCAATGAAATCTGCCTATAGCTGACACTGCTCACATTTTTTGTGGTAGATCTTGTGTTTGCTACTTTCCTTGGAATTGCAGTTCCTAAAAGATAGTGATGAAGATAAAAACTCATCTTCCTCTTCTCATTTTCACTTACCACTCACCTTGGGAATTCCTACCACTATCTCACCCTCTAAGCCTGGAAATCTTACTGAAGTGAGACTTAAAGCCACTAAAATGACAGAAAAAAACCATATCTTTTTCTTCCCTTCATCCTCCTATTTTATAGCTTTAAACTCTCAGATCTTGTAGAATTGAAATGCCTTCTGAGTCGTAATTAAAGAGGCCATTTCTGGCCATGCAGTGATGGAGAGCCTCTTCACAGGTGCTGATCGACTTTTACCTGACAGCGGGACTTTGGAAAGATCTGACAAGCTGAAAAAGACCGAAGAGCTACTTCAGATTGCAGGACGTGATTCACATCCTCACAAGTCTTTTCATTACAAGCCAACTCACTTGACCAGACATTTCCATGTGGTTTTGGACTGAGAGGCCTAAATAATATTTCAATGAAAATGAAAAACATGCAATGAGCTCAAATTCACTGGTGACAAATTATTTCCCCTTTGGTCATGCAAACAATTGCAAATCAAAGAACACAGGTGCTACAATCTGTACTATCCTATTTTCTTTGTGAAATTTGTCTAAAAGTTACATTACAATGTGTCTAGTAATCCAACTAAAACATAATTCTGCCTCTGGGAAACAAAAACTGTCAATAGAGTTATAAAAAGTGCCTTACTGTGCTTATCGCAGTCAACATTTAGTATATGAAATACAATCAGGATGTGAGGTCCTTGTTTCTGAAAGGTTTGAGATGCCATCTTTTTCCATCTGTTCTAATTATTTCTGTTAATTTGGCAGTTGTCCCTGGTTTCATTGCTCAACTACAGAAAAAGAATTCACCAGTCTGAATCACATTAAAAAAAAAAAAAAAAAAAAAAAAAAGGTTGGTACTTAGTTTAAAACTGCAACAGCATTTAAGGATCACATATCAGTAGCTTGTGATCAGGGGCATGGAATATCCAGGCTTGGGAGATAAAATAGAGGCAGGTCTTTACAATTCTCAATGGGATGACATAAAAGTCAGGAAAAAATAGCAGACCTAGATAAGGTCTGGCATTAGTTCTTGTGCAGTATGTACCTGCTTTCACAGAATAAGTTGCACTGGAAACTATTAAAGGAACCTTTAAAGGTCATCTAGTCCAACCCCCCTGCAATGAGCAGGGACATCTTCAACTAGACCAGGTCACTCTACCACCTCTCTGAGTAACTAGAGTTCCAGAAACACTGGTTTTCAGTGCTTTACCACCTTCACTGTAAAAATTTTCTGTTTTATACCTAGTCTAAATCTACCCTCTTTTAGTTTAAAACTATTACCCTGATTCTTATCCCTACACACTCGACTAAAAAGTTTGTCCCCTTCTTCCTTAAAAGCCCCCTTTAAGTATGGAAAGGCCGCAATAAGGTTTCCCTGGAGCCTTCTCCAGACTGAACCCCAACTCTCTCAGTCTGTCTGCATAGGAGATGCGGTCCAGCCCTCTGATTATTTTTATGGCCCTCTTCTGGAGCTGCTCCAACAAGTCCACGTCTTTCCTGTGCTGAGGGCTCCAAAGCTGGATGCAGTACTCCAGGTGGGGTCTCACCAGAGCAGAGCAGGGGGACAGAATCACCTCCCTCGAACTGCTGACCAGACTTATTTTGATGCAGCCCAGGATGCGGTTGTCTTTCTGGGCTGCAAGCGCACATTGTCTGCTCATGTCCAGCTTTTCATCCATTAGTATCCCCAATGTCTTTTTCCTCAGGGCTACTCTCAATCCCTTCATCCCTAAACCTGTATTGATATCAGGGGTGGCCCCAACAGAGGGGCAGGCACCTTGCACTTTACCTTCCTGAATGTCATGACATTAGAACAGGCCTGCTTCTTGAGCTTGTCCAGGTTACTCTGGATGGTGACTCATCCCTCAGGCATGTCAACTGCATCACACAGCTTGTTGTTGTCTGCAAGCTCAATGAGAACGCACCTGATCCCAGTGTGTCATTGATGAAGATATTGAACAGCACTGGTCTCAGTACAGATCCTTGAAGGATACCACTTGTCACCAATCTCCATCTGGACCATGAGCAGCTGACTCTGGATATGACCATCCAACCAGTTCTTCATCCACTAAATGGTCCACCCATCAAATTAATATATCTTGAATTTAAAGAGGATATTGTGGGGAGTCGTGTCAAAGGCTTTACAGAAGTTCAGATAGATGGCATCAATAGCTCATTCCTTGTCCACTGATGTAGTCACTCCATCACAGAAGGCCACTAGGCTGGTCAGACAGGACTTGCCCTTGGTGGCTGTCTTGAATCACCTCCCTGTCCTCCATGTGTCCTAGCATAGATTCCAGGATGATCTATTTTATGATCTTCACAGGCATAGAGGTGAGCCTAACAGTACTCGGGTTCCTCTTTTCTACCCTTTTCAAAAATGGCTGCAGTGCTTCCCTTTTTTCCAGTCACCAGGGACTTCACCTTATTGCCATGACTTTTCAAATGTCATGGAGTGACTTGGCAACTACATCAGCCAATTCCCTCATGACTCTGGGATGCATATTTTAGGTCCCATAGACTTAGCATATCTTCAGGTTCCTCAGGTGGTCATGAACCCAACCTTCTCTTATAGTGGGAGAAACATTAATGCCCTAGACCCCATTTTGCAGTCTCATTTCCTGGTTTATTTTCCTTGTAGAACCTTAAAAGAATTTATCAAGTTATTCAGCTCCTGACCATAGCATCAGACACAGGACTCTCTGGCTCCAGACTAGAACATCAGGAATTACCATGGGATCATTTTGGAACAGTCACTATGACTAAAGCTGCATTATTTTATGGCATGGACCACTTATTGAAATATTGGACAGAGTTCAAGAAAAAGAACCAGGAAAAGAGGCCAGTGGAAAAGAAGGGATGTTTTCCCACTGCTTTGGAGGTAGAACTTTTTTATCACTTGGCCAAATGCAGTTCATCATCAGAAAAACAGCCAGAGGAGGAAAAATCACATCCACATGATGATAGCTTCCCACTATATAAAATGCAAAGTATACAATCTAACGCAGCAGCAGCACCTGGGGTTTCTACTTGTTTGATGACAAAGCTCTCCTGTAATATAAATGCTAAATACATTGTACTAAGTTTCTAGAAAAGTGTGAGAAGCGGGATGATCCAGTATGAATCAGTATTGAATGATGAGTAGCAGGCTCCCGAGTTACTTGTTTTAAAGGCAGTTTGGCCACTTTGACGTACCTCATTCAAAAGCACATTGATTTTGAAGGAAGAAAAACAAAACAAAACAAAGACAAAAGCATAACTGGAAATACATTTAAGAGCCAAGTCATGAGTTCTGATCCAGTTTCTGTCACTGTCTGGGCACATGACCTTCAGCAGGTCCTTCCTCGCACTGCCTCATTTTCCCATGTGTGAAACAGGCTAAAAGTTCCTCCCTCTGTCTTCCCAAAGACATGCTGTGAGAGCTGATGGATATTTGCACAGCTTTGTGGACATAACAAAAGCTAGGAAGAGACAAAGCATCATCTGAAGGCTGACAATGCCACGGTTTGTGTTATGATGACTCCCACGTGTATTAAATTTTATGGAAAATAAACATGCAGACAACAAACACTAGCTTCAGTAATTGCACTGGTAAGGCTGTATTGTCAACTGCAACTGTGTAATATGTACATAAGTGTGCTTGATTCAGTTTATGTACTTAAATCAGAGAGAAAAAGTGCACAAGCTATCTGGGGCTCTTTTCCTCAGAGTGAATCTATGTATCAGGGCTAATTTCATGATCAAGATCCCTTTATCCCACAGGTTTAGATAAAGTTCTGGTGCAATGTTTTCCATCTTCGATTTCTCTCTACAGAAGCCACTCAGATTTTGTTATGGTGCCCCGACAACCAGATCACTCAGCAAGCAGCAGCTGGCTCTCTTCTGGTACCACCAGCCTGATTTGACACCATATTTTTCATCACACAGGATCCTCCCACTCCCAGATCACCAGGAACATCTGTGATTTCAGCTATATCACTGCAGGGATTGAAGATACAAACCTCAAATTTCAAATTTCACACACAGATTTTAGAGACAATGTGTGCAAGAATCGCTCTTAATCTGGGGTATACAATGAAAAGTTTGTCAGGGCCGACTTTTCATTGAGAAAAGATGAAAATACAGGATCAGGACATTATTTAAAGATTCACAGCACTATATAGATAGTTGATATATCCCTCCCAATTAATTACTTGGGTTTTATAAAACTTTGGTCATAGTTCCCAAATCTCTAGCAACAGAAATTAACATGAAGTGACTATAATCCTGAAGAACTCTAGATATGCATTTAATTTTCAGTGTGCCTTGCAATAGACCACTGTGCTATAGGAACATTTTAAGCACTATTGGAGCACAACTATTTTAAGCATTTAGGTAAAATTGCTAGCCAGAATTTGAAAAATAAATATATATAGTTTTTCATGAGGATTATTTTTATGATATGACTCCTTGGGAAAACAAAAATCAGTTTATGGTAGGCAAGACACACTATTTGCCTTTTACACATTGTGATGGTGTATAGCATAACACTGACTTCTGGCCTTCAGTAACATCTTTCAGCACCATAAAAATGCGAATACAAAGTATTTTAGTATATAAAAATTTTTTTTACTTTGTCATTTTCATGATTTCTACAATTAAAAAAACCAGCACTTAAAGTAATTTTTCTTTTTCATATTGAAAAACAAAATACTAAAGATACCAAAAAATTTCTTTGCAATCTTCCACAGAGAAAACAGAGACATTTCTAAAATGTTCAATGGAAACAAGTTTTTTGTGAAACATTCTTACTGCAAAAATTTGATTTTCCAGCCAGCTGTATATGGTAATTGCAATATTAAAGCAGAAGACACTCCAGATATAAAGAACATGCAGACACAAACAACTTATCAGTCAATGGACCAAATTCAGCTGTGGTGTAAGCAAAAAACTTGTTAATTTTGCTGAAAAAAGACACCAGAAGACAGCAGAAAAAAAAAAAAGAAGAGACAAGTAAATGAGAACCCAGAAAGACCTAGCAAGTTGCTAATACAAGATGAAATGTAAATCCAAGTTTACGTAAGGTAAAAAGAAAAAAAAAGTGAAGATCAAAAGATAAAATTCCCCAAGCTGTCTTAAAGGTGAGGTGCTGACAAATATTTCTTATTTAGTAACAATAACAACAATAATATTTTTATTCTAGGAAGTACAAAAACAGTTATTAGGAAGATGTGGGGGGAAAGGTGGGAAGATTTAACATATTACTTGATTTACAACCTAGCAAACCAAACAATAAAGCAATTAGGATAATTTCACTGGTCTTTTCAGACTTGTCTATACAATGACTACAAAGACACTGGGCCAAATACATCTCCAGTATAAGTGGGCATAAACCTCATTATCTCCAGTTCAAATTCTACTGACTTATGTCATGAATTACTTTGATCCTGAAATTGTTATCAGTCATATGTACAACTACCTTACACAAAAAGTTAAATAACAACGGTATTTAAAAAGTTCAGAAAGCAAGTTCACTTCCATTTAAATCTGTTCAAACATGCAGATTTTAAGGTTAACATTTAACTACAGGCTCTAATTTACTCTGCAAACACATCATTCATTGTCTGTCAGCATTTCACATATCTCAAACAATAACAAATTCAAATTTGGCTTTTAGATTTTTCTTACCCTCAAAATCTGCAACTTTTGCCTGATCAGGCAAATGATCAGGATTATCAAGATGAATTATTTTTGGCTCACATTTCTCTGGTGGTGCTATTAAGTCTGCAATACAAATTTAGTTGCAGTTTTTGAACGTTACATAGTCTGTGTCAACTCATTATTTCAAAGATGAGCCACATGAGTAGCACTAGAAGAGTAGAAAGCGCTCAAGAATTTATCTTTGAAATAAGCACACATTATCTGTATAATACTACACAGAAATAAAGGCTTGTCCTATCAAATACTGCTGGTGCATGATGAAAAAGATAAAATTGTAACAATACAAGATAGCAGTTTGGAGCATTTGTAGTAGTGAAGCATAAAGACACATCCAAACTCTGGGAGGCTTGCAGTGCTATCAATAAGATTCAGGTGCCAATCTGCTGGCATAATAATAACTAGCAGGCAAGTATAATAGCTCTTAATGATTTTAATCAGCTAAAAAAATTCAATAAAAGAACACATGAGGGGTTTAATGTCTTCATCTACTCATGCAAAAAAATCAAAACTTGATGCCATCATGAAATAAGAGCAACTATATGCCAATGCTATCAGATGACTAGGTGATCCTAGTAAGTTTTAATAGAGTATGGTTGTAGAAATTAAAGTGGTAGAAAGCAATTTACACAAACTGTTCATACAAATGATTCTAGACTTTGGGCTTACTTGGACTTAAGACCACTCACAAGATTTATTAGGCCAACAAAGGTGTCCTGGAAGGAGGAATAAGAGCAGTCTAGAGGCAGTAATTTTGCACTTCGATAGAGTGTGTCCTGCAAGAGGAAATCTGACCATAGCTTTGCATTAACATAGAGACCTTAGGTCAATGCAGTTTTCTTTGTCTGGCAAACTGGAACATGCATAAACACTTACATTTTAATGTTCTTCTATCTGTAGTGTCAGGGGAGCTCAAACTCCCTATAGCCACAGAAATAAAGTGAGGAGGTTTTGATTCTTACAGCAGAGAAGTGGAACACAACCCAAAAAACTAAAAGCCAAATTGATGGACAGGGAGTAGAGGTTTGTTTGTCATCATTTAATTGACCCCAGAAACTAACATAGGAAGGAAGGGGAAACGTAAGTAATAAAATATGGAGACATAGAGAGAAGTTTTCACATAAAGAGCTCAATACCATTTATTATCCTCCTCCACATTCAATGTCCTAAGCCTAACTATCCGTGTTTTCTTGACACCTTATGCTGAAGATGAAAATATCTGAATCTTTTTTGTAGTGACATTTATAAAGCCAAAAATCCTGTACATGGAGCATCTTCTTTGAAAAACATCCTGCAGTTCCTGAATAATATTACTACCACTTTCATGTAAAACACATACATGAGATCTTGCTTATTTGTTATGGGAGGCTGGTGAGGGGGTGATAAGGAAAGAAAAGGATTCTTACATATTTATAAGGACCAAACAATTAGCAAATCTTCAATTACAGACCCAGCAAAACCATATGAAGAGAAAAAGAAAATAAATCACATAATCTTGTGAGGGAAAATTATTGAGATTCCAAAAAGAACCAATGTACGTGTAATTAACAAAATGGCAGCTTTAACAAATGTCCTCCTTTCTAAGATCAGTACACAAAGCTAGAAGTGATCTACCAGATAATTTCAGTCTCCAAAATTCACAAGCCTTTAGACAGTGAAGCTTTAGTCCAGGAGGACATCCTGCTCCATGACTGTCTCCACCCCCCACCCCCCTACCCCTCCAAATCACACTTCACTATCCTCCATCAGCTTAAGGCCTCCAGGACTACCTAAAGGAAACAACCACTGGAGGAAACCAAGGGTTTACCAGTGTGCTAGCCACCTTTGACAGCAAGGCTAAGGGTTAGTAGGTAAAAAACTGTGGGGCACTTCTGGAAGCAGACTAAGCTCTGGGGAAGATCCCTTACAGTAGAAGTCTGCAAAAATCAGAGTTCAAGAATCAACTCCAGTAAATCTAACACACTTTTTTTCTAACCTTTTTTTTTTTTTAAGTGTGAGATTGAAAAACCTTTAAAAAAGGCTTGTATAAATATTTACTTATTCCTATTTATTTATGGGAAATACATGTATAAATTGTTTCAACATAAACACTTGCAATAAATGCCCAAAGACTGGTGTATATAGAGAATTTTCATCATTGCCTTTCCTTTCCAAACACACTAATCTGAAAAAAGTGTCCAGTCATATACCATGCTTATGTCAAAGCACATGTTAAATTGCAACAGCATAGCTACCCTTGCTGAAGTTCACAAAAAAACTCTAATGGGAAAATAAAAAAAAGGTATTATCAACAGGCTCTTGTTTGAAGATGTTTGGGTGTTTTACAGATGGACAATAACAAGACGAGTCACCACTCAGTGTAATAAGTAGTTTTGTTGGAATGGGAGAGAAAGCAAAGACTGCTTCTTCTGGTGGCAGTTTTGATTTAATATGTGGCTGAATTACATCATCAAGTACAATTAACGTGAGATCATTCACACTTTGAACTCAAAATTGGTTTTAGAAAAACAAGGACAAACAATACTGAAATGTTCTCCTTTACTTCTTACCTTCAAGTTCTACAGCATGAATAGTAAGTGTAGGATGTAGACTAAAAACATGAAATATATGTTCCAAAATCTAGTACAAAATCCAATATGAAGTGCTTTCTGAGAGAAAAAGAAAAAAACAATTGCATGAGCAGACTCTATATAAAAGCTCTTCCCTACATTATGAGATGTGTGTATCTTCAAGAAACTTTTGAAATTAAGAACTTTTGATAGCTGTCAAAGGCGAAATAATAAATTAGTCAGGATAGGTGTTAACATTTGCTAATGTTACACATACAAATAAATCTGTCAGTTGTCTCAACTTCCTTGGTCTGTTTTAGTAAATTATCCCTTAAGGATCATTTGCAGACATCTCTGACAAGTAGTACAGATTCTCTTTTCTCTTCTTTAGTTTCTTATACATAATTGCTAGTAACTGAAGTGCACTCTGCCATAACACAAAAACAAAGAGAGAATCACTTCTTGGTATAGCAAGTTTGAAATTCATTTATGTAAACCCAAATGCTTATAGAAACACCTAGGCTTCTCAATTACACAACTAAGACACTTAAGGAAATATAACTTACCGCAGAAGCATAGAAATGAGATGGTGTCTGGGGATGTGGCTGCCTGACAGAGGCTGGGGCACCCAGGTCCTTTGCTGAGGCACATGGAGGCCCCTGGCTCTTAGAATTTCAGGCTAACCAGACAGCTGGGAGTCCAAGTTTTAGTCTTCAGCTTGCAAGTGCCATTTGTTTCCTCCTTAATATACGTTTATAGTAAAACAACCTCTCCCCAACACCCACCAACCATTTAGCATATTCATTTTGTCAGTCAGACTTGGATTCAACGTTTCTAAAAGAGGTGACATTTTCTTTGAAGCATGGGGATTCCTGTACTCTCAAAGTGCAAGTGTAGCTTAGCTGCCACTACCACTTGCCATGTGAAGGTTGGAAAGAGACAATAATTTGTTTTGCTTTCCACCCAGCTTATAGAGCTGTAAGTCACACGAAATAGGTCAGTAGTGTTTGTTCCTTTTAGGTTAGAAGACTATACAGAATGGCTCTGGATCCTGCAGAGCACTGAAGACCTAACTGAACACAAAGGCTTAGCTGTGTCTGGAAGTGCTGCTTAATGTCAAGTTTAAATACCTTGAGGGACTGATATGTTTAGCATCTTGAAGTCCCAGTCTTAAGAAAAAGATATTTGTATCTAGTCTTTATATACAAGTCATCCGGGGAAAAGTCAGCTGCGCAGCCCTTTTTTCCCAGACAAGCAGCACTGTATCAATAGGATGTTCATCTTGGAGATGTCTGAAGGCAAAATAACATAAGGAAAACATTACAACATAAACATAATGGATAGAAATAATGAATGCCTTACATAAAAATATACCTTCAAAGAAAGAGTAAAAATCTATAACCTCTGGAATAAACTCCAGGGAGGTTAATTTTCATCTTTCAAATTTCAGGAATTATACTGGTGGAAAATTATATCTAATTAAATGTATAACCTGACTAATTAATGCCATTACTCATAAATTCTCCCAGAACTCACTCAGCAACCAAAGTAAGTGCTGAAAATCTAGGATGAGCAGTCTTTCTATAATTCACACCTGACAAAGTGGGTTAAAATATTTTAAGTGAGAAGTTTAACTAATGGACTATTGCATACTTTATCTTAAAACTTGTTTAAAAATGTATTCCCACAAGAATACTCATGATCAGACTGTAAAATTTTGTGATACATTTATTTGCAGGAAGAAAATACAAAATACAGAGAGGAAATCCCACATAAAAGCAAAAATGCATATTTAACAGAGGAATTTTGCATCCCAGAATTCCAACTGAATCCGATATTATCATACATTGTTTAAGAGCCTACTATTTTAGTTTTTTTAAGTCATATGTAAAATTCAAAGTAGAAAATTAGCAGACCTGAGACTACTCAAATATTGTAGCACTGAAGACTGTGAAACATTGGCTATTGACGTATCAGGCACATACTCATGAACGCTGAAATGAAGTATGTCTTGTACTACTCAAATTATCCTTTGTTTTTTGGTGTTTTTTTTTTTTTTTTTTTTTTTTTTAGTTTGCATTTGAAGCCCTGTTTCAAATGGAGCCTGAGGAAGGACATGTCTTTGTACAACCTTCACTAAAGAAATATCCATATCAGAGACAAAATTGTAATTGAACTTCTTTCTGGTAATCTATACAGAGGCAGAGGTCTAAAGGAAAACATAGATCAAATGACTTACAAGTGGAAAATAACTACAGAAAAAAAAACAAAATCAAGAGACTACAAAGTTAGGTGAACACAGAAGTGTAATAAAAATCTGCTATAAATATATGTTTTATGGATAAAATAATGACCTAGAATACCCAATATTAATATTTGAATGCTTTTATTAATTTTTTTTTTAAATAAGATTAAGATTACACAGTGTTTTCCTAGGTCATCAACCCTTCTCTACTCTCATGCTCAGGATGTTGGATGGATTAAAATACCAACTGCTATGTACAGCAAAAATGTTCTTCAGTTTTCTCTGTCTGAAATGCAGCACAAGAAGGTTGGTTCTTATATAAAATCATATTCTGCTGATCAGGTTTAGAGCTACACCATCTTGTAATTTCTGTGGAAAACATATTCCAGAAAAATTTAGATTTTAATGTGCAGTGGAATACATTATAGTAAGGAAAAACTAACTCCACCTTTTCGACTCAGGAAACAGACTTCCCACATCCCACACTCCATCACTAAGCAGAAGTACTATCAGGATCCTGCTTTAGAGGTGACCATACAAACCTCCCTGTCTATGATGAAAGCCCTTAGACCAACCTGCCAAAATAGTCTTCAGCTTTGCAACCTATCCAGGCATGAAAACCTACGCAGTGGCACCTCCTGGTGGGCAGTGACCTCCCCTTGAGACATTGATTGGCTTAGCATAAAATTTTAATTTTGAAATGGATGGAGATAGGTGGCAATGGGTCAGGGTCGATCCTTCCATTCAGGTGATACAGGATTAGCTGGAGGAAGGAGAAGAGTGGTAGACATTACTCCCACCTTGTCAAATACAGTCAATCCATGGTTCACCAAGGTGAGCCTAATTTTAGGCTGAAAGCATAGCTCTCCAAAAGGTTTACAAACTTCTTAAGATCACAAGACCAGCAGTGAGTGACAGGTAGGAGTGTCCCCAAACAAGTTTGAGCACCTCTGCCACAGACTTTTGTTCTCCAGGGAGCCACCTTGCCACAGCTGCTGAAAGCACTAGGGCCCACAGCCAGCTAATACTCCCATTAATGACATTTTTAGAGGGTGAAGACCTCATTGAATCCATTGATGTTGACCCACGAGGCTACACGTTCTCAATGTTGCTCAGTGAATTAGGCAGGCAACTGCTATTAATGAAAATAGGAGATCTATATATCCAGTTCCTAGCTCACAGAACTGCCAACATACCCCATAATTGGAGACAATTATGTCTTAAAGGCTATACTTTGATAGAGAAATCACTCATGATGAAACAATGTTTAAATGGTGGAAAAATCTTGGTTCTAATGTTAAATGAATTTCTCCAACACAGACTTTCAAAACAAGTATTACAGGATGAAAATTTCACACTTCAGAATACCTAATTTAAAATAACAGTTTATATCTTAGGTACTCTGGCCTCCTAAAATGATTAGGCCCATTTCTGTGACAGGTCTGTCCCAATTCATTTTGTCAGGAATGTACTGCCCTGCTTAATCAAAACAAAGCCTAAGACATCTACATTTACTTTTTTTTAGTGAACATAATGATTATGAGTGGAATTTTTATGCTGCTTTTTGCAAGAAGAGGTGGGTACCCATAAAAATAAAAGTGACCTACCACCAATGCCATTACTCTAATTGACATCTGTGACCATATTTTCTTAGGTTGCATCAAGACAGACGAGGGCCCTTTGTGCCCTTCTGACAGTGATGGCAATCATTAAAGATTTACCAGGGTCATTAAAGTGAGAAATAGCAGTAATGCAGAGCTGAATATCACTATCCCATGTGGATTCAACTGAAGTGCAAAGAAAGCCAGCACAGAATTAGCCGAGATCCTGCACTGTCACCTTAACCTCATTATAAAAAAAAAAAAGGGAAAAAAATCACCAACTTGTCTATAACACATTACAGTAGCACATTTCACTTATATGGCAGGTATTGCCAGTAAAGGACATAACACTCCCCTTTGCATTAAAGGGCTACTTGTGTTTTCACGTAGTCCCAGCTACGATGACAGGTGATGGGGCTACGGAGAGTCACTACACCAGTGTCAGCCCAGGCAACGCTTCTTTTAGATTCTCCTGAGACACAGTAGGAAACGAAGGAGGAGGCAGTTTGAAGGCCACCCTCCCCCCTATAGAGCTGCATCCCCTGGCACTGAGTGAGGGCATACAGAGGGAGACCTTCATGTGGGGCCACCAGGGAAGCCACAGGGACAACCCGCCCTGCAGGATGTGGATAGAAACTTGTTCTTGCCCTTTCAGGGATCCGTGTTAAGAAACCAGAGCAGTCTTGGCAGCACGACACTTTTAAAAGGAAAGAGCAATTACTATGAGTTGGTAGGTTGTTATCTAACAATACAACCAAACCTAGTACTTCTTTTCCACAGCACCCATTTCCCTTCTAATGCTCTTTTCTCTTAGAATGAACCAGATATCTTCTTCATTGCTGGATTTGAACTTAAAAAACAACAACCCACTATATCTTTGAAATATAATCCTTATGTGGGCACTGTAACTATTTTTAGCAAAGACCAAAAGACGCTAAGAGGCAAAGAAACAAACAGCTGCAGGTATAATAAGATTTAACATGTTTAACTTACAAGCCTGATGAGTCATAAGACAAGCACCTTGCCAGAGCAGCTGTATGTAAATTATTCTAAGGTAAAAAAGGAAACTATTTTTTTAAATCATTATCACACGTGTATTCAATTATTATAATACCTTGTGAACTGACATCACAAAAATCCTTGGAGAAAAGGTACAGGGGTTTCTAACCTTGCTTTGATTATCCTGTTCATTATATCAAATGGAACAGGAAAGTGATCTCCTACGGGAATCAGTCACCGCTCTTGTTTTCATCCACCTCTTTTGATTTCCCGAGTAGCTCAGATTAAAGATAGACCTTCTCTTCTGTCTGATGTGGTGCCTCGCTGCAGAGCTGTGAGAAGGAGCAAGCAGCACAAAGCCCTTTGTCTGCCAGGGCTGCGCTAAAACCTGCCTGCCCGTGTCCTGGGTACGGTGCCAGGCTCTTCAGTGTTGGAAAGAATGCTTCTTGTCAGTCACCTGAAGAATGAAACCACTGACAGCACCAGACGCAGGAAGGGGGACAAAAATAATTGCAGGTTAAAAATAAACAGTGAAGAACTCTGGGCAAGCAAACACATATCTCAGGTGTATTTTCTGTAAAAAAGCGTCACATAGCCGTAATGCACAATGGTTGTGAACCCTCCACTTTAGCCGATTGTGTGCGAGTACTCTCTACCGCATTACAGATGCTGGTTTTGTGGAAACTGTGGGACTCTGATGCTAAAGTCCCTTTCAAAATGACTTCAGCCAGGCTTGCGTATCTCAGTGAAAAAAACCCACAATACTTCACCCTCCTATCAACTCACACCTGATATATTGGTCCTTCAGAGTCAGACATAATTATCACATGATGCACAACAGTGAACATGTTTTAAACATATGTTTTACATGGTGCAATCAATCACAATGCAACTAATAATGCTAATAGTTGGTATACGGTAACAATACATCCCTCAAGCTTGTGCAGTGGTGAGATAATGTGTTTCCCAGGTCATTGGAGGCACTAATTTCACCTTCTGTCTCATGATACTTTCGAGGAGCGTGTTATCTCAGGGTAACACATGTCTGCTGGTACCTGACTGTTTAATTATTGTACACAAAATTCCAAATCAGAATAATTGTCGTCTCAAGGTACTGCTGTGCACTGCAGGGTCCTCCTGATGTAAGTGAACAAATTTAAGTTATGCAGCAAATAGAATGACCTTGGCAGAAATTTTTGTCCCCAAATCAATAGCTCCTCACAACTTTAAAGCACAATATAAGGAAGAAAAAAAATACAAACATAATTACATTTGTAGTTGAAAAATTTGTAACAGTTTGCAGTTTGTTTTTAATATGGAATTTCTCTAAACAAAAGGTATCTTGTGGGAAATACACAAATGCAGGTCTCTCTAAATATATTTGCTAGGCCATTTGTTTGCAGAAGTGGATGGTTAATCTTTCTAAGTGAGAGCCTTCCACTTCATGTAAACATACACACACACAAACTGTTTGGTGCAAGGCTTTTACAAACAAGCTGGATGGGTTACAGAGTCATTCTCCAATTCAATGAAATAGTTCTATGAGGTAGAGCAGCAGAAGTGGGAAGGACCCACATATGAGTAGGTGGAAACAATGAGTGATAGTAGTAAGCTTGAGGTATGGGAGACCCAGTCCTGATTCTTCAGTAAGGTAGCAGATGCAGACTCAAGCTTGCACCTGAATCTGCTCTCCGTGGCTTAAACAACCAAAATACTAAGCACCTGTATTCTATACATCTTTCTATATACAGCTAACTGGTTTTACTTGTCTCTCAGGAGAAACCTAATCTCTGAGTTGAGATGCATTTCCTTACACTATTTGGCCTCATAACCAAAACTATTCCTACCAGCAATGGGATTTTGGATCAGTTCACATTTTTTGTCACTTCATATCCCTGAAAAAGAAGTAAATACTGATCCCTAAAATATCCACAGGCCTCCAAGTAACTTAGAAAAAAATTCAGTCATATCTAATTTTCATTGTTGTTTTTTAAACACTCAAATATTGTGATTGTAGAAACACTTAAGTATCCAGGCACTTTTTTTTTTGTTTTAACTATAAATGAGGAACTTTGGGATAGACCAGGAACTTCATGGAAACATAAGGTTTTATATAATCTCTGTGCTGTTCTGAACTACAGCTGCACCATCAGTTCTATTCTGATCCCTAGAGCAATTGGTCCTGACTTGTCATGGGATGCAAATTCATCACTCAAATTGCTTGATATTTGGGATGGCAATCCATCATCTAAGCTATTTGATACACAGCATACCAGACAATAGCTTACCATGAATCACTAAGAGGAAGATATGGAATAATACAAAAAATAGGGCCCCAAAGGATCAATAAAGATGATATAGTGCAGCCCCCAACCCTACAGCAGGATTGTTAATATCTGACCCCATCCTGAGAGATGTTTGCCACCTCATTTTTTTACATAATCAAAAAACTGCCTTAGCATAAATGGCATGACGAGGACCCAAGACACAGTGGCAGTTATGACTAGCTAAAGGACTAAAAGGCTAAGAAAATGGCAACAATACTTAAAAATTGCTCTTAAAAAGCAATATTCACAACTCTTTTTTTTTTTTTTTTTCCCTGATAAAATGAGGCTATCTTCTAGAGGCTTGAGTCATATGAGTCGTTTAAATTGAGTATTTATGAGTACATGTCACTTGAATTTTGATTTTCTTCCTACTTGGACAGTATCGTTCAAGACATCTAAAGCAATCAGGGTTTCTCTGAAATTGCTTTTTTATTTAATCTTTCCTTTTCTTTTTTTTTTTTTTTTTGGTTGGTGGTATTTAGATGTATCTAAAAGTAATTTATGAGGATACACAGTTCTGCAAACTGGAATTTACTTTGGGCTCTATCTACATTAACAAGTAAATTTGAGCAAAAGGGAAAGATTTTCTTGCAGAAAAATACTCCTGAGGTCCTCACATATATGCTACCACTGGTTCAGACATTCTCCTCCCTGACAAGCACCTGAAGCAGCTTATTTTCCCTTTAAAGGAATCTACTTCACATACACTAAAATTGCCCAGTGACATATCACAGGATTCATGGGGGTAGTCAGGGGGTTAACTGGGTCCCCTTGTTCACACTAAGAACCTCACTGCTCCTTCATCTCCTAAAGCAGGTGTGTCTTCACCCCCTTGTTGGCCACCAGCAGCCTCTCTGGCACACGGGGGAGCATATATTAAAATGCTTCAGTATCAAGTGTCACCACAAATGTGGTCAATGGTTGATGGGTATTTTGTGATAGACTCCTTCAGGAATTACCTACTTGGAAAATTGTCCACTTACAGGTAAGTGAAAAGTTGTTTTCAAGAGTACTCACACACAGACAAACAAACAAATGGAAAAAAAAAACCAACAAACCCAACCAATCACATACTTTTGGATGGATATTTTTCAGCTCTAAAAGGTGTTGCCACAGCTTTTACCCACCTGTGATTTTTCAGTGTCACAATCCATTATTCTCCTTCTCAGCTGCAAAAAAGGAAAAAAATTATGAGCTCTTTCATGAAGCATATAGCTTTATTTTACTTGGGATGAGAAATTAAGATGCCCTGACTGACAGCATGTGGTTTCTATTTCTGTTTATAAGCAGCCTTACAATAGTAGGTCAAAAGGATTAGAGGAAGGTCAGAGTTACTGTTTCTAGAGGAAACCAGCAATTGTAGATTCCCTTCAACGTTCTTGCTTTCCGAAGAAAGTAGAAATCTTATATGACGGGGTTTTTCAAACAGCTGCTCTTTTCCTTTATCCTTTTTTTTTTCTTTATTAATTGAAGTAAAAGAAAGAGTTGTAGATTTATTTACCTCTATTTTTTCCCTTACATCCATTATTCAATAAATATTATATAGAGTGGAAAAAGAGTTCATTTGTTGTCTGATATAGGCCCTAATTTATTTATTTTTTCTTGTAACTGCAAAGAAACAACCATATCAGTACAACCAATATACTATTTAAGACAAAAAATACACGGAGGAGCTGCAATATCTCTGAGCAACAGCACAGTCAAATACTGTAAAAGAGGAAAATATTCTCTGCAGTTCACTCTTTTAATTTTCCCTTCTCTCACAACTGCCTGATCTGGCTGTTCAGCAGCATAATGGGGGGAGGGGTAGAGGGGGATGGGTGAGGAAATCCACTCAATTTACATCATTACATCAGTTTATCGATTTATTAACAACTTGTAAAGAGCTACCAGAACTATACATTCAGGATCAATACCCACAACAAAGCAAGTGAATCTGTACACCGGGCACTTACAAAATGTTGATGTGCACTCACAAACAAGCAGAATTCCTGCTACTTTTCAAACTGACTCCTTTTTCTAAAGTTTCCCTACCATTTCCTGGTTACTGTTTCATCCCAGTGAGGGTTTTCTCCCTCTTTAGGGTGATGAGAGTTTGGCACGACATGCACATTGAGCTTACACCTCCCTACCTTACTGTTATCCAGGCTGTTCTGGAAAAGGTGGGCTGTGTATTCACACCCCTTTTTAGCCATCCCATTCATCCCACTCCTGAAAGCGTGTTGGGGTGGAGAAACTGCATCCTGTATGCCATACTGCAACATACACACAGCAAATTGGGCATACCTGAACTTTTCTGAATTGCGCAGTGTAAGCCTCACTCTGGTAGGACCTATTTCTCCTTCCACAAGAAAAGAGCTGCAATGCTCCAGCTGCTTTCAATGGTTGAAAAATCATGCTCCCTTGAGTGAGAAGATAAGCTGAGAGGTTTTTTAATTAAAACTTGCTCTTCCTCATCTTTATCCCAGAAGTCTCTTTCGTGTTAAAAGCCAACCTTTTGATCATTCTGACACTCCAGGTATGTCTTGCAGACTACCCGTTTGCTCTTTTATAAGGAAACTAGATTGCAAGTACATAGTGTAAAACAGGACCTGTATGTCACCAGGCACATTCTCACTTAATCATATGAACACATCTGTAGCAAACCAGCCTGCAAAATGACAGTATTACTCTGCTGAGTGAAGCAGTATTTCCCTAAAAAATGCATGCAGCACACTTCATATTCATGCAGCCAAAAACCAACTACAGCGGTGCGCTGTATGCAGGTTGTCTTTGTAGGGCTGAAGCTATAGTTGCCCTCTGCGATGTCAACAGTGAAGATGCTGATGCAGCTCAACCATGGGGATGTCACCATAAAGGGAAGGCAGGGACATAGCACACACCTCCCAGATACACTTGCTATTGAGGTGGCAAGTCTGCAACTCCCCTGCCTCTGACTTACAGGCAGATTAGGTGAGTCTCTTGGAATGAGAACGGAGGAGAGACACGAAGATGATTAGTAGGCTAAAGCACCTCTCCTATGAAGATAGGCTGAGACAGTTAGGGCTGTTCAGCTTGGAGAAGAGACAAACTCCTCATAGCAACATTTCAGTACCTAAAGGGGCCCTACAGGAAAGATGGGAAAGGACTTTTTTGCAGGGAGTGCAGTGATAGGACAGGGTATAACTGTTTTAAACTGAAAGAGGGTAGATTTATATTAGATACTAGGAAGAAAATCTTTACTGTGATAATAAAATACTGAGATCAGTTGCCTAGAGAAGTTGTAGTTGCCCCATTGCAGTTGAATGCAGCTTTGAGAAACATGGTCCAGTAGAAGGTATTGCTGCCCATGGCAGGGAGATTGGAACTAGAGGATCTTTGAGGTCCCTTCCAACCCAAATAATTCTGTGATACTATGATACCAAGAATTCCCTCATGCTGGACTGGTGAGCTTACATTTCAGTGCTGCGCCACCTCCAAGGGCTTCTGATGCTGATGAGGGGCTTGGCACTATCCCCCACCCACCAGAGCAACTGTACTCATAAACCTGTTTATAAACATAGCCTCCCATTTCCAGCACACGCCAAAGTAGCAGATACATGTCCTCTAGTTCTTGGCCCTGTGAAGATTTTACCCTGGAAGTGCAGATTTGCAGAAAGAAAGGATAAATGCGGTCAGGGAAATTAGAGGGAAAATAAAAGTAGAAATGAACTCTTAAATGGATGATGTACTAGTACAAAACAGCTAAAGAATCAGGTCTTGTCTAGACACTTCAGTGAAGTTACTCAAGACATCATTTTTGCTCCAAAAAGTTAGGAATCCGATTGACCAAAGCTAACACAAAACTGCTTCCAAATAACAACTAACCAGGAGAAGTAGGTCAAAAATGGTGCTCACAGATAAACCCAGTCCTGAACCTATCACAAAGCTATACTTTCAAAGGCAGCTTGGAAAGCATCTGGGTGCTGTGATCCTTAGTGAAAGTTTTCACAGAACTGCAACACTCTTTGTGCGGATCCCATGGATGCGTTTTACCATGCTTGCAGCTGTATCAACAAAACCAACCAAACAAAATGAGTAAAAGTCTTGAGAAGATCTAAAACCTCACCATTGCCTCTAATGGCAATGTATTATATAATCTGGCTAAGTATGTTTTTATATGAAGAAGCAAAACACGTAACCTAAAAGAACCCAACTGAAGCTTAGATGAAGAAGGTCTGGACAACCAAGAAACCCACTAAGTTATTGTGAACTGAGCTGGTTTTGTTTGCCTTTTCCTCAGGCTGTGTTTATACTGTGGGATTTTTGGACGTAAGGTATTAAGGCACTAGGAGAGATAATTCTTACTGTTTTTCTCCCTCTTCCATTTTTATCACGTTTTGTTTAGATGAGGTTTTGTTTAGATCAGTTGGTTTTTTAATTATTATTTTTACCACAATCTTGTTTATGCTGCAATTTTTACCATTTTGTCCTGAACTCATTTGATTACTCATCATAATTTTACAACTTTCATTTGTAGAAAGAAATTATCTTTTGATCTTCTGCTGTTTTCCCGTATGTTTAAAGATTTCAAAACTAATTAAGATGATTAACTAAAAAAGACTAATTGCATTCATAAATGAGATGTGTGGCTTCTGATTAGCAGGTGGCTCTTCTCTGTTTTGGATACATAAAAGCAGATGGAAATGTGGCAGACTTAGTTATATTTAATCGGCCCACTTCCTTCCAGGCTGCTCCACTTTCCAGTTAACATTGCTATAATGACAAGGAAGCCTATGAAAGCTTCAGATTCCATATTCTTTTTTTTTTTCTTTTTTTTTCTTTTTATTTTCCCCATTGCCATTTCTCTTTTTTTTTTTTTTGAAACTCCAACCATTCTTAACTGAGTTTCCAAACTATTTTTTCTAAATATTTTCTGTCTTCTATTCACATGTTTCAAGATACCTGGAAGGGCAGAAGGAGAAAACATACTCAATAATAAGAATTCTGCTTCTGATTTTGGTGTGCAATGAATGTTATAAATATTCCTTAGTGATGGTTTTCAAAGAAAAGATCTCTAAAAAGGTTCCTGTGGTTCTCAGATTCTTTTTTTTTTTTTTGCTATATTTCAATGTAAAAGTAGACATGCAACACTCTTTTTCCTATGTTCAGGTGGTTTTTTTTTCTGAGTATTACCAGAAAAGTTACTCTGAATCAGATTTTTCACTGCAGCATATTCTCCTTTTATTCAGGCTTCTCTTTAACTCTTATTTTTTTTAACCTCTGTTTTTCTATTTAATTTTTTTACTCATTATTTAACCTTTTCTATGCTAACACTTTTGCTACAGTATCTGCAACTTAATGCTTCTCTAAACCTTGTCATTTCCTCATTTAAACAATTTTCTTGTTGACATACCAAACAAAACTTATCCCACTTCAGTCAACATCTGCACATCTGATTTGTTTTGTAGTAGTACACATTTGTGAAAAACCACATTTGTTTTGTAGTAACAGACACCAACAAGTCGATTGCCTTTTCATTTCCATATGCATAGAACCAGAGAAGAAAGAAAACAGTCAGATATATTTTGCAAGTTTCACATGTTCAAAGTGTTGAAAAAAACTAGATCATCTTTTCCCATCTGTAGTTGTATAGTGATAGTATCCCTTATAATTAACTGTGTGAGTATCCCTTATAATTAACTGTGTGTAACTTATTTTTCAGTTGTTATCATCAGTGTCTTCTTTCTTACTATTAGGCATCTGTATGCTGAGTGCATAGCTCAATAGGAACTTGCTTGCATGTCTACATACAGCTTTTTCCAGTGTTTCAGAATTACTTTTTAAAAAGTGCAATTAATTGTTAACCAAATGTATTGAGGATAATGTATAAAAAAAAATATTTCTTTGGGGCACTGCCAATCTGTAACAATTTTGCCATTGTACAAATCAGAATAACCAAAAATAATGGTACAGCCACATGACAGTATGGGAAATAGCTAATTCGTAGAGGCCTGAGGAATGTCTGTAACTTTTCAATTTTATATCTAGAATATATACACTACTTAGAAATACATGAAAACAATTTAATAGTTTGTGTCTGGAACCAGGCTGCTTTTCAGAGGTTACTTTTTATAACAGAAGTTCAACATAAATCAGAAGTGGACCACTCTAAGCTATAGTGCTAACTGTGTTTTCTAGACACTTTTATCAGAATAACTCTACAAAAGCTTATTTGGGATTTATGCAAGTAAATTTTGGTTGTATGAGCCAAAATGACTTATTTGCCACAGACTTTTCAGTAATGCAGCACTTTTGATAAGTGGAGATATTCCAGAGTAAGTGAAAGGATGGGAGAAAATAATAAAATAAAAAATTCAGACCATAGAAATTCAATTATATTGAAGCAAACCTTAAGGTTGTTCCATACCAAATTCTTATGCTTAGTCTTTTTTTCAATATATCCAGTCACACGCTTCTTATGTAAAAATGGAAGAATTTAGCATAATTTTTGAGATGTCTAGCAGCTTCATTTGTGTTCTCAGAGGTAACCAAATACCGGTCAGACGATAATACATGCAGGATGGGACACAGTATCTGTTGCTTAAAGTAATAATGAAAGTGCAAAAAAACCAAACCAATGTACATAACAGGTGGTGATGGTGCAGATTTCCACCTGCATTCAATAGCAAGGAGGGTTACCCTCCCTAACACTCATTTCTTTTTATCTCAGTTCTTCTCTATTCAGACATATGCACTAAACAATAGAACTGAAATGCAAAGTTGTGTAGCTTTTAAGATAGCAGTAATGAGAAAGTGTGCTAAGTCCCAATCACAAATGAAAAGGACTACGCTGGCGTTCAAAATAGGAAAGTGTGGTACCAGGGGATTTTCTGAATTAAAGGCTTTTGTTATATCCAGTATGTTATTGTGAATAATAGCATCCCAGAAATCTAAAGCAAATCCAGATCTTCTTGTCTTTAACTCTTTTTTAAGATATTTGTCTTCAGCAAAGATTTTAGATGCATAAGGACTCAAGGATCTTGCAAAGAGTTCATAAGTACAGCTACATACAGATATTTATTTGTTGTTCAAAAAATAAAATCTGGAAGGTATCTTTGCCAGTAAATTTGAGTAAGTGCTATTCATACCGATGCTATTGAATACTAGCGTCCTCCATCATCTGTTTAAAATGCTGTTATAAGGAACCATATGACTCAGGGAATTGGTAATGGGATATAGAGCCTTTCACCCCTAGGTCAATAGTTATAATCTGAAACAGACGGAGGGAGCCCAGAAGTCAATGCCATGTAATTCCCATCTACCAACTTCAGTAAAATTAGTCTGTGGCCTCCAGACAATTTCTATAGAAGAAATACTGTAACCACAATAGGCAGGAGAAAAATCACTGGCACTGGTATCTGGCACTGACAAGAACAGGAAATCCAAGAAATTGTCTAGGGGAATATGTGGTCCTTCTAGAATAAGTAAGTGGAAGTGTTTCAGTAAAGAAGATAGGGGAAAACGGCTAGCAGAAGCTTTTCATCTTTTTGTTGAACTGGCAACTCTCACGGGCTTGAACCCACTGGAAGTTTTAAGTGTTCACTGCTCATAATAAATATCAGACAATAGAGGTTGTGCGTCTCATAAGTATTGAGCAAAATCCGCAGCCTGTACCCATCAATACACTCTAAATATATCACCTCAGTAACAATGTGCAATCTTCAGCTGCTCCGACATAGCTGGTCAAACCTGTGGAGAGTCGTGTATCACCATCACAGGAAGAGGCATTTAGGCTTGTTTACAGATCTACAAACAGCCTTTGATTGGCAACTGCCAGCATGGTTAAGTTTCCAGTGATTTACTCTGTGTTCTGATCTGCACTGTTAACTGTGCAGCCTCAACCTGTTGCACCATAACTCCAATCTCAACATAACAAACTATACTGGACATTCCCTGGCAAAGCTTAAGTTGCAAAATACCCGGTACCGCTGCTACTGCAGCAATAGGCTCCCCACTATGGAGAGGATAACAATGGATTAAAAAAAAACCAACATAGGAAAGAAAAAAGCACAGTTTGGTCATTCTGCATTAAGCTGAAATATGGATAACCTCAGCATTGCCAAGTACATCAACAAATGAAAGAAGAGATACCAGGGTTACCTTTAGCTGGGATGAATGATACCAACATGCAGCAACCTGTAGATATGCTGTAGAGGTGACACATGACTTCTCATCTTGATCCCTTCTACCACATGCAACACATATAATCAGGGTCAGGAGGCTTGAATAGCAGCAACATGAAGCTGTGTAACAATGCTACTTTCCACACACACTTTGGATCCTTTCTGGAAAGAGGACCTGGACTAGTTTATTCTACTGTTAACCACGAAACTCAAAGAAAAAGTGTCCCTGTTAACATGCTGAGCCCTGTTAATCTTTAGGCGTAATGACATTCACAAATCTATAAAACTGAAAATAAAAAATATCTAAGTATGTCAGGACATCATGGACAATGTACTAATCACCAGAACAAACATCAGACTATCAGACACTTCCCTTCAATCACATGGGTGGACTTTTATTATTACAGTTACACAGTGGGGTTTAGTTTGCATATAGTTGTTCTCCTAAGAAGCCTAAAGTTCGGCATCTTTACAACTTATAAAAGTTTAGATGATCAGATATATGTCAAATCAGGAAGCATTAATGTTTAAAAAAAATTATTTTTCCTTGCACAAAATTGGCTTTTGTTACCTAGATTACCGAAAGACAGAGCTCAGCTCCTAGTTTACAAATAAGTTGTATTGGTCCTCTCTACTATCAACAACAGTTTTATCTGAAACATAAAAATAGCCAGCAACTGGAGGAACCATTGTTAACCTTTCTGTTCATTTCTTTTGGCGATGAAAAGTACATTTGTCTACTATCAATTATTTTTCCTAGTTTATACTAATCCACACAAAGACTAGCAGATCCTGTACCCAGAAATAGTTTTCACCAGAACAGTGCAAGAATTGGACTTTTTGTTTGACCAGTGTTTGTTTTTTTTTCTTAAATTCCCTTTAAAAGCAAAATTGAGTTAAAGAGAACAATATAATTCAAAAATCAAACCCAACAAAATAACTCTAACACTCTCTGGGTGGGTTTTTTGTCTCCACTCCTACCCTCCATTTTGGAGCAGAGAGAGGTGGGAAGAGATAAGGAGAAAAATAAATTCTTTGAATCTGACATGATATCAGCTGGTTTCAGTCAAGTGAAGAGGCATTTGTCTTTCTCTTTACTCTGTCTTGCTTTTATTAAACGCAGGTAGATTTACAATGCCAAAGTCAGGATTTTGGCCACCAGTTTTTAATGAGAACTGAGCGTTCAAATCTTCTTTGAACAGCTTTCAAAACAGCAACCCTAACTTTTTCATTACACCTTTTGAGTAATATAGAGGTGGTCCTAGATCTCAGTGTGTACAGCCATGAGGGCATTTCCAGGGTGTTGCAGCCATGGGATATATATGGGGAGAGTGGTAAAGGGCAGATTTGGGGCTCTTCCTGAGCCCCCCTGCTCTGACAGATGGCCCCTAACCTACGGGCACCTCGCAGCCCCCCATCCCCTCCCACCACCCCTCATAGAAATCCCCCATCGCCAGGAGGAATTAGCAGATACCCACACTGTCAGCAAGCTCTTGATAGCCACATTACAGCTAGGAAAAAACAAACGCACACACACAACCACCTCCAAAACTCTCCCTTCAGCCCTGCATCTCAGTTCTAAACCCAGCAAATGCTTCTGACTGCCCAGGGTGTTAACTCAGGTCATCCCTCTGCCCCCACTCTCTCCTCCTGGGTTTCTAAATCTGACTTTGCTGGCAGGATCCTACCAGGAGGCAAGCTGAGTTTCCCCCATCAGGACAACTACTTCTTCAGCCTGTTACCCTATTCCCTGGCCTGTGACAAAGTAGAGAAAGGAGCAGGAGCAGAACAGCTCTGCCCCACCACCAATGCATTCTTTCTGACCTGAGGTTCATCATTCTCAGATATCAGCATGAATCTATTTCCCACATGCATTTGGCTAAAACAAATTACTAGGTATTTGTTTGTGGGTTTTGTTTTTGTGTATTTTTTTTAAGCAGTCCCTTTTGATATCCACAATCTCCGTGGAAATAATTAATGGCATTCTGTATAACATTATGAGGCTGTAGAGCAGAGCTGGCTGAACTCACCGCAAAGGGCGCTAGATTAAATGCAGGTAACAGTTATGAATCGTTACTTGTAATTTACTGGCTGCAGTGGGGAAAAGACAGAGGGCATGGTGTGGTTTTCACAGCATGAATTAGAGTCCTCTGGTGAAATGAGGGTGCTTTGTGCTGATTAAATTATAAGAAATGTGCACCTGGGCCACATAAAGACCTGACGTTCTCTCCCTGTAGTTTGACTGATAATATAAATGATGTACATCATAATTTCTGCATCATCTGAAAGTTTAATACATGTAATTGTGAACTGCTTTTCTCCCTTGAAATTGCAAACACAGCAAAATTGCAGGCTTGGTGCTACTGATGAGTCATTGTTGGCCTGCTCTATCTGTATTACAATGGCCATACATAAAAAGAACTATGACACTCCAGTTTACCATCATTATCTGTTTCCCTTTGAGTTTCCGCAGCTGAACAGTTTAGAAGGAGCCTGGGTCAAGTAGCTGGGGAGGAGTTGTTGAACTGGTAGCTTTTAACAGAGATGAGTTTGGTATGATCTCAGCTACTTAAAATGTACGGTGTTTAGCATGATAGCTAAGGGAAAAGGCATTTACAATAGTACAATAAGTACACAATTTACATGCAAAAGATCAAATATTAATAGATAAATGCAGAAAAATGAGCATGATAAATAACAAAGCATCTTTTTCCTCTAGCTATCCCTGTGGAATTTTAATATGAAATATGGAAGGGAATTTAGCCAATTTTGCTAAAATGGCATCTGTATAAACATCCACCAAAAAAACCCCATCACTTTAATAGTTGAAACACTCCATTGTCAATGATTTCTTCTTTAATCTTGTTTTTATCACAACTCTAGAAGCCTGGCACATATATATAGACACACTATTCTTTTCAGATGCTTTGAATCTGAAAAATTGTGTTGAATTTAAAAAACAAATGTTCTAAATTGGAGATTAAGAGCATCTCTTCACTTATTAAAAATTCAAAAGTTAGCAAAAAGAGTGTATTTTTTTCTTTAGGAATAAAATAGGGGAAGCTGAGGAGAAAAATCCATATTTACGAGATCAAAGAGAGTAATATTCATCTTTGTGAACATTACAAAGAAAGAAATATTGGGAAAAAAGGTCTATGAAAGGATAACCAGCAGTGCATAAGATATACTTACCTAAGTAGGCACTCCTGAGGAACGGTTTGTTTGGTCCAATGCTCACTTTTGTTATCACGTATCCACTTCCTCTATCATCTCAGGATTTTAAAGAACATGTAGACAGAAAAGTGCTTTATTAATGTTGACTCTTTCTTTTGGAGATCACAGTGTGTTTCTGTATTTTCCACAGAAATAAAAATCAATTGAATATGATGGCATTACTCTTGAATTGCAATTCAGTCAAACGATGCCTATCCTTAAAAAAATAGCTTTGAAGAGTTATTGAAAATAGTGATAGAAAACAGCTTGGCCAAAAAGAAACTTGAGACAGCTCCTTCATAGCTGCTTACCAAACCAACTGCTCCTCCAGGCCAGATCACAGTAGACCACAGCCTTCATTAACTGTAGGATCAATCTTGATGAGTACTGTATAATCTTGAAGAGGACGAACTCTTTCAGTTAAGCTCATACGCTCTCTTCTAATCATAAAAAACACACGTTCTTCTAAATCCAAGACTTGTGGTAAGCATCACACAGCATCACTGTGATATATAGCAAGAATTGATTAGGTAGATAGAGAACATACACAGTGATTAGTATAGGGGTTATGACAAGTTGTTCAGCATTGAAATGTTACCTTCTGCCTGGGGATAGATTTGGTATCCCTATTGCAGACAGTCTTATAATAGATAGTAGTAAAATGCATAACAGGTGTATCATAATATTATCTTGTATGAGAATGAACAACTGGTGCTATTGGCTTCACCAAAAATAACCCCAAAAAACAACAAAACCAACCAAACAAAAAAAACACACACGCACACACAAAAACAAAAACAAGAGAAAGCATACACAGATTATGTTTCCCATTCTACTGATGTAATAGTAAAACCTCTTACTTTGAAATTATTTCAACATAACTTCATCTTACTAAGAAAAGGAATCCAACATATTTCAGCTGGCACAAGGGTTTACTGTCATTTCTTCTCTGAAAACAAGTTAAAAGCCATTGTTTCCTCCATAAGACTAAGTAAAAATAAGGGAATATGAAAACCTGCATGAGTTGGATTTAAGGTACTACCAATAGCAGCTCTTTTGGTATAAACTGTAAGCAATCATCATTTGATTGATCACTGACTGATACAAAGGGAGCAGTTCAGTTTAGAATAAGCAGAGTTCTGGCTCATGGAAATCCCCAAACAAGCATTCTGACTCTAGTTTCTTCAGACTACAGAACCAGAGAGAAAACATACTGGTTTCGATCCTGACTGCTTTTTTTTTTTTTTTTTTTTTTTTCCCTTCTTAACTAGTTAGCGAAGTATAATAAATTACAGTTTCTGTGTAAGAGTTTGTTAAATATTAAAATTATTTCAGGTGGAGGACACTTAGAATTAAGGAACTGGGGCCTTGCAATAGATGGTTGTGCCAGCTCAACCACTCTCTGTGCATAAGATAACATTGTTCTTCTAAACTTAGAAAAAAAGTCTTACACAGACCTTATTTCTCATTGCTTTTTAGGCTAGTAATAAAGGTAAGGCAAGCTGGAGAAACCAAGGAGACAGAGTAAAGGGCTATATCAAAGCCTGACCAATTTTCCACAAGCTGGAAGTTTCCCAAATACATGAGGGATGATGGTATCAGTGACTTGATTTCACGGAGCTTGCCAGGACTCATTCGTCCTGTGCCAGAAATCTGCCACAAGAGTGAGTATGCTTACCCTGCCACTTGGAAAAGAAAAATTTTCAGTCTTCCCTGACAGTGACACCAGTCTCAATAAAAACATTAAACTCTAGCTAGAGCTTTAACATATATATTTATTTGAGGTTATGAGAGATAATCAGAAAAAATAAGCCAAAGAGAATGTAAGTATGTAGAAAGTGCCAGAACAAGGCTGTTGGAACTTGGCTGGTCTTGAGAAGAAATCACGCAGTGGACACAAAGACCATTGAGCCATAACCAAATTAAGCAGAAGGACAGAACTGCTTATTAATTAAGCAATGCTCTGCCTCCCTCACTTGCAGTACACAGTATCTCACTACAGTCTTACTGGGGCTATTATGAGAGAAAATTACTGCTCTACATGAGTAAACATGGAAAAGTTTGGGTCTAAGCTTTGAAGTGATTTGGTGGTTTTTTTAATGTTTTAATGTGTTTTAAATTGTTTTTATTATTATGCATAGCTACATTATAGGGACAATTCTGTAAGAAGAAGCTGAGCTGAGCTCTCTGTTGAAAGGTCAAGGCTTGTAAGTGTTACTAATTAGGGACATGGGCACAGAATGAATTATGTTTCCTTAGATAAGGAAAAAGAAAGAGACCTAGCTCTTGATTAACATTACGTGAAATCACTTCTGCTGCTCCACGGCAGAGTTTAAAAATATCATGAAAGAGATGCCCTGGTTCCTAAGCTGCATTCTGCCCTACCTCATAGCTGCAGAATCACAGAAAAGGTAGATGTATACCAGGCTACTTCAAATTTCAGAAGAAAGCTTATCAAAAAGGTTTCGTCAACCTCGCAAGAAGAGAGGCTAACATGAGATTTCTCTGTCAAAATCCAGCTCAATGAATCAGCGTCGGTGCGGAGGAGGATGTGATGAGAGCACAGAGGGTACAGAGACAGCAGGAGGTGATATACAAAAGCTGAAAAGTCTATTTTGTGAGGTCAGGGAGGTGACAGTTGGGACCACTGTATGAGAATCATCTTTTCAGGTTGCAATTCTCATCAGGGTGAAGGATGCTCTTTTCTAAAGAAAAAAACTTGCAACTATTACATGGCAGAGCTGGTACGCAACTGTAACTGGAAATGAGAACAAAAATTCACCGCTGCTAGCACTAACCTTTCCTTACGATATCAAATATTGGTATGAAGCTTTGGAACTTAGTCTATGTTTCATCTGATGGCCATAGACACAGTCTCGTTAGACAAATGACCAATGCCTAGTACAGGTTATATTTGGTATAGGCTGATGTCTTCCTCTCATATCACTTTCAAGAAGATCAGCTGCTAACGAAGAAGAAACTTATTAAAAGGCAACTATGAAGAAGAACTATATTACAGAATAACAATCGTTTTCTTTCAAATCAAAAGTTTTGCGTGTAGGTTGAGACTCACCTCTGAGACAAACACCCAGATCTGAATTCCTGTTATTAAGGCAATAGAGACTATGACAATTTACAGAGGTACATGCAGAGGTCACATCCCTGACAGCTCTAGATTGCTTTGTCCAAATTAATAACAACTCTGAATAAAAGGCATCTAGTCCAGCTGTACAGTCTCACACTTAACTTTTCCATTAGTGTCACCAGCCTCCCAGGGGTCTCTTCTCGTACTTCATATGTTTATGGACAAGACATAAATGACCCTATATGCATCAGCTGAGCTCAGTGAGCATCTCTCTCTCTCCCCCTCTGATACTTATCAAAATTATTCACTGTGATTACACTATGGTCATGTCAGAAATACAGCCATACCTTGAAAAGCTAAATAAAATGCCTGGTAACTAATCTTGGAAGCCTTATTCACCCAAGCAGACTCGGTGTGAAATAGAGGTACTGCAGTTGATGAGGCTACTGCACCTGCATGTTTAAGTGCCCCAAGTGCCTCTTGCAGACAGATCCCTACCGTTTTCCTCTTAGCTTTTCCTTTTTGCTGCCCAGCATGCAGTTAGTTTATGAGAAATAGGGGGTGTGCATGGTGAAGTCATATACAGAGTGTGTGAAATAACAAAACTCTTATCTGCACTCAAGTCACAGAGAGGCATCACTCCTGTCATAGAGCTCTGGATTCAGCGCTGAGCTCTACCTCGGGGATTCTTACTTAACCTGGGATGGGGTCACCTGACTGCCTGGGGAACACAGGTAGGGCTGGAATAGAAATCAGCATCACCTCTGAGAATATCCGCTAATGTTTTAGTCGGATTTATTTTGCCACTGTGACTTCAAAAATCAAATAATCAACAAACAAAAACAAAGGTTTTCAAATGGATGCTTCCCCGTTATATCAAAACGCTCATTCTGGAGTTGTCCTTAGGTTCTTAAAATTTGCAATAAGGAGTTTAAGGCAGGCAACTGGGAAAATCACGCTTTTCAGGTACATGCATTTGCTGTCCATAAACGCTGAGTGACTTGTCAGAACCAGAAACCGAGGAGAATCTGAGCTTGGCTGCTTCTAATCACAATTTTGCTGAGGGACATGAGTTACTCTTCAAACTGCAGTCTACTCATCTGGTTACCAGCTTGTCTGCAGCATCAATTGTTAACTGCATCATGTTGCTTGATGGGTTTATGATGTGAACAAACATGTATTAAAGAGTAAAACATGCCTATCGAAACTAATTTCCAGTGTGACCTATGCCAGGATTAAACAGAGGTCTTCAAAGGTGAAAGGAGGGTGTATCAATCAACTGCGCCTTGTAACTACCCCGTCAGCCATACAACATGTATCAAATAAAATTAAGTGCTAAATCAACTTAGCTTATACACACAAAGTAATTAAATACTATTTATTGATTTGCATTTCATTGAAAGGGAGAAAAAAATCTAGTTTGGTGTGGAAGTTTCAATATGTTGTTCTCATATAGGCATATCATATCTCATATAGCTTGAGATGCAACTTACATGAAAATAAAACCTTGTAAATATTAGGCTTGCTTTCTTTTTTTTATCTTTTCAATATAATAAAGCATGCATTTAGTTGGGTATATGAAGTAGATTCTGAAATGATCCTCTCTGGACACTTATTTCAGATTTTAGAGCGCCTACTCATTTTAAATTATAGTGCTTGTAAGAGACATAAACTAAATTGAAATAAAAGACAAAATCCACTTAAAATTAAAAGCATCCATGTTAACACATGCGCTGTCAGAATACCTGTCTGCACTGAAGGAGACATCTCATGCAGAAAAAGCCCCAGTGGAAAAACCTCGTTGAATGGCTTAACTAAGAGTTAAAATAGCTTTAAAAGAATCACTGAAGATATAGCGAAATTTAGCATTATTAAAATTCTGTTTAATTATAAGAAGAAAAGCTCAGGAAAAAAAAATCATAAATAACAGTCATTTGTAAGATAATGGTCTGTTCTCGATTATAACACTAACTGTTTGTTAATAGCATTATGCAAATAGGCCTAGCTGATCTATTGAAAATTCAGCAATAGCAGGAAAATTCCAGGAAGAAGCGAACTCTCAGCTCCAAACTCACAAAACTTTTTATGTCACACTCCACATTACATTTAGCAATGACATCAAGTGCTGCAAAATTTTATGGAAAATTCTCCCCTTGCTCAAAAGAATTAAAATGAAAAAAAAGCACCAGCAAAATATCTGAGGCAATAAGAAAAATTAGGATCAGTTTATAAAGATTAAACCTTAAGAATTCCTTACTCATTTAAATAAATTTACGTGGGTCAGTAAGACAACTCAGGTGGCTAAGAAATGCAGTGCTCTACCCCTGATACTTAGAGATATATGACTACTTAGAAAGAAAAACTAGAAACTGATTGAGAAAAACAAGGAAAATAGAATTATTACAAGCAGATCCCATTAGGTAAAATTATATATATGGAGAAAATAACATTCTATATATAAGAAATATTCTCAATACTAGCATATTTTCAAAAAGGCTCAAATCTAGTTTGTATGAGCATTGTGAAGAGCACTGTCTTAAATCTATTATGTCTGGAGATGAAGTGTACGATGAGCATCCTTTTTTATCGTTTTGTTCCACTGTTTTATTCTACCCTTTCCCTCTATTTTCCCCGTATAATGTGTCTGATGCTGGTCTTGCTGGTGAAAGGAGCTATTATTCCACGGCTGTAATGTCTGGAAGAACTATCCTTGTTAAGTATAAACATTTTTTTTGAGAAACCAAATACTTATCACTAAATTGCAGTTCCTAATATTTTTTCCACCGTTTAGGATTAGTTCAAGAATAATGAAAACTTTCACACAATCAGGATAGCTCACTGTTTGTCTGGACTTTAGCAATTTAATATTCTTCTTCCCCCCCCCCCCCCTAAAATTTATAACACATTGATTAGGCACAGTTTTGCTCAGTGTGTTTTAGATTCATGGCTCATGCAACAATTCTGCAGAAGCTGTACACATACCTTGAAGCCTAGAAACACAGTCAAGTCTCTGACTTCAATGCAAATGAAGCATGGTTTTGGACGGGTACTGTATAAAATAGGTTATCATTGTGAATACTCACAATTATGAATTCAAAACTCACTTCCCATTTTTGTCCCACAGAATTAGCATAACATTTATTGCTCCAGTGAATATTCCCTTTTATATTCTTGTGGAGAATATTCATGGAAATTAAATGGAAGTGAGGTACAATCAGCTTCATTAAAAATTCAAATGAATGTTTTCCATTTCTGGCAGTATTCCTCACACATCATTACAAAAACCAAAGAGCTATTCCATGAGAAATGTAAGTATAAACAAACAAACAAAAAAATGCCCCTTGACTTTCCCTCCCTATGACCTGCCATTGAAATCGTCCCCTCCTGCTTCCCATGCTCACCACAACCCCCACCCAGATCTCTCAAAGGAAGGTACTCTGATGAGGGACAGAGGTGCCACCGGCTGGTGACACACTCTATGGAGTAGTACCCATGTACAGTAACCACATCCCTCTGGGACTGGCTGGTCACAAAAGATTTGGTTGATGTTGGCCAGCACATTCATCAGCTTTCAGAAGCAGAAAAAAAAGGTGCAGGCTGACACGGTGATTGCATAAAATAGGCCAATAGCAAAAAAAGATCCACAACCCACTCCTCCATTATTCATTTCTTTCTCCTCTGTCAGATGCATGTCATGTTCAACAGGCAAGTGCCTTATAGTGACTTAATTTTATGATGGAGTGGTATTTTCCAAAAGGAGAAAAAAAGAGAGAACTTTTTAAAGCAAATGTGCATCCTTTCACTGGGTACTGTCCTGCATTCTGAAGATAACTAAATGCAGAATCTGTGTTGCAGCAGGGGGCTGCTACCAACACCAGCAACCAAGGAGGTTCCCATGGGGATCTAGGGAGATGCAACCTGGGTCCACTGGCACAAGGTGCACGTATGGGGCAACACCTGATCCTTGACACCTCATTTATGGTTTTAGGGAATGTGGGTGGGGAAGAAAGACCAGTTAGAGGGAAGACTAATTCTGAATTGTATCAAACAGTTTTTTCAAGATCAGAGACAAACCTGAAGCTTCACTTAAAAATTGTTCACCATTTCCACAGTGTATTCCTCTATTCTGTAATGCTGAGGAGTTTTTTTCTCCTACTGAAAAAGTCCAGTGTTTATTGGGTACAAGCACACCTAATAGTCCTGTAAAATCAATGCTGTCATTGCATCCACTTCGATATGATTAGGTCCCCCAAGACAATCTTGCATGAAGCCCTGAGGAGGTTGTAGTCAACTTTGCTAATGGGCACCAAAAAATACCCAAACAGACACATGAGCTTTTCAAAGTGTGTTTTTGTAATATATAAATTTATATAAATGTAAGATATAGGCATAAAGACTCTTACAGAGACATCCTCAGAAAAATGAGTTAAACCAATCCATTTTAAACTACACTTTGTCCCAGACAGACACTGTTATGAAGAACGGGTTGGAACAAAAAAACCCCAATTCACTATTTTAATATCACAAAGTTCAGTCCAGGGTTCATAAACTTGTGTACAAAAAATAAGAAGAATGGGTTTGACTTTTCTAGGAAAAGTCTTCATATTCTAGTTTCAGGGAATAATACGGACTTCCTCAGTGAATACATCAAAATACAAAGACATAACAGCCAATCCTACCTGACACATGCATGTATAAAAGTTGAAAATTAACTCGGTAATAAAAGACCAAAAAAAGGTGTTATTACAAAACCACATTTATTCCCCTGTAAAAACAAAACAAAACAAACAGAAGAAAAAACATAATAAGAAATAAAGAAAGATAGTTTCTACCCCTCTATAAAAAGTAATATATTTAAACTGGAATAGAATCTTTAACTGGCCTTGGATATATAGATGAGAAAATAATCTGTAATGAATTGTTACCACTTTCCACAAAAAAAAAAAAATAAAGAAAGAATATTTTAAAATATAAAACCCAATTCACCCAATACAAAATAGTGAAAAATGGGTTTCAGTCTGTTGAGCTCCTCCTAACACATAAAGAGGAAATATTGTAAAACACAGAAATATATTTTGTTAACTTAAAAATGGAAGAGCATAGCATTTACCACTACGGAAAATGTACAGCTTTAAGGGATTCTCATTTTAATTTTAGAGCCTTCATAACACTATGAGCCTGTATGTGGGTACATATATATCTAGAGAAAATCATAATATTCTAGCTTAGTAGTCAGTCATTGAAGCTTAAAATGACTAGAATCACTATAGTCAGTTCAAATACCTGAGTATTCTCTTACTTCATAACTGAGTTAGAAGTAGCTCTCTAAGATGAGTAACATGTCTGTAACAAGTGAGGTCTCCCAAGGGTCAGTACTGGGTCCAGTCCTGTTCAATATTTTCATCAATGACCTGGATGAAGGAATGGACTGTACCCTCAGCAAGTTTGCCAATGACACAAAATTGGAAAGGGTGGCTGACACACCAGAAGTCTCTGCCATCATCCAGTGAGACCTGGACAGGCTGAAGAGTTGGGATGAGAAGAATCTGATGAAATTCAGTGAGAACAAGCATAGGGTCCTGCACCTGGGGAGGAATAACCCCCTCTACCAGTACAGGCTGGGGGCTGACCTGCTGGAGAGCAGCTCTGAGGAAAAAAAAACCTGGAAGTCCTGTTGGACAACAGGATGACTATGAGTCAGCAATGTGCCCTGGTGGCCAAGAAGGCCAATAGCATCCTGGGGTGTGTCAAGAAGAGTGTGACCAGCAGGTTGAGGGAGGTTATCCTGCCCCTCTACTCTGCCCTGGTAAGGCAGCATCTGGATACTGTGTCCAGTTCTGGGTTCCCCAGTTCAAGGACAGGGAACTGCTGGAGGGGGTACAGCAGAGGACCACCAAAATGATTAGGGGCCTGGAGCATCTCTCTTATGAGGAAAGACTGAGGGATTTGGGTCGTTTTAGTTTGAGAAAAGAAGACTGAGGAGGGAACTGATCAACGCGTGTAAGTACTTAAAGGGTGGGTGTCAAGAAGGAAGGAGCCAGTCATTTTTTCAGTGGTGCCCAGTGAGAGGACAAGAGGAAATGTGCACAAACTTGTACATTAGAAGTTTCACCTAAACATGAGGAGGAACTTCCTCACTGTGAGGGTGGCAGAGCATGGGAACAGGCTGCCCAGAAACGTGGTGGAGTCTCAATCTCTGGAGATGTTCAAAACCTGCCTGGACAAGTTCCTGTGCAACTTGCTCTAGAAGGACCTGCTTTGGTCTAGATGATGTCCAGAGGTCCCTTTCAACCCCATAGCACTCTATGATTCTGTATACATAATGTAAGTAGACATAAGATTTTGGGCACAAAACACAATTTTCAAAATGGGGTGCTCAGATTTCAGAAGTCACTTGTATTAATGGGACATGAAAGAACTCGCTGTCTTGACATCTTTTACTTCATTGTCTACATAGGAATACTTATTTAAATTACAATTTTAATAACTGAACCCTTCGCTGTAAAGCTAGCAGTACAGAAATTGTGTTCAGGGAGTCTTAATTTTAAGGGAAGGAGATAGTCTCCCTTTAGCCTACTTCTCAGTTACTTCCATCTATACACTTAGAAAGGAAGAACGTCTGTTGAAAAACAGATTAAATTGCGCTAAAACACAGGAAAATGAAACCACCTCTAGAAGAGGGCTGTGCCCCTCTACCCTGCCATTGCAATGGCCAGGGAAGCCTGGTACCACAACCCAGTCTGCAGGAATTGCATACAAGAGCAGTGCCTGCCATCATCATGACTGAAATCCTCAGTGTGGCAATCAAACCGCACAGGGACTTAAGACTCTGCTGAGACTGTGTACAAGCTTCCTATCCCTCACACTTACCCCTCTTGCAATAACAAAAGCTACCCCCCCAAAAGTCACGTTTTGAGCAAGTAGAGTTTTTTGGTCTCTTGCAGATCTTGAGACTGATTTATGTCCATTCCCACAAATAAAGTATTTAATCACAACTCATCTTATCTGGATAATAAGTGGTTATATGTGCTGTAGGAGGAGACCTGCTGAAAATGCCCAGAATAATAAACCATCCCACCAAAGTCAATCCTGTCCCCTCATCTGCCCCCAGGGAGCCATTCTAAGAACAGGCTAAGTTTCAGTATAATAATGCAGCAGATATTCCAGCTTTTCTACAGAACTAGACAGATGTTGCTACTTCAATTTCATTGCTGTTTCGCAAGGTTTTCATAACACACACACACACACAAAATTAACAAATGTACCTATAAAAATATAAAAAAAGGCAACGTTAATAGATAACACTGTGAACCATACCACAGTGTGTGTCTGTTTATCCTCAAATAATATGAATACACAGATTTCTACCAACATATTCACTCCAGCAGAACAAGGAGCAGAAATGCAACGGACTAAATGGCAAAATAAGTGGCAGTGTAAAGCCAGCCAAGTGTTTTGCAATTTAAATGTTTTCCTACTTCTGCTACTTAAAAACTCTCACTGTCTTCAGACACCACTTTCCACAGGAACTATCCTTTCCACTATCTTTTCACATCAGCAATTTGCACATACCAAATGACTTTAAAACCTTGCCACCATAAATAGACTGAGCCAAATATTGAGGTCTGGGGAAGTGGCATGTTGGGTTTCCTGTACAAGGGACAGGAAAAAATTTGTGACGCCTTATCCTGGCTGACATCAAGTCAGCTCGGAAACAGATGGAAACCAATCCAGCAGTTCAGCCAGTTGTACACACTGCTTGCTGAACACTGACAGTCACCTCTCTTCTTGACCAGAGCAAGGGGACTTCATAGCTTGGGAATGGACACCTGCATGTTTCTTGGTGTAGAGCAGGAAGGAGCAGGCAGCTGCCAGTCTTCTCAACTAGCTCTGTGCCACCAGGATGTGGTCCATAGACAAGTCATCACCTCTGCCTTCAGTCCTACCTTTCACAACCTCAGATCACAACACAGATCCTCTTTAGTTACTTCTCCCTGCATACTTATTCCTGCTTAAAATATGAAACATGAGAAAACCTCACATGCCAATGCAGTTTTTACAAAACAGCTTGAGGAAGGCCACTACGTAAAACCACAGATAGACAACACAAGTCAATACATCATTTCAGATGTTCTTACTCAGGGCTGCTTGAAGTATCCAAAGGCAGCGAAATCAAAGAGATAGCTATCCCTTTTTCAGAAACAAAAAGGAGTGAAAATAGAAAGGCAATTAAGTCTTCCCCTAGAAGCAGCCCATTCACATTAAAAGGGTATACTTCAAAGGACGGCGAAGAGGCAGACAGTGTGTGTTTCAGAGAAGTTGAGTGAAGAACCTAGGACAGAGTGATAGGTCTCTTGTGCAGAAATAAGAAGAGTTAAGAACCAGAAAAAGAGTTAAAGCCAAAATTGTTCCCTAAACACAGCGTCCACCTAAGAGAAGAGCACTCAAAAATCATAGTACCAGTGAAGAACTCTCATCCTCCTTTTCTATTTGATTACTTTACAGAGCATTTGCTTTGGATCTCATAAAAATATTAACTGTGGAAAGAGAGGACAGCCTAACCAGGAGGTGTAACTGATGTCAGCCTAGAAATCAGGAAACAGATTACAAGTAAATAAAATTCATCAGTGTTTCAGGAGAGAGATTTCTTAAGACATCTCTCATGGTTCCAGGCAGACAACAAAGACCTTGTGTTGCGTTTCCACTCTACTATGTTTGTATCATCATTTCTGATAGCACCCATGGGCTGACATGGGAGGAGCTCCATATTTCTGAAGAAATTCCCCTTCCCCTAATGCTGTGCTCCATTCCTCTCCTCTATGAAGGCTCTCTCTGCTAGGCTTTTTTGTGCCTTATTTTCCTTGACAAGCCAGTCAGAAGCATAGTAGGGGTGTATGTGCTGGAGCTCTTTTGGCAATACCCACTCTCTCTTTGAAAGTTCTCAGGGCTTCTGTAGTGTCAGATCTACATAATAGACAAAAAGCAAACCTAGGCCCTTCAACCATATTGGCCAGCTCAATTTAAAAAGGAAAGTCCCTGGGATAAAAAAAAAAAAAAAAGCACACAATAAATACCCAGAAAAAAAAAAAGGCAAACAAAAGTTTCCCTTTGGCTTATTTTTCCACTGATTTCTATGTACTTGCACAAAGTGTGATTCCACTGAATTTCATGAGCCCAGTGGTCAGCTGCTGTGTAAGTCTCCTGGGAATATTTGGAAAGAGATGAGAAAATGTGCATAGAGCAACCAAATACCATGCAAAAGTCTCTAATTCTGGTAAGACTACTCTAGTAGCTGTCATTTTTATCTGTGTATGAAATGATCTCTGGTTTTCATGTGATATTAAGGAGATGGAGTACTTCTGGATCATATGGCACTGTCTACCATGCTGCTGTGTAGGTATTTTTATAATGAAATTATATTGAACCAAAAAGAAAAGCTCAATTTGAGCTAAATTTCACATAAAAAAAAAAAAAAGAAGAAATAAACCCAGAAAATACTGTCAAACACTTAAAGGGATTAAACAAAACTTGTATAACGCAGAACATGTATTTTTTGCTGTTATTGAGTACTTATACTCTAGGAATAATATGTCTTCTTTTAAACTTTATTCACAAGTTTTAAGTACAATAGTACTTTTGTTGCTTCTCTTTTTCAATTTGTCATATAATTTTTTTTTCCTATCATAAGACAATCTATTATGCCACACTAGGAAAATTCTCTAATAGTTTTATTTTTCTTTTAAGTAGGGATACTACTCAAAAGATCTCATGAAGCCTTAAAAGATGAACATTTTTCTTATTATTAACCAATTATGTAAAATTACATCATATTTCGGTTGCTCACAAAAAAAAATAAATCCTGTTCTCCTTTTCGTCAAATTCAACATTCTCTTAAAACAATGCTTGAAAATATTACTTAAAACCTTCAACCTTTTGTTCCATTTTCATAAGGATGGAGATAAAAATTCACACAAATGAAAGATATCTTAAGGTAAGAAGGCAACGACCAGAGAGCACATACTGATTGAAAGGCAGATGAATATCTAAAGGCTTTTGTCATAGTCTTATTCAATACTTTTATCCTCAGGCTTCTCTTCTAGAGATCCATAGTTGCAAAAAGTGATGGAATTAAAAGGATAGTTCCTACTCAGTGATTTTCCTGTGAAGTTCTTTATATAACCTAAAGACCCAGTTACTTCCCATCCTGAAACTGCACCTCCCCTTGCAAATGTGGGAAGAAATGCAAACTGCTGGAATGGAGTATCGCAAGTATTTCATTACAGTGCAACATAACTACTGCACTACACTAGAAGGAAACCTGATGAACTGCTAGTGCACCTGAAAACTAATAGTCTTCTTACAACTACTGATACTAGTAGGATCAGCTAATGTATTTTAACTCCAAGCATATTTTAAAGATTTTCTTTTTTAACTGAAAATTCAGAGAACTTTCAGGTTTATTCAGAGACTTATTGATGTATGACTTTTTTTTTTTTTTTTTTTACATTTTGCATCTAGCTTTCTTTCACTTTGGTTTTCCTTTCTGCTGCCAAATTGCATAAAAGGAATGATATCAAGTCACATTTTTTTCCTTTTTCTGAATTTTGTATGCTTTTTTCTGAAACTGATTTCTGAAATAATATCCTCCTCTATTTTGTATAAAGCAACCCATATAATCCATCATTTCCCAAAATAAGGGCCTGAGATTTCAGTTTCATAAAGGTGTGATTTAAAACATTGTTCCTTTTTCCAAAAACTTCAGCAGTCATTTTGTACTACATCAGTTCCTTAGGCCCCAGTAAGGCTGAAACTAAGATCTATGCAAACACACAAATTCAGAGGTTTCATCTTTGAAGTGGTCACTCAGTATCACCCAATAAAAGATTATCAGAAAGGAAAAGTGCTTTTGAATATTTCCTTGTTTCCATGTGGCGCAGAAGTACACCAGCTTTTGCTTAATATTAAGACACCCTTCAAAGCTACAAAAGTTAAAACATTTCTTAATGCAGTATATACTGAAACAATTGGACAATACTTCAAAGCCTGTGGTTTAAAAATCTTTTGGCATCACCGCCATTCAAGAAAAAAAGTATTTATACAACATTGTCAAACAAAACTTATTCTGTGGCTGAGAAACTTTTGAAACAGAAAATAATGAGAATCTATTGCATATCTGTTTATTTTCTGAAAAAGTGAAACAAGATCAGATAGGCATTTTAATTCTGAAAAACTTTAAAAACCTTGATGTTGTTTGTAAGATTTCAATAATGAGTATTTATCAGCTCTAAAAAAGGAAAGGTGCAGAATAAAACTAAACAAGCTTTCCGAAAGAGTGCCAAAAAGGAGCAGGTAAGGCCAGCTATCTATCAATCTCCAAGACTCAAAATCCACCACTGGCAGGGCATGCGAACCATAAACAGTAAGACCTACTCATCCATAAGGTACATATGATTGAGAAACACTCAAAAAAATTAAGACCACATTCTTCCCAGAAACCACTTACTAATAGGAAAGAAACTTATTACCGCCTATTGCTTGGCTGGTGGCTGGAAATCTTTTCATTAATTCATTTTATTACTACTAACAAATTTATGTGAGTATTTTCCATTAGTTTGGGAAGTATTTAATCATCAGCCTTCCACATTCCTTTTCTTCTAACTCAATTGGTTTGGTAAGAGAGGTAACTGCATCAATGCACGTAAATGCCCAGTCTTTCCTTTCCTGCATCACATCCCAACTCCCGTTTTTGTAATGGCCAAACACTGCAGAAATAGTCTACACAGCAGGCTGGAAACACCAACAGCAGCAAAAGACCAGTCTACTTGTCCCTGCAGCTCATGACCCTTGCAGATGTTACTGCTGATTTTTATTTTTTAATCGATGGGTGTTTTCAAAACAGTAACTCCTCTTTACAGAACTTTTCATTAGTTTTACAAAGTAAAATAATTATTTTCAGTGTGTGTAACAGCAGGATATTCAAATAAGTCACTAACAGTATGAGTGAGAGATATTAACAGAATTTTGGGTGACTATATATAAAACTCAAGGACCTGAGTGACACAAAAAGTGTTGCCACCCACAACAGCAAAACAAGCTTTCCTTAGACAAGCCCCTCCTCATGCAACAGCAGTTAGATCTACACTGAACCTGCTGTGTTCGCTAAAGCTTGCACGTCAACTGTTTGACACTTTAAATAAATTCAGAAAAGGATATTAAAAAATATTAGAGCTAATATTAGCCCTACTTTTTAGAGCAGAACATTTACTCTTGGACAGAAGTATACAGAAACTGAAGGTTTTAGGCATTTGTTCACCAGTTGACCATCATCAGTTGAGGAGACCTGACAGGAAGCTATTTGGGCTGAGTCTAGGCCCTTGGATTGGGTATAAGGTGACAGTTTCAGAACCGTCCCTTTCAGTGACTAGTATCCATCTAGTCCTCTGCAAGAGAAGCAATTTGGTCTTAGGTTTTTTCAGCCTCTGGGGAACAGCTTGTAATTAAAAGAGAAATGTTAGACACTATAGAGTATCAGGCATGGATGACACTCAGTGGTGTCCACGTAAGGTGAAATGAGATATTGAAGCCCAGTTTATAGACATCTTAAGGATATGGCTTTTTGTAACTCTCAATAACCCATGGCATTTCAAAATTAATATCCTTGTTTCATCCTCAACATATTTTTTCCTGAGTTTAGATTTCAGTTATCCCACAATGAAGAAAATTTTAATTCGTTTTCTTGAAATTAAATAATTCAAAATAAAACCATACAACTGTTACATAAATTTAATCTTTACCTAGTCTTGTAGAGATTGAAAGGAAAAGTAATGAAAAACAACAAAAATATTAGTATGTCAGTTAAACACTTTCTGGATCAGCCCTACATGCAAGCATATTAATTGTAATTCTATATGGATACTTGGAAAATATTACTTTCTTCACAGCCATATAACTTCCACTGGACTGCATATATATTTCACAGTTGTCTAAACACTAAATCTCATTGAAATCAGATTTAAGTTTCATAAATCAAACACAATATTAATAAACAAAGATATAATTTCTGAGGAGAGACTCTAGAAGTACCAAAGTAGGTTTTATTTTTCAGTTCTCTTTTCTGTTTTCCAAGTGAGTTAAGCAGATCCTAAGTGTCACTTAAAGCTACTTCTGAAACCCATGCAAGAATGTCAGCAAATCTACTGCTTGTATATAATTTTCTACATCCTGAAAACAGTAATTTACATGGAAGTAGGACTGAAAAGTCATGACACGGCAGAATTACAACTGCTTGAATGTTTAAACTATGCTTTTCCTGTTTTTGAAAGTACTTTAGTTCCTTTAAAGATGAGATTATATTCTAAATTCCTGAGGTCCATGAAGATTACTTCTAGTAGAATTGCTAAAATTCTTGCAACTTTCAGCAGCAAGAGTTTAACTATTACATTATCAAGGAAAGAAAAATAGAAAGTTTAATTCTGCTTCACTTCATTTCTGGAACACAAGCAAACAGACTTGAGAGTCCTTTCACTTAAATATTACAGGTTGGAATCAATAGTCACACCAGTGTGCAATGGTGTCCTTTTAGAAGAGAAAAGCCTTGCAAATATTGTATTTCTTGAGTAAACACAGAAGTACAAGGAGCCCCTCCTACAAGACATCCTATTTTAATATAGTTAATAAAAAATTTTTAAAAAGCAACCCAGTACAACAGCTGTATTTTGTTTTTTAAACACAGTCTGCATTTTAAAAGTGCAAAAATGGTTAATCCAAATAGTGAGAAGAGTTGCAACCTTTTTCAGATATTATTCCAGCTAACGAAGTGAAAGGTTAAAGTAAACCAACTAAACTATATTTTGCCATAAAATTGTGTCCCAGCACAATCTACTGCAAATGAGAAGATAACACAACCGAGGCCCTGAAGGATTTGTTACTGTGACTGATTCTGTTTAATGGGTTCATATAAATCGTTTGGAAAAAAGACAGTGGCTGTAGGTTGTCCAGATTTGCAGATTTATGAAAAAAGAGAAATAATACTTGGAACCATGTCAGGGATAGGAAACACAAGGAATCTGAAAAGGGTGGAACAATAGGGACTGAGAGATCATGTGCAGTGTCAAGGCATATGATATAATGCCTTTAGGGAGGCCCAGCAAAGGATTAAAAATAACTCAAGTTTGACAAGTCACAGGGAAGATGAATCATGGATAATGACAAAAAGAAACAGCATGAAGGCAGGATCACAGAATTTGTGTCCCCCAGCAGCATGAAAGTCAAAAGGTCAGTGAGGAATTGGTAGGTGAATCAGGCACTTATGCCGTGTATTTTCATCAAATAATCAGTTTTCAAGTATTAGAAGAGCAGTAAATTTACAGAGTTCTTATACTTTTTAATAGGAGCAGTGATTTCAGACAATTAATCTCCAGTCTAATTAGGATTTTCCTCCTTTTTGCTACTAAGACTGTATAAGAGAGCTGGAGAAAACAGTTAAAAATGATAACCAAGAATCTGGTCATTGATTACTTTATCCACCTACCAGTGGTAAGGGAGTTGCAGTTCAGTTTCTCTTCTCCCTTTTGGCAGATTATCTATTTAAGAGACAGTTTTACAAAATGCTAACTGTGTTGTGCGCAGTCAGGTCTTTTAGGTATGTGTTTGCTGCTTCTGGTTTGGTTTTGTTTGTGTTATTTTGTGGTAGAGGAAATGGTGGACGAGTGTCGTGGTTTCAGCCAAATTTATCAAAACCTGATTGACAGATGTCCCCCCCTTCCCCCTTTGGGAAAAAGAGAGGGGAGGAAGAAATTAAAGAGATTCAAGAGTTTAGAAAAAAAAACTAAACTACTTTAATGAAAATATAAACAATAATAATATAATAAATAGTGAAAAGGAAATCTAGGATAAAAAGGGAAAAAGGAAGTATACAGTATATACAAAACTGAATCAAGATCCCAGGTTGATGATCACATCACCAGCAGGCTTCAGGAAAAGTCCCAGGCTGGACTTGGTGATCGACAGGAGCTGGATTCCAGATCTGGAGTCAGGAATGCTCAGATCAGACGAAGGCAGACGAACAGGCAGAGTCCTCCTTGGGCGTCGGCCATCGAAGAAAGAGAGTTGACCCTTTGATCCCTCAGCTTTTATATGGGGCATGATGCGAATGGTATGGGATACCCCTATTGGTCAGTTTTGGGTCACCTGTCCTGTCCGTTCCTCCTTGCAGGCAGGACCCCTTTACGCTTTTCCGTTTCCGACCCTCCAACAGGCAAATGACGAAAATTACCTGACCTTGGTTGTTCCAGCAATAAGTATAAGCAAGGGCCTCTCTGCATACCATCCCATGGGATAATCAGGTCTTATCACTGCAAGACGAAACAACTCTGAACAATGTGCTGTTAATTTCAGAGTTTAGTTAGTTAGAAGAGGCCTAGCTAAGAAAGTAAAATTGTAAAACAGAAAATTGGTCCATTTTACCTCAAACCTGGACAACGAGCAAAAGGGGAAAGCAATGCTCACAGAAGAAACAATGCTCACAAACCAAAATCTCTGAAAATGGAAATGTTTCATTGCCGTAGCAGGCAGAGTATGTAAAACCACAAATAAGGTCTCAGAAGTTCCCAATAGGGAGACAGGAGCTTCATCTATAAGGACTCTCATATTTTCAAAAACATACACAGAAACACATTCTTACATCCCCTTGAACTTCAAACTGTTTCAGACATTTTTCAGTCAGGCTTGAAAATGGTTATTTAAATTACAGATTGAGTAGAGAGCATTACACCTTTTAGAAGAAGGAAGAAATAAAAACAAAGTACATTTAGTTATGCTTTCTTGTTCTTATTACTTTTTCTTTTTTTTTTTTTTTTTCTAAGTAGTACTTTAAAGTGTGGAAAAAGAGGCAAGAAAAAATAGATACCAAACCAAACTATGCGCAGAAGCAGAGAATTGAAGTACAGTGTTGTCATTGTTTTTCATATCTGAGACCAAGTACTCTATCTTCGAGAATTAATTCCTTTCAAACACTCATTGGCAATGGTTCTCTAAAATATTACAGACCTTGTGATATGACAACATGCTTAATTTCTGATCAGTGAATATTTCTTTTTTGTCCAGCAAAGCAGGCTAGAGCCCTGATCCTTTTCTCTGTACTACTCCAGACGCTGCAAAAGCACCTTGTCTTTGATATCTAAATGACAAATGAAAAATTAAGGGCTTTTCCCATTTTTTGTCTTGTTTTTTTTTACCATTTTCCATAGTGCTTATCATCAAGGCTTAGTACTCTATTCCACTATAATAATTCTTAATAACTATGTTATAAAGCCATGCTTATGCCACAGACTGAACTAGTCATACTTACTATACCAGTTGGAAACATTTTTGTTGATGAAATCGTATTAAAAAAAAAAATTAAATTACAAAAGATTTTTCAACTGCTAAATATATCTTCTTCTGAATAATAAGATTTTATTTATTTATTTTAGATTTTCTTTCTTTTTTTCTTTTTTCTCAAAAAGATATGCACTGGCTATATGAATTGCACAGTTTTTGAGTAAAGTAAGTTCTCTGTCTGAAGTTCATTTGGAGTCACAAACATAAGATACCATTGAAGGAGCGATAAATTGTATTTATGACATGCAGTCATTAAAATACATTAATTTTTTACTTTGCTTCAGACTGTCGAGATTTATTGACATTTTGAGTGTTCCTGACAAGTGAAAGAATAGTTCTAAGCTTAGTTTCAGCGGGGCAGACTCGTTTGAAGTCACAAAGCCAACCTATTAATGATGGAAAGAGAGCTTTTGATTTGATCTAACTGTACACTCAATTCATGCCAGTTACACTTGAACCTGCATGTACAAGAGACTGATTGGGAAGAACAGATTTGCCAATAAAAAAAGAAAAAAAAAAGTTATTCCAAAAGCCTCTAAAAATGCTTGTTCTTATTTCTCAAATTTAAAGAAGTTTATTGTGTGAAGAAGTCTTAGGAAGACTGCAGCTGAATACCCAGTATCATTCCAATAAAGAAAGGATAATCCTTATAAGTACTTTATGAAACAGCCCTTATCTGGAGGGGTTTTCTTCTCTACATTAAGTTGCTTTCATTCAGTACCTTGAAGGCACATGCAGCTCCTTTCACAACCAAGCTCAGAGGGAACTTTCCAATCTCTTCAGTGTGTTACATGACATATCGCAGTAATTTGACAAAACGTTCATAACACTTAAGAACCAGAATTCTCTCTCCTTGTAAAAAAAGGTATTCTCATATATACTAATCTACTGATCTCATATCAGTGCTACCTTCTGCATTTCTCCATCAAGCTGTAGTGCTGTCTGATGGTATCATAGAATACCAGGTTGGAAGGGACCTTGAGGATCACCTGGTCCAACCTTGGATAATAGTTGAAAAGTGATTCTGATACACTTTCTTCTGACTATAAATTAATGAAGTTTAAGCTAAGAACTGTGGAAATTACACACCACAACTCTTTCAAAAATCTGCATTTCTGAAGAAATTACTTTTTTTTTTTTTAAGACACAAAATAAACAAAACCCAAACCAGAATACTGCTTTGTCCCTATTTAGTAAGTGAATAGTCAATGTTATAAAATTTTATCTCAGCAAAATTGAGATAATTGTTTCAACTAGGAAAAAAACCCCACTTCAATACTCCATATCCTTACAGGTAATGCAATAGCCACCCAAATGCATGTACATGTTAGGGTCACCTGCCATCCTTTCTCTTCATGACCAAGGAAACTTCCACTGTAAAGAACAGTCCTTTTTTATTTTAATGATGAGCAATCATTTAAATCTTTCACAATACTAAAAGAAGTATTACAGTTTTGCAGTACTGTTAAACCTGCTAAGAAAAAAAAAGTAAATGAATTAAAAAAATAAGGCTCTACAGAGTGAAAGCAGAAGTCTTTCTCTCTCTGAATTACTGCTTTATGGGTCTACACCCTGTTCCTGTGGCATTTCACATTATCATGAAAATTATGAGACAAGATGGCTCCATAATACCTTGCCCTTTCCCACTGCCTGGGGATACTATTTCTGATGCTTCTTCTAAAATACGCAGGAAATTTTGCTTTTAGGTTTCCTCCTCAAGAGAAGCTATCAGCACACATCTACAGGAGCTCCACATTCCAGTAGAAAACCTTGTTTCATAAACAGAGCATTTTCCTAACAGAAACAAATATTAACTGGGAAACAGAAGTACAAATAAGTAATTGCAAATTCAGTTACTCCTAGTAGAGGGCTGTAACTACAAGCATTTGAACTATGAGTTACAAGTCAACTATAAGTAAGGAAAACCAGCCAGGCAGATGGTGTGCAAGGGCTCACATCCATACCCTGAACACACTCTGCAAGGGTCCATTCAGAGCTCCCAATTCTTTCTGCGATGCTAATATGATCGATAACACTTTAACGTCTATGAATTTTGTCTTGAACAGTGCTCAGGTGGATATTCCTTTTAAAGATCCATCAACATTTAAGTTCTTTACTTCCTCTGATCATGAATAAATCTTGGATCCTGACCCAGAAGAAATAGAATTGCTGTAAAATAGCTGAAAGCTAAAATAATATTTCTTTAATGAATACAAGTCTTATTGACTGGGAGAAAATAAAACACAATATGAATCAATTTATGTCTGTTCTAACTGCATTTCAGTGCTAATGCTGTACAAGATAAGCCTAAATGGTACTTGGGGATAATTTGTGCTCTTTTTTTGGCATAATCCAGGGTCAAGTTTTATTTTCATTTAAATTCACAGCACAGCAGACCTGAGTACCTCGATCATTATTTGTATTTACCTATTTGTTTTCTCCTACTTGTACGACATGACAATTTGACAATACTGAAGGACAAGGGGAAAGGAAAACCAACCTATCTTTTCTGGCTGTGATGGGATGACCACAGCTGGCTGCCAGCCTCCTATTGAGCTGCTCCCTCAATCCCCCTCCTCAACAGGACAGCATGGCTTGTCTCAATGAGCTGCAGTCCTTCAGGAATAAAACATCCTCTGGTGTGGGCTGTCCAAGAGGCACAGTTCCCTAAAGGTGTATCATTCTGCTCCAGTGTCAAGTCTTTCATAGCCTGCAGCCTCCTGCTCCAGTGTGGTTCTTTCCATAGAATACGCAGGAATCTCTATTCTGACTCCTGGGGCATCTTCTCACCTCATTCTCCAACTTCAGTGTTTTCAGGACTTTCTTACACACAGTCCTGCATGACCAATCAACCTTAACCCTAACTGCAGAGCTATCTCCTTGAGTCCCCACCTGGTCTTTAACTCTTGTTACCACTTGGCAATTTGAACAACTGCAGTGGTAATTTCATGAGAAGATTTGGCATTAACACGTGACCAAAGAATAAATACAGGAAGTCAAAGCTGAAGCTTTTTCATCCCTGCTTCTTTCAGATTTCCTGCACTAATTAATGCCATTTTCTGTTGTGCACATTAAATTGTCCCATAGCCTTGTCCAGAAGGGCTAGAACTGTCACAGTGCCTGAAGTTGGGACACACACACATCTGCACATAGATGGCTAATGAGAAAACCACACTGCCAACAGAAGTTTCTTCATTGACATAGAGCCACTTACTGTCCTGAAAACTTGAATTAAGCATTTTTGGAAGTTTAATAGTGGATCAGACTAAGGCAGTATGTTTAAATAATTTGGTCCAGTACTCTAGAAATTTGGGTAAGAATTTCTTAAAAGTATGAGGAAGGTGGGAAAGTCAACAGTTCTGATTATTAAATTTTACTTCATATTATGAGGCTCAGACTGTACAATCCTGTCACTTATATAAACAGAAAAGAGGATTCAACATGTGAAGTTAAAGACTAATCCCATGAGGATTACTGGAATGACTTTGAAGAGAAGCGAATTGACACCAGATGGAAAACAAGCCCAAACTTTAAAACTGGAAATAAAGTATACCAAACAGCAGTCCCATTTCATTGTCAGTATACAAGCTGTTACAAAGAATTACCACTTATATTGCAAGGAATCATGTGCTCTTTCATCCTACGGGATTCAAAGGAGATACCCGTCTTTGGAGAATTGTTAAAATCTGAAGACAACGTGCAGATGAAGTAAGATGCTCTTAGCTTAATAGTGGCTGTGAGATGCATCTGTACAAGAAATTGAAGATGGGTGAAATCAGTCTTACATACTGACAGATAAGTTTTAGTCCATTCTACTACCAAATCTACTTTTTGACTCTTTTTTTCGTTATTTACTGGAAAAAATAGTTGCTCAGGCTAAGATATTTTCTATTTTCTAACTCTTTCAAACAGTTGCTTTCTTCAGCTGTTGGACAAACAACATTGATCATGCAAAAATCTAAGATGTGTACTTTATAAAAACTCCATTTTTTTCAATCTACTGAATAGATATTTTTAAATAGCTGCTGTCTTTCTTTCCCATTAGAGCTGGCCAAATTCTGTGCAACTGATTACTTTATTGTGGAGTCCAACTTTTGACTCCCTGGTGAAAAAACCCATAATAGATAAACAGCTGGGGTATTCGCTTCACTCAGAGATTACCTTTGCCAAAAATGCTTTTGACTGTGAAAGCAAACACACACACAGACACACACACCAGGGAAAGACTGTGACAATCATCTATGAAAAGCTGTAAACATTGCTCATTCCTTCTTCTAGGATTTTCTGTCATGCTTATGAGTGTATGGTGGAAGTATCTTGTAGTGCACGACTGAGTTTAGCTCCACAGCATTGCCAATGACTATTCTCTCAGTTATGCAGGGGAACAACCAAGTAGAGAGATATAAAATTTATTCCCTAAGATCATAAAAAGCAGCTACAACATAGACAGGAATAGAAGGTAACAACATCCATATGCTGATTTCCACTCTCCCTGTTGCTTGGAAAACTGGACTGTGTGTTTAGCTACTCATAGATCAAGCCTCTGATCCAGTGCAAATTTACTATTGTGTATAGGCCACACATAGGCCATGAAAAACGACTTTTTTAAGAAAACATGCACATGCCAGAGGCTGAAATCATCTAAGGGGATGAAAATAGAACTACTGATATCAAGCGGAAAGGGAGTTAATTCAACCAGTGTGACACAATAGCAGGGTTATTTTACCAGCAAATTTTCAAATGAGCCTAGCACAGCGGCAGCCATCAAGGTCAAAGAAAAGATGGTGAGATATGACTGCTTGGAAACGGGTTCCTAGGAGCAACATTTAGCCACCATTTCTGTCTAGTTAAGAGTTAGGGGAATTGTCAAAAATTGCATGCAAGCAATGGGTCTTAGTTACTGAAAGGTGATCTTTAGCAGGACAGGGGAGGAGGTTGTGGAGCGACAGATGAAGACAAGGTATCACCCTAAAATATGCACTGAAGAAACACACAGGAATGGCATACAGGGTAGTTCCAGTGAAGTATGTAGGAAAGGATTTATTCTGGACAGAATATGAGATGAACCTGAAGTGCAAGAGGCGCAGACAGCAGTCATGGAGAAGTCGTTCAGGGAATTCAGAGGTGAGGGAGAAAGTGGCTAAGGTGAGGGAGAAAGCGTATAGTATTAAGATAGGAAAGAGTCAAGATCAATTTTAAAATGCCTATGGTTGGACAGTGGTCTGAGCAACCTAATCTAGTTGAAGATGTCTCTGTTCATTCCGGGGGGTATGGACAAAATTGCCTTTGAAGGTCTCTTCGAACCCAAACTATTCTAGGATTCTATGAGTGCACTGTATTTTTACTGGAAAAAGAAGAAACTTGATTAAGCGGAGTTTTCTAGGATGAGAATGAGAAAGGCAGGCACTGGGCTAAGCTTATCAGGAGTTCTACAGACAGGCATTAAAACTATCTGCCCCCAAATACTTACATTTTTCATAAATGAACTTCTTGCAGAGCATGGGACTTTGCAAAAATTCCGTCTTTGTTAATATATGGATCAAACTCACAGACGAGCTTTGAGTGTGAAATATTCCATCCGGCTTGTAGCACTCACCAACCTTTAGACAGAAATAATAATAATGTGGTGAAATGGGATATGGCATACACCATCTGGCAGCTGTGCAAACAAGAAGAAGAACCCTATGAAGAACATTATTACACGTTTGGGGACCTGCTGATTACATTGTGTGTCTAAGGTTAGACATTTTGGTGTGTAAAATTTGAGAACACAGTCTAAATCGTGGATAATTTAATGGATTGCACATGGACTTCAACTCTAGTTTTATTAATTATTTTCTATTCAATGATATATCCCTTGTTATAAGGCTATCTTGCGTTTATGAACTGCTTAAAGTGCTGTTCCAAACACACAAAGCTGAAAGGAAGAATTCTCTTTTTTCTGTAACAGTAGGAATGTGCATCGTGGTCTGCTCCTATCAAGGTATTCAGCATAGCCATATAACCAAGAGTTCATATTTCAAATTAATATATCACCTGCATAGATGGAAAATCCCCTTCCCCTTAGAAAGACTAGGGAATGTGTAATTGTGCCTTTTTTTTCCTCCCCGCCCTCTTCTCTCCCGCCCTGCCCTTTATACAGGGGAAAACCAGAAAGTCATTAAGGAGAGTGTGTTAATAAAAAAAGCTCTTTTAACCAACAAGGTTATGGATGTTGAAGGACTGCCAGGAGAGTCATTAAAAGAAAATATTCAAAAGGCACTTAAATGTGTTCTCTGACTTCAATAGATATGTTTCTGTCACCCCACAAGAAAACAGAACAGAAACCTCAGGCTCACTCCCTGGCTGGTTCTCTGCACTCAGCAATGAATTTCAATTGTACATTCAGGCCTTTCTTTGCTGCCAGTATTCTCTTTCCTGCTCCCTCTCCACCCAAGAAACACTCATCTTTCCTTCAACTATTTCATGTTGACTGTCTCTGCTACTCGAAGCCCTGACTTCTTGTTTCTCCTTTAAACCATCTTTATTACCAGGGCAGCGTATTTCATCACACATGACTTGCATGTGGTCCCCTAGGCATTCCTGCATTGTTTTCCAATCTCCTCTAACTGCCTCATGCCAAATTCCTCTTCTTTCTGAAATGCTGTGATGTGTACATCCTGCTGGTACTGCAGCAGATGGTGCTTCAGAGAAAAGGGATCAGGTGCACAATTAAGATGGACAGATCTGAAAACGCAGAATGAGATTAAGTTTTCCAGGTATGGAGAGGATGTTTGCATCAGATGTCACATGAACTTGGAAACTGACCTCAAGCACCTTGAAATCACACTCCCACTTGCAACTGGCGTTATCATCACTGAGAACAAAATTCTTCTTCTCAAATCCCCTATAAATGCAGGAACGTTAGAACCTAGTATTTATTCACCTGTTTTTTCATGCTGTCTCAGGACAACAAAGCACTGTTTCAGAATTATGGAACTGTGGAAAATGTGTTTTCTATAGTTTTTTGTTTCTCAGGACTTCTATATCATCTCCACCAAAATATCTTTAGACCTTTTCTATATCTCTCTGCCTCATCCCATCTTTCCTGTGACTGTCATAATCCCAGCTCCCTCCTTCCTTTTTTTTTCCTCTTCAGTACTCTTAGTTTTCCTTCTGTGACTTCTGCATAAAACCTTGGACTTGTTGATTGGCATGGCAAGTACTACTTGTGACCAGTCCAGCGTGCCACATACTACACATCCTGATGGCCGCTGCCTTGCTTTTTTCTAGTGTTGACAGTAATTTAGTCTCTATTCTGATCCCAGATGCTGACTTCCACAAAATTCTGTCAAACTTGGCATGTGGAATGACTGCTTAAGCTTCATTTCCTTCGGAAACCAGCTAAAACATTTCACTTCCTTTTTCTAAACTGGATTAAATAACTGCAAGATGAATGGTGTAGCAGCCGGACAAACATGACCTGGTCAGGAATGGCGCCAGAGCTCACAGGTGCTCCTTTCAAAGGCTAGGGAAAACAACACACAGCACTGACTCATCTTTCAGACCTCACGGATTCTTCTAATTGCTAAGTGAATTATTCACCCCAACTTGCTATTCCCTCCCTCAGTCCTCTAATGTCCATTTTGCTTGTGTATTTGCGTACAACACCTATTTGTCACACTTCCCCTAAACTACAATAACATTCAAAGAAGGAGCTCCCACTTCCACAGCATCAAGGACTGACCCTTCTGAGGGTGGGCTACAGCACATGAATGACAGAACACAGAAACATTTTGAAGTCATGATTGATGAATGAACACCACGTAATAATCAGGGTACAATTGTAAATAACAAAGTATCCTTCAGCGGAAGAATGAACCTGTTTTAAAGCTGCAGAAGAGCTGAAACTGTTCAATTATAAAATTATTTGTAAGAAAATACAAGGGTAGGACATAGCAGTAGCAAATTGCAAGCTAACTGACACAGCGCTGCTCTCATTAGCCCTTAATTTAACTTAACTGGGAAAAATACTCCTTTTTTGCTGTGCAATGTAGTCTTTAAAATACTCAGAGCACGTAGTTACATAGCTTCTCTCCATTGCATTCAGCAAAATAAATTGCATTTGAAGTTACCTTCTTAGTAAATCTCAAAGCCTAATATAATATATGGACAGAATACTGAAACCAAGGATCTGAGCTTTTTGAATCAGTCCAAAAGATGAAAGAAATGCTCAATGAAATGCTGATTATAGCATACTATTTTTTAAATAGGTAAAAGCAGGGTTTGTACATGCAAGGCTGAAAAAACAGCAATTTTGATTCTTCAAATCCTTTTAATAAAAGATTTCAGAGAGGTTACAAATCTTAATTGTCCATAGCACCACATGTCAGGAAAGGTAAGTAGTCTCATTCCTATGCCAAGGAGGAGAAAAGGAGTACAACAGGAAGAAGCAATAGGTCAATCCTGGACAGCATGACAGCCTGGATTAGAAACCAGGCATTACTGGCTCTCAATCCATGCTTAAAAATCACTGTTCCAACAATAAACAAAAAAATTGTCGGTCAAATTTGATTGAATTTGAGGGACCGTTCTGTAATCAATCATGACAGGGTTAATTCTCTTAAACTCTCACTAACAGATGCTAATCTGCCCTGGAGTACATCCATGATTCCAGGATAATTATGAATGCAAATCTCAAAAAGCAGTTTCTAAATGAAGAATTGTGTAGAGCTTTCTATTTTATTCCTTTTTTTCTGCTGCCCAATAAACTGGGATGGACATACACACAAAACTAGCAAACACTCTCCCTAAAAACTAAAGCTTTAATTGCATCACATCAAGGGGAAGCGATGAATATACAGATGGATTTAAATAACACAGCAAAACTGTAACATATTAATAAGACTAATTAAGTGCATCCAGTATGAGGAACCAGAAAGCTGTCATGAAATAAGCAACAACTCTAGGAGCACTCCACCCTTCACAATGTCACTTACCTACAGGAATCTGATTTTTCTAGTTCCTTTCACCCTGTACCCCAGCTGAAATATCTGAAATATCTGAAAGGGTCTCAGGGTCCCAGCAGCTGAATTCTAGACATCTGTTTATCCTTGGTCCCTTCTGACTTCCAGTTCTATATATCTATTATATCTATCTATATATCTATTCCACTGCACTCTCTGGTATCCACCTACTCCACAGATACTTTGAGCTAACTTTCTTCTGCCAGAGAGAAAAACAAGACAAAAAAAATCCCATACCAGAAAGCCAATCAACACCAAAATAATGTGTGTTGCAGACTTGCAGACTTCTACCAGCTTCTGAGGAAATAATTCCTTACAGCAAAGTGAGCAGTCAAAACCCTAGTGCCTATATAGCTCCTATATGAAAGAGCCACATAGTTCCTATATAAAAGATACATGAAAGAAGAAATGGGTAGACAACACCGCAAGAACGAGAAGTTCAGGAAGACATAGGAAGAATTTTAATTGTGGAATTAAATGAGAAGGGGGGGGACGGGACGGGACATAGAGTTATCAGCACTTATCTCCTGCTGGTGAACTAATGGGACTAAAACACCTTTGTAACTGGAAGGGTCCATATTTTTCACCCCTGAAATGCAAATGCTTTGTTGCATGTTCTGGAGGCATAATCCTCACACTGTGTTCAAGTTGCTTTTCCCCACCCACCAGTAGACAGTAGGGGTTTCACATAAAGCATAACGCATGAAAGTAAATGAACAAGCTCCAAAAAACTGAAATATCCTGGAGTGTGCACATCACAGCATGCTAAGATTTTCTACACTGATTGCAGTGCTTCTGAGAACAAAACGATTGGGGCTTTAGTATGGCTGCTTAATTCTCTGAACATAAGCCATGAAGTCGCTTTGCTGTTCTGAGCTTTTTTTAAACTTTCTTGATGGCTACTTTCCTTAACTGGCCATAACAAATATAATTCCTCCCCAAGATATAACAAGCAGAGCACCTATGCACAAGCTCAGCAGCTGGCCAGCAGCTGATAGGTGAGATTGACGAGTTAAAATGGTTCTCCTTTAATTTAGATTAGATACTAGAAAGAAAATCTTTACTGTGTGGGTGATGAGACACTGGACCAGTTTGCCCAGAGAAGTTGTGGATGCCCCATGTTCAAGATGAGGCTGGATGGGGCTTTGAGCAACCTGGTCTGGTGGGAAGCTGCCTCCGGAACACAAGGTTAGAGCCTGTGCTTTGTAGCAGCTAGCATATCTCAACAAACAAACCAAGCTAACAGTCCCTTCTAAACCTCACAACTAAAAAACTGGTTATTCCTTAAAAAAAAAATAAAAAAAACCTGAAGAAAACCACAAACAAACAACACAAAAGAACCCCACTCACCACCCCACTGAAAAAAGAAAAAAAACCAACCCAAAACAAACCGAAAACAACCCAACACAAAAAAAAAACCAACAAAAAAAAAACCAACACCACAGTTATTTAGTCTTTCTAAATCGAGGCAAGACTCTCCAAAGGTCCTCATGGTTTCACATGTTTTTTCCTCCAAATAACCCTTTTTGATCTTACTGTCTGAGTGTTTTTTAATTTTCAAAGCGTGGCAGAAGGTGTGGGAGAAACGTTTGTATGTATGTGTTTGAGAGACAGAAAGACAAATGAATCCATAGAGCTGAGTACAATAGAATCTACCCAGATAATGTTTATCATATTATTTTTTCTGGGGTCAGACAAACAGCTGGCCAGGTTGACCGGCATCAAACATCACAATTTAATGAATGGAAAGGTGTGAACTTGCAGAGGTTTTTTTCAGACGTTAAATAATTTCATTTCAATGGCAGTGAGGTCAGCAAAGCATAAATCCAAAAATATGACTCTAATTAAGTGATAAAGCTAATTGGATCTGAGTTTATTTCCTGATAATAGCCTGCACCGCTGAGATAAATGGCTGGGAAAAGCCGAGGGAAGGATTTCTCTTCTTTAATCTCCTATTGAGGGACAAGTTATGATTTGACTTTATCACAACACTCTTCTTAATGTTTAAGATGGTTTGAAACAATAGAGACTACATTACTTTCATCAGTTAAGATGTGAAAAACAAGTGAGCTGACACATGACCATCATTTGATTTACAAACTCTAAGGTTTTTGGTAATCCAAGGGCTGAATGTGAGAGGACCTGTTGAAATACACACAAAGAGGTGCTGTCTTCACTGTAGCTTAACAGAACAGCAATTCCAATTTTCTAGTGGGAAAAAAACCCAAACACAAAAACTAAAATAATAAAATTTCTGGCATAAGCTAGAGTCAAAGAAATAGCTTAGGTGTATTTATTTAATAGGCACTGTTTCTAGTGCATATTCTACATATATAACTCGATTTTACTTAGGAACGAACAAACAAAAAAAGCCAGTAAAGAAGCACATCCAATTAGTATCTTGCTTAAGGACATGTTTTCCTTTAAGAGCACAAATCATCTCATTGACTTTGATATTAAAGTATCTCACTGACTTGCATCAAAGTGCTAAATGCATTGCAGAATCAGCTCCTAAATCTCCAGGTATAACAGTAGGAAAGGAAACGAATGTGAAACCACAGAACTGCCGCAGAAATGTCTACCCAAGTCTGAAGCATTGGCTTCGAGAAGTATAATTTTCCCAGAGGTCTCAGTAAGGGGTTAACTCAGATGCCAAGCAAATATAATTTAGATGTCAACATTGTTAATTATTTAATTGCTCATAAAAGCAGAATTGGTGCAGACTCAGCTATGAATGACATCTCATTCCCGAGACAAAGCTGGGGGGAGGGAGGGTCGCTTAGGAAAATACTGCAGTTTGTATGTCTCTGTGTCCCCTGCTACCAGGCTGCTGAAGGCAGCTGTCCCAGCCTCCCGGTGGGGAGACCCTTTTCACACAACCCCTTGGAGATCCCATCGATTCACTTTTTGGAGAAGGGGCCAAGAGCAGGGGGCAAGCCCAAGCGTACGCTTGCATGCAAGCGGAGCACCTGCACCCCTGGCTCCGTGCTGTGCCCTGCACCACCAGCATGGCTCGGCAAAAGCTTTCCTTGGGGAAAAAGGTCAAAGGAAAAGCACCAAAAATTTCCTTCCTCTGCAAAATATTTTTTCCCCCTTCCCTGTCATGGAAAAAAATACAAAAACATCAATAACATGCTTTTATACTTTATGTAATAAATTCTGATCAACAATTATACATTTCCTGGAGTAATTACTTTTCCCCATAGATTTACCATTCCGAATGAGTTTATCCTGAATGTGATATACTGTTCTGTCAGACCTTTTGTTTGGTCTAATTTTTAACCACAATGCCTTGAAGCTGATTAAGAAAAATATTCCATGATGGTGGAAACTATTTTTCACAGGCATTTTTGTCCTTAATTGAAACAGAAATTTTCACAGAAGAATTTATTGGAATTTTTTTTTTTTTTTTAAATGGTGTCTGGTAATGTATATAAAAAACCCAAACATTTCATCTTCAGAAAAAGTGAAAAAGAAAGTAAAAAAAATGACTTTTTACTCTCTATGATATCCATGACAGAGATAACTGTCTCTCTCTTGACCAATCCAGGCTGAGTGCCTGGCCATCTCTACTATAGCTATTGCCACACATCTGCAGAATTCTAAAATTCATTTTATTATGGTTTACAGATCCACTTTTGGGCCACATTGTAGGACATCTTATAAAAGCGTTCCTCAATTAACAGGGTTTATTAACAGACTTATAAAAAAACAAAAAAAAAAAACAAAAAATAAACCAAAACCAAACAACCCAACAAAAATCCTTACAGGTTTTAGGTTGATTTAAAACACAAATATGATTATTTATTTAATTAATTAAATTCTACCTGAAACTTTTCAGTGTCCATTTCAAAATGAAACACTTGTTAATTTAAAAATATAAAATTTCAAATGAAATAGAATAAAGTTAAAATAGAAAAATATCGTACCGTATGTTGTTGAGTATATTAAAGACATTCCTAGTTGTCTACAAAATATACATGCTTCCATAAAACCACATTTTCATCATCATTTTTATCAGAAAAGCTTAAAAAGTTAACAGTTAACTAGCTTCTGGCTGGATAAAATGAGAGGGCAGGTTTTCCTTTTAGGAATGGCTTGCAGCCCTTCGTCTCAGCAGAGCTACCTGCAACAATCAATCTCCTCTATGGCGCACTGCTGCATTTCTTCCTGAGAAGAGAAATACCCAAAGCAACTTCAAGTAAGGATCACAAGACCAACCTCAAATCGCCTTTTCAATATAGCCAGTATTGATAATCTGATTAATAAAACAAGATTATTTTTTTCCTTGCATACGAACCAACCAACCAAGGGGAAAATGAGGCTACCTCTCCACATGATTATCTACTCACTAAGACCCTACAGGAATCTGACTTGTTCTATTTTATACTAGCGTAGTAGAGAATGCAATTAGACTTAAGAAATTCAAGTCCCACCGAGCCCCCCACAGAAAGATTTATAAGTTTATTCATATTTTTCCTCAAGAGACTTAGATTATTTCTAGATGAACAGGTAGTTTGATAGAATTTAGGCATTAATAGGTCAAAAATACATGGCCAAAAGTATTTGGTAGAAGGATTTCTTTAAGGAGAAGTGAATTTCTAATACAGATAAGCTTTTGTGAATACTTCCTATTATCTCATTAGCATGTTTTCTGACCTCTGGACTTGAAAATCTCTTGCACAGTCTGGATTCCTAATCTTGTTTAAACCCATATTTAAATGCAGAATAACTGATTAGCCAACATCCTTTGTGCTACACAACCACACATGTTTCATGCTTTTATACTGAAAAGTGTCATCCATTGTTTTTTATTTCTCTAACCTTGAACTGGAGGAAAAAAAAAAAAAAAAAAAAAAAAAACACCACAATGTGATAATACACTGTGCCTTTCTACTGCAAATTCAAGGACTTCTCTTTTTCCAAAAGTAACATAGAAAAAAGGCACTTTCCTCCAAAGGCATTTGCTGCACCATATAGTGAAACATCACATTACTTCTATATGTGAACTGACATGATGCCAAAATGTGCAAGTGTAAAAACTAACAAAGTTCCTAAATCCATTGAGGTTAAAATCTGCGTAGGAGAAAACCCGCTTGCACAGTTTAAGATGTGTTGTCTAGAGACCTCATTTCTTTAAATTATGATGCTTGTTAATGCACACTGGCTGTATAGATTGCACAGCACTTATGAAATGTTTTTAAATAATACAGATATTACAAGGAGATCATAAACCCGTGGTACTCTGTATTGGATCCTCCCAGAGTTAAAGTGAAATGAGATTCAATCTCTACTTTATATATACTATTCAATATAATTCGATAAAATGAGATAATTTGAATTAGGCAATATATATCCCCCC